>OW240917.1:97595824-97664219 GCA_933207985.1 Pelobates cultripes
GAGACACTATGGGAGAAAGGGGAGGGGGAGACACTATGGGAGAAAGGGGAGGGGGAGACACTATGGGAGAAAGGGGAGGGGGAGACACTATGGGAGAAAGGGAGGGGAGACACTATGGGAGAAGGGGAGGGGGGACACTATGGGAGAAAGGGGAGGGGGACACTATGGGACAAGGGGGGGGGACACTATGGGAGGGAAAGTGCACTATGGGACAATGGGAGGGGGGACACTATGGGATCAGAACACTAATGGACAAGGGGAGGAGGGGTTAAAGAACCCTATGGGACAGGGTAAGAGGGGTTAAAGAACACTATGGGACTGGGGAGGAGGGGTTAACAATCACTATGGGACAGAAGAAAGGGGGGTTAAAGATCATTATGGGACAGGGGAGAAAAAAAAATATTCTGAACAAACTGTCCCATAGTAAGAAACACTATGGAACAGTTTGTTCAGAATATTTTTTTTTCTGGGTTTCCTCCTCTAAAAACTAGGTGCGTCTTATGGTGAGGTGCGTCTTATGGTGAGGTGCGTCTTATGGAGTGAAAAATACGGTATTTTGCAAACCTTATGTGTGCTATGACTGTATAATACTTCATATGTTGCTCTGCTATGTCGGCTGAGTACAGCAATACCCCCGTATGTACCTTTGCCAGGTATATGTGGATGTTGAAGGGGCGCATGTGAGACGCAGCCATTCAGTTTTTTTCTAACTGAAGTTTTACACTGTGTCCATGTTCCAATTTGGAGTAGTTTAGACGGTTGGTTATTGAAACTTCCCCACAAACACATACTATTTATTAAAGAATACACCCTGGGGTAATTCAAAAGGCATATTTTGAACCTTGGCATGGGATAATTTTTTCTCTAGTTTGTTCCAGGTGTAATGGTAATGAGCGTTTTTTTAAATGTATTTTTTTTACTTTTTTTTACTTTTAAAAACTAGTTTTTAAACTTTTGTTTTGCTTATTAATTTTTTCTAAACTTTCCTAAACTTTCTTAAAACTTTTTTACAGATTTAACATTTTTCTAAGCTTTTTTTTTTACCGTTAACCCCTAACTAGCAGTAAGCAGCACTAACAGTAAATTCACCATTTTCCCACCCACCCCAGCTAGCAAAATATATAGTAGTAAATATTTAAATTAATTAATTAAATAAATTGAACCCCTGAGGGTTAAAAAATAAATAAAAGTTAATCCTCAGGGGTTAAAAAAAATTAGATCACAGTATAATACTGTGATCTGTATTTGATCGCTGTAGGTAGTGATCGACTGGCAGGGAAGGGGTTAATTTTTATTTGGATTTGGTAAAAGGTGGTGTTTTTTTTATTTTTTACTTAAACGTTATTAAAACTTTTTTTAAGCTTAATTTTTTACTTTTTAAAGTTTATTTTAAAACTTTTTTTAACGTTAACCCCTAGTTAGCCTAACGCCAAATCCCCCAATTCCCCACTTACTTCCACCCACCCCAGCTAGCTAAATATATAATTTTAAAATATTTTAATTAATTAATTAAATAAATTTAACCCCAGATAAATTTAACCCCAGATCATAGTAAAATGTAATCCCTGCCAATTGATCACTGTAGTCAGTGATCAATTGGCAGGGAAGGGGTTAATTTTTTATTACAATGGGTAAAGGGGGGGTGGGACTTTAAACTAACTTTATTTTTTTCCAGCGGGGGGCAGGATCAGCAATGTTCCGGCTCCCTGCATTTCACACAGAACCAGGAAGTGCAGGGAGCTGGAAGGTAAGTATACAGAGCACATGTGCTCGCTCTGACATGCGGTCAGAGCGAGCACATGTGCTGGGCAGCCTGACCGGGTGCTCCCGGTATGCATCTAATGCAGAGGCATACCGGAGCACCATTAACCGCGCGATCGCCGCGATAGGATCTCGTCCGTCACCCGTCCTTAAGGGGTTAAAGACTTTGGATTACAAATACAATTACTACTTTTAACTTTGGATTACAACCTGCATCCAGATCCATCAAAAAATATCTTACTCTGGAACTTGGTGTTCTTTTCAATTCTTTCCCAAACAAAAGATTTGCTCATTTTAATCAACCACCTTTACAGGCAAAGATCACACTACGGATGTTTTACTGTTACAACAATGATCAAAGATGCTGGGAGCACAAACAACCTAAAGACTGTTGGAGAACTTTGGTTTACTAATTTAAGGAATAAATGCGCTACAATGCCCACAGTTTAATGGAGAGGGTGTTATGGGCAAATGCAAATATTACAAGTTTTAGAATGAAATGTTGTATTTCTTAAACTGTGTACTTTGTCTTTAAGAGATATTGCAAATTGTTAGAAATGGAACATATTGTTTTTCATAGATGTTTCTTTAAGCAATAACCTCAGTGCATAATATGTTTGCGCCATTTTGTCCCAGACAAATTACAATAACAATAATGCATAAACAAGCTTCAAGGCTACGCTACGACTCTTTCAGTACACAATATACTGTGGTAACCTTAAGTAGATAAGGATGTCCAGAATTTAAGATGCCATCTTGAACTAAGTCAGGAAAATTTCCATGATGTATACACCCTTTAGTTATGGCCTTGTATGTTTGCCAAGTTAAGGGAGGTCCTAAAATGAATAAAGTAAAAGAAGTGTTACTTTTTCCTATATGAACTACGGTAACCCTAAAATGGAGACACCTAAGGTATAAATAGGTGTACTTTTAAATGTTAAGACACAGAGGAGAGACTTGGAGACAGATGCTGCTCCATGTTAAAATGACAGAGAGGCTGACATGATGACTAGTGATGTCGCGAACCATTCGCGAACTTGCTGCGAACGGTTCGCCACGAACCGTTCGTGGCGAACTCCGGTCAGCTGACACATCCCTGCCAATCTCCGGCAGACCCTCCCTCCCAGACCCTCCCACCTCCTGGACAGCATCCATGTTGAAGCTGCCTTCAACATGGATGCTGTCCAGGAAGTAGGAGGGTCTGGGAGGGAGGGTCTGCCGGAGATTGGCAGGGATGTGGTGAGCAAGGGGTTCACGTCTGGATTACCCTTTAAACTTATGGTGAGCAAAAAACGGGTCGCAAGAGTATTCAGAGAACAGACAGCAGCTGAAATAGCCTGCCCCAGCTTGAGTTCTGAGCGGGAACCCACCGAAGGGCAGGCTATTTCAGCTGCTGTCCATTCTCAGAATACTCTTGCGACCAGTTTTTTGCTCTCCATTAGTTTAAAGGGTAATCCAGACGTGGACCCCTTGCTCACGGTGCCTAGAGAGATATCAGCTATGCCTTACTGATGATGCCTAACAAGGCCGAAACGATCGTCTGGGGTTGCTGTATCTCTCGTGCAGAGATAACTTGCGGGCATTTCAGATCTGGACTGCCCGTATGGGTGGGACCAGTCTGATATGCTTCAGATATGTTCTCTCTGTAATGGCACAAGATGAGCTAAAACCAGCTTGACTTCTAAGCGGGAACCCACCAAAGGGCAGGCTATTTCAGCTGCTGTCCATTCTCAGAATACTCTTGTGACCCGTTTTTTGCTCTCCATTAGTTTAAAGGGTAATCCAGACGTGGACCCCTTGCTCACGGTGCCTAGAGAGATATCAGCGATGCCTCACTGATGATTCCTAACAAGACTGAAACGATCGTCTGCGGTTGCTGTATCTCTCGTGCAGAGAGAACTTGCTGGCATTTCGGATCTGTACTGCCTATATGGGTGGGACCAGTCTGATATGCTTCAGATATGTTCTCTCTGTAATGGCACAAGATGAGCTAAAACCAGCTTGAGTTCTGAGCGGGAACCCACCGAAGGGCAGGCTATTTCAGCTGCTGTCTGTTCTCAGAATACTCTTGCAATCCGTTTTTTGCTCTAATGAAAAAAGTTGTTGAAATAAAGCTTATGTGCCTAGGACAATTATTTCTAATATTTACCTTATTATGTGTAATTATAGTACAGTACATCATCTAAAATTTTAATTTAATTTGAGGGGATTTTTTTTTTTTTTTTTTTACTCTTTCATTACATCAAATATTTAATAATGCTTAGCTTGAAGTTGTCAGAGAAATCTCCATCATTGTACTGACATAATGATGAGCTCTAATGGCACTAACAGAAAACTAGTTAAAATATTTCACAGAATATATTTTGGCTCATTCATTCTGTATTTTTATTGAACAATATATTTAAGCATGAACACTCTTTTTTGGCTCATGAAAATGTATTATATAATAGACTTTCCTGAATATAGTGATCGACAAAAAGAACAATAAGTTTAGAGCTAATGAGGTTTACATTATTATAAAAATACATTTATCTCTTCACCGTTTTAGCTTTTGGTTCCTCTGTACTTTATTTAAACATTTTTTTGAGTTTAACCTTTAGATTGGTTAGGCAAGTCAACTTTTGCCTGACAGTCAAACCATATAGTGAAGACAATGTAGTCCAGGCACTCAGGGTCTTTTTCAAACAGCAGTTTTATTGGAGAAACACGGCAAACACAGCACTGTTATGATCCACATTTGGATCTTTGTCAAGCATTCCAAAGATATTGATGACAGATCTGCTTCGTTTGCAAAAAGTGCAGTTGATGTAATACTATAGTAGACTTGGGTTATTATTTAAGGATGGAAAAAAACAAAGAAAAAGGGGCGCGCCTTTAATGCAGTATATATAAAATAAACACATAAAATAATGTATAGCTCAAAATAAAAATTAAAATAAAAGTTAAAAGTCCAGGGTAATAGTCCACAATAAATTAAACGAATTCTTGTAGTGATGATTCGTCCCAAATGAAGACTTGTGTTTTCAATAAGCCATATGTGGAGAGAAGTAGAGAGGAGATCCAATGGTACAGTATGTAGGTTTATATGAATATATATATAAAATAAATTAGTATTAGTCACAATTTCCAGAGCTAAAATCCAGCTTTGGTATGAAGTGCGTGAAGTGAAATGATCCCCATTCAAGGATATATGGAGTTGTAGCTTGAAATTAGGTGGTCCACCGGGGATTCCGACCGAAAATTAAAACAGATAAAAAAATATAGTGCTCACTGAATGACTTGAATATAGATTAAAAGGAAGTATGAAATGTACTCACAATATATTGAGCAGACCTCACTGCTTAATTTGTAGCGTATGGGTGTTATAATCCCCACCTATGAATTCTTTTGGCGTTTCATAAAATCGTGTTGATCCAAATAGTCAGGTTTAGAGATAGAAAATAAATAAATAAAATAGGAATGTGGCAACTAAAATGTTTGGGGCCAAAAATTCCTTTATTATGACAATATAAAAAGTAGTAAAACAAATTCTTGACGCGTTTCGCCCACAACAGGCTTCTTCAAGTAGAATATAGTAAAAACATAAACCTGACTTACAATGCTTTATATAGGGTACATTAATTGTATTGGAATTCGAATATTCCCGCCAAAATGACGTCATAACAAGCTTATTTTTAAAATACATATTAAAATAGTGTAACAATAATATAGACATCATGTGCATACATATAGAAATGAATTCTGCATATAATTTATAAAAAACAAGATGTAAATCCATTGAAAAGTAAATAAAAGTGAAAATCACGTGACGCGCGGCTATAATTACCATTGTATCATCAGCATCTATTGTCAAAGCATGAAACTATACACACATATAGTAAAGAACAAGCATGCCCAGGTATGTTACAATGACAAAGACATAGTGGTTAAAGATACATTGTTTAAAAAAAGTAGTTAAAATGCAAGAAAATGATAGCGTCCAGTATTAAGCTATGTCCTGGATTGCAGTAGGGAGCTTTTAAAACTCAGACTTGCATAAGGCACTGGTTCAGCTGGAGATGATCTGAGCTATGTCCTGGATTGCAGTAGGAAGCTTTTAAAACTCAGACTTGCATAAGGCTGGAAATGATCTTCCGCTGTAGTGGGTGTGAATGAACATAGAACAGCAGAGGGAGTGGGGTTTGGGGAAGTATTGGTAGGGGAAGGAGATAAATGAGAAATCTCTTCCCTGATTGTAGAAATCTTCTCAGTGAAGTGAGTTGCAACGTTTGTGGTGGTGAAGTTGGTAGGTGAAGGAGATGCAACAGGGTGAAGAAGAGAGTTAAAATTGTAAAATAGGCATTTGGGATCGGATGAGAGTGTGATTATGAGGGTATTGAAATACTTTAAATTTGCAGAGGAATGAGCCAAGCTGTAGGAGGAGTGCAGCATAAATGAATACAAACATTTTACTTTCATCCTTGCAACCCTTTTGGTTTGATTTTTTTTGCAAATCAATTTTTTGTATCAGAAATTCTCTATTTAAAAACCATGATATTTCTGATACAACCCAGTAGAATTAATGTCTCATCCTAACTGTATTATTGCCATACAGCCATTCAGCTATTTAACCATATCTTGGCAGGTTAACATTCCAAGCAAAATATATATAATGGATGCCAAGCTACAAACCCAGTGGGAGGAAGTTATAAATCACAACTGGCTAGAGATTTTAGAACCTGTCCATAATAATTTTGTGGTATTGCCAAGCACTTTGCTATATTTCCTTTGGGACAATACTAGTCAGAAATATTCTTTACGTGCCCAAGGTTACTCCAGCAACGATTGCTACTGAAAGACATGCACCTATAAAGTAGCCACAGTAAGGCAAAGGTTTCTTCCTGCTTATAGTAAATAATAAAGCAATAAGAATGTCTATTAACTAACAACTAAGATTATTTATTTTGTTTGCAATTCTTTTTACAGGGGTCTTAACATTTTCACAACATAAAGACTGTTTCATTTTACATGAAATACATTCCATCTTAATCTTTTCCATAATTTAATTTAAAGTAAATATCCAATTTTTTTGTATCCTTTAAACTAGATTAATTAATGTATCAAACAACAGGAAAATGCATTCACGATGAAAGTAGAAGACTAATTCAATTAACATTGGCAAAATAAAAAATATCAATAAGCAGATAACTTTCTTTTAAAATTAAAACCAGAAAATGTAAGAATAAAGCACAAACAGATTTTGAAAGCTGAAAAGAATATTTCCTTTTTCAACATAAAATTGCAAACTGCATTAATGGAACTCTTTTACATTCTTCTGGATCATATTTAGAGTTCTGAAACTCTTTTCTTTAATGGTTTTTCCCCCAAACCTTTCATATGACTTAATTACAATGTGCTACTTGGAGCTTTAAACAATTTAAAATAGATCTGCCTGCTCTGAGTTTTTTAAATGTTTTAAACAGCAATGTTTATTTGTTTAATCTGGTGCTAAAAATCATGCATTTTAATAATGTTACCGGTGACCAAAAAGCAGCACTTTTAACCCCATCATTCAAATCATGTAGTGGTCTAATATAACCAGTGACATCATCATCCATATAAAAATCCAAAAACAAAAAGCACAGATTAAGCAACATCAGTGTTATTACTTTGTGGAGATAATCTCAGAATATCATATTATTTCTGACAGGAATACTTTAGTTCACATAAATCACAGTGGTCATTGTGTAACAAACCATTTCAATGTCACAACAGAGAGTACCATATTGCACTGCTCTCATATTTGGTGATGAAAGGAAATAAACTAAATAAATAATATTCTGTGAGATCTTAAAGCAGAAGTGTCATTATATTTTTTTAACTTTTGGCATGTTCCAAAAGCTTGGCCATTTCTTTTTAGATACAGCTAATTGTATTTGTTCTTGTTAGTATAATCATTCCCTTCAGGCTTTTTGCTGTAAACACTGTCTTTTAGGAATATGTCCAGTGCCCACTCCTCAGATGGCTACTAGAGGTGCTTCTTGGGGCAGTGCTGAACACACACACACACATTTTATTTTTAAAATCACAGGTCCATTTTTTTGATGAGAAGAACTTACCGCCACCACTTCAATTATAAGAAATGTGGTTTCAACAGGAAAGGGCAACTGCCCATACAGCCAGGGCCACAACAGACCTCCTGAGACAACTGTTCAGTGAGTAGATAATATCAAGAAATCCCCAGATTAATTAGCCACCACATTTGCCTGACCTTTCAGCTCTCGATGACTTCTTGTGGGGATATTTCAAGGAATGGCTGTATGTGAACAAATCACGCACACTCAAGCAGCTCAAAGAGAATATCTGTGCAGAAATTTGAGTGCTAGAGCCTCAGATATTAACTAATGTTATGAAAAATTTAATTGAAAGAGCTCAACTTTGCGAGGTGGCAAAAGGAGCTAATTTAAAAGATGTAATTTTCCATACCTAGTCAAACATAAGTTCATCATTCATTATATGTAATCTCATTGAAATTGGCTCTTAAAAAAAAAGCTTTTGACTCTTCAAACCCTACTCTGAACTTTGTATTGTTGTTGTTATTATTATTATTATATTTATATATAGGTCAACAAATTCCGTAGCGCTTTAAATGTATATACACCCTGTTCAAAATTCTATTTAAGTGTCACAAAGATTAAATATTTTGATTTTCAGTTTAACTGATGGATGGCATTGTGTCTCAGGGCTCTTTTGATCACTGAAAACAATCTCGGGACACCTGTGATAATTAGATTGCCAGGTGAGCCCAATTTAAGGAAAACTACTAAAGGAGGGTGTTCCACATTATTAAGCAGAGCACCATTTTTATGCACTATGGGGAAGAAAAAGGATCTCTCTGCTGCCGAAAAGAGTGAAATAGTTCAATGCCGAGGTATGAAAACATTAGATATATCATGAAAACGTAAGCATGATCATCGCACTAATAAGAGATTTGTGGCTGATTCAGAGCACAGATGGGTTCGTGCAGATAAAGGCACATTGAGGAAGATTTCTGCCAGATCCATGCATCGGATCAAGAGAGCAACTGCTAAAATACCATTACATAGCAGCAAACAGATATTTGAAGTTGCTGGTGCCTCTGGAGTCCCACGGACATCAAGGTGTAGAGTCCTCCAGAGTCTTGCAACTGTGCATAAACCTTCTAATCAACCACCACTAACCAATGCTCACAAGCAGAAACGGCTGCATTGGTCAGAAAAATACATGAAGACTCATTTTCAAACAGTCCTGTTCACTGATGAGTGCTGTGAAGCCCTGGATGGTCCAGATAGATGGAGTAGTGGATGGTGTAATGACATGAAGGGGGGCTGCCCTGGAACAGCACTGTCACTTTAAATGTGGGAACCAATACAGCAAAGAAATAAATGCCAAGACACAAATGAATAGGGTAAATCAAGAGATATATATATATATTACAGAGCACCAAAATACAAAACAAAACAAAACAATATATATACAATGCCACAAAATATATACAATAAATCAGAATAAGCACGAATCGTACAGGCAACATATACTGAAACAGTCCTTTGGTATAAGGGCAGGATTGTGCAGTTACCATGAGTAGCAGGTAGGGCACAGATCCAGAGTCACAAGACTAATATACTGACACCAGGAAGCAAGATCAGAAGCAGAATAAATAAACAAGGCTGCAGGGTCAGGATCACTGGTAATAAAGCAGAGAACACGGAACCTGAACACGGGATCAGAGGGCACAGGAACTAAGGACCAGGAGGACAAAGTAACGCAGGATCAGGAGGACACAGGACGAAGACCAGAAGAACACAGGAATGAAGACCAGGAGGTGCAGGACACATGACCAAGGAACAGTTTGCAGGATCAAGGAGCCAGGAGACAGAATCACAGGGAACCAGGAACCGGGGAAACAGGAGACAAGAGACAATGATCTGGCAAGGGGTGAGGGGAGAAACCAGACTATATAGGTGCTAAACAAGGACCAGGTGAAGTGCTTAATGAAAAGAAATTAGGAACAGTGCCAAACAAAGATAGTGGTGAATGTGGGTACTGCACAAAGGCAAATAAACTAAGGAGTGTTGTGACAGATGGTTGTGGACGGTCACCCTGTTCCAACAAGGCTGTGACATCAGCAAGGCACTGGTGGAGTCATGTTATGGGCCGGAATCATGGGAAGAGAGCTGGTCGGCCCCTTTAGGCTCCCCGAAGGTGTAAAGATAACCGCTGCAAAGTATGTGCAGTTTCTGACTGACCACTTTCTTCCCTGGTACAGAAGGAAGAACTATGCTTTCCATAATAAAATCTTCATGCACGACAATGCACCATCTCATGCTGCAAATAATACCTCTGCATCAATGGCTGCTATGGGGATAAAAGGAGAGAAAGTCATGGTGTGGCTTCCATGCTCCCCTGACCTCAATCCTGTTGAGAACCTTTGTAGCATCCTCAAGCAAAAGATCTATGAGGGTAGGAGGCAGTTTACATCCAAACAGCAGCTATGGGAGGCTATTCTGACATCTTGCAAACAAATTCAAGCAGAAACTGTCCCAAAACTCACATGTTCAATGGATGCAAGACTTGTGAAGCTGCTATCAAATAAGGGGTCCTATGTTAAAATGTAACGTGGCCTGTTAAAATGTTTAAGAAGTTAAAATGTTGTTATAAGTTTGATTGAAATAGCTTTTGATTTCAGTAAATATGCTGCAAACACAACAAATGACAATTTCCAGTTCTTTACAACCTATAAAGTGTTTTGAAACTTACTGTGCGTAATAATTTGGAACAGTGCATTGTAAGTTTTTTATGTTTTAAAAAAAAATACTGTTATCATTAGGAGGTTTGTTCAATAAAATTTGAATTGTACTCTTAATAGTTGATAACATGAGAATTATGCTGACTGTTATTTACATCAATTATTTAGGTAAATGAGAAAAATATAATTTGCATAATAATTTGGAACAGGGTGTATACATATAAGATGCCAAAATATATATATATATCCAAAGTAGAATGGCTGCTCACCGGTCTTAAAATTTAAATACTTTATTAAATCAATTTTAAAAAGACCAACGTTTCAGTCGCCGCTCGACACTTTCCTCAGGGTCAACAATAGAAAACAATGTAGACATACATATACGCGCAATATATATCTACATGAATAATCATAAAAACTCACCCAGGTGTTGTGCACCCACCGCCCGCATTCTGAGTGAACTTCCGTGTATGCGCATGCACCCGCAAGCATGTGCCCCCCCCCCAGTCACGTGATGCGTGATTTTGGCTTAGGTGCCCTTGAAGGCACAGTGTTGCTCTCTTACGATAGGTGCCCATGAAGGCACACAGGATCTCTGTATATGCACTAGCTAATTACTGGTTATTTTCTCTGGGTCATCATTATTATCCTTCCTATGTACCCCTCAGTGGTGTTTTTGCTACATTGGATTTAGGCTCCCTCTGCTTTTTATCCCGAGTTGCCCACATCAGCCACTTTCAGCTCTTTGTACTGGCTATATTATACATTTAGCGATCTCCTTACCCAGACATTTCACAACATACAATCTAGATATCTGAGGCTCTCAGTATATTATAGGATACTTTGTTTCCACTATACCATTTCTGTAGGGATATTGCTACAGTGTATTCTTTATCCTGACTAGTTGCCCACGTATTTGTGGAAAGATAATTTGGAGTTACTCAACTGCTTGTCAAACCAATTACTTTAGAGGAATTACCAGCTCACTTCTTGTATATATTTATCCCCCTTTACCACTCTTTTACCCCTTCCCCCATTTTTGTTTTTTATTTAGTGTGACTTATTAAGAGCTAGACACCTCTAGCTTTTCTACCTATGTATTAAAAGTTACATTTTAACTCTATTACAGGCCATTGGACAGAATATTTCTCTCTTGTCTCTAGATATAAGATATAGTGGAAGAATCCATGCAAGAGATAGACTTAATGATAATAAATATACATCGGAAAAAGCATAGATGAATAGAATTAATACTTAGCATGTTATTCACATATATTAAGTGTCAGAGGGGAATAAAGTCCAATCTGGCCTTAGTATATATAAGTTAGATATATAGATCTGCAATACGTTGCAAGGAATATAGTATTGATTCCCACCATTTTTGATTCCAATCATAGAAAAATACCAAGTGAATATTTTTAATTGAGTCCTTTAGGGTATACAGTGTCTATTGTTCTTATCCAGAACAGTTCCCTTTGTAATAAAAGTTTTTTACGGTTCCCGCCTCGTGCTGGTGGGGGGATGTGGTCGATTGCCATGAATTTCATGGAAGGTAGTGGGTGGTTATGTTCCAGGAAATGTTTGGCCACAGGTAGCTCTGAGCCTTTGTACCTGTACGCAATTTGTATGCTGGAATGATGGTTACGGATTCTTTCCCTCAACAGCAAGTCTGTCTTCCAAATGTATGCCAAAACACAAGGGCATAGTAGTTTATAAACCACATAGTAACTGGTGCAAGTTAGCCTGTATCGTATTGTGTATTTCTTGCTGGTGTGCAGTGTTAATTCTATTCATCTATGCTTTTTCTAATGTATATTTATTATCATCATTAAGTCTCTCTTGCATGGATTCTTCAACTGTATTTTTTTTTTTTTTACTATTTAACTATATATAATTATAGGCATTTAACTCACTCAAACTATATAATGAGCGTATTAGCTTCGAAATCAGCCTTTATTTATTTGTATTTTTTACATTGATTTTGTAACATTTGTCCTGGAACCTATGGGGATACATTACTAGCAGTATATTTTGGTTATGACACATCTACTTCGGTATAGATATTTAATTAAGTGGCTACACATATGATACATCATTGTAAGTTCCTTTGTTTTTTATTATTATTATTATTTTTATCATTATTATGTTATTTATTTAGCACCAACAAATTCCGTAGCGCTTTACAGTGGGTGGACGAAAAGACATGTAGTTGTAACCAGACAAGTTGGACACACAGGAACAGAGGGGTTGAGGGCCCTGCTCAATGAGCTTACATGCTAGAGGAAGTGGGATAAAGTGACACAAAAGATAAGGATAGTATTAGACTAATGACAGTTGCAAGAGAGGAATCAGTCTGGAGCTATTAACAGTTTTATTGATACGCTTTTATGAAAGAAGTAGGTTTTTAATGATTTTTTGAAGGAGTGGAGACTGGGTGAGCATCTAACGGAGGGAAGTGAGTTCCACAGGAATGGTGCAGCCCTGGAGAAGTCTTGAAGGTGAGCATCAGAGGTGGGAGTACGGACAGAATATAGTCGTAAGTCTTCCGCAGAGTGTGTATTAGTGAGGATAGATAGGTGGGAGCAGTATTATGTAGAGATTTAAAAGCAAGAACCAGAATTTTAAATTGAGCCCTATATCTTACAGGAAGCCAATGTAGGGATTGACAGAAAGGTGAGGCGTGGGAGGTGCGGGCGGACAGGAAGATGAGCCTCGCTGTCACATTAATTATGGACTGTAACGGTGCAAGTTGTGAGCACATAAGACCACTGAGAAGTGGATTACAGTAGTCAAGGCAAGAAAGGACAATGGAATGGACCAGCACCTTAGTCGCATCTGGCGTTAAGTAGGGTCGGATGCCCGCTATGTTTTTGAGATGGAAACGACAGGATTTGGTGATTGATTGGACATGAGGGGTGAAGGAGAAATCGAAGTCAAAGAGAACACCTAGGCAGTGAGCCTGCGTGGTGGAGCTGATGGTAGCACCATTGACTTGGAGGTAGACAGACACAGGAGTAGCAACACTTGAGGGAGGAAAGACTAGAATTTAAATTTTGATCAAGTTGAGTTTAAGGAAGTGGGCAGCCATCCAGTTAGAAATAGCAGAGAGGTAGTCAGAGACACTAGTCAAGAGGGATGGGGAGAGATCACGAGAGGACAATTAGATTTGTGTGTTATCCGCATAGAAATGATATTGGAAGCCAAAGCAACTAATGAGTTTACCAAGGGAGGCAGTACAGATAGAGAACAGTAGGGGACCAAGGACTGAAATTTGTGGGACATCAACAGAGAGGAGTTGGGAAGAAGAAGCAGAGCCAAAGAAAGAAACACTGAAAGAGTGCTGGGAGAGGTAGGAGGAGTACCAGGAGAGAACAATATCTTGTAGACTGATATTGCGGAGGATGAGAAGAAGCTCTTGATGATCAACAGTGTCAAAAGCTGCAGACAGATCAAGGAGAATTAGGATAGAGTAGTGATCACAAGATTTTGCAATGAGTAGATCATTGGATACTTTGGTCAGTGCCGTTTCCACAGAGTGCTTAGCGTGGAAAGTATACAGCCACCTATATAAAGTCATATTCACCATTTAGGTTGAGATATACATTTAGGTTGAGATATACATACATACCTATATTCACACCTATATTATAGCTTAGTATATCTCTTTATCAGTCATACTTACATACATATAAGCTCTATTATCGGCACTCTCCAACTAATGATAGCCTGCCTTCTCAGTCATTTGCCTCATTACAGCATAGAAATAATAAGTACATCTAAGACATTCTCCAAGTAATGCTTTATGTATGTATCACATTTATATCTTGATTGATAGTTGTTTATGTTTCATGCTTTTTCTTTATATCACTGAGCCCTTTGCACCATGTATATCCCTTGAGCGATCGCAGAGACTTTCAGCCATTTTGGGTTGCCATGGCTACCTCACTTAAACAAATCAACACCTCCTTGCGTTCCAGCTGATTTCCACAACAACCGGTAACAGCAGCATACTACACAGCTGCAGTGAATACTGATACCTGGTCAAATTCACACACAATTTTTGCGATCAGCCTGGATAATCACTAGGGGCAAAGGGTAAGTGTTATCTGTATACAATGTATCAATTAGTATAGTTTGTTATTTAAACACTGATTATTGTATTGCACCTTTATCCTGATGAAAGTTGTGATACAGAAGTGAAACGTTGATCCACTTTGGCAGTTGCTGAATAAAAGCTAAGTTTTTTTTCATCATACTACTAAGTCCTTGGAGTGCTATCTTTATATAGACTGATATAAATGCAATAATTAATGGATTTCCTGGTGTAACCAATTGTGCATATTTTTTTCTAAGTTTGGATTTGTATATTGTAGGAATTAGTAGGTCCCTAATGGAGAGAACCAGATCCTGGATATCTGCAGTCATACTAAGCCAATGTGAATTGTTTCACTCCTTGGAGCCAACAGTTGAGTTTTTATAATCTGATCTTGCTGTTCTTCAACCTCTAAAAGCACAGCAAACATCCCTGTGAGTGTGGTGTAGGCAATTACTTTCATAAGTAGAAAGCTTATGGGGACACTATAGTCACCGGAACAACTACAGCCTTTAGGCATTTTCATTCAGAGAAAAGGCAGTGTTTACATTGCCCCTAGGGACGCCTCCAAGTGGCCACTTCTCAGATGGCCACTTGAGGTGTTTCCTGGCTCAGTGCTGCACAGTAGGCAGCTCTGCTGTTCAGCGTCCCCACGCTCTTCATGGAGACGCTGAATTTTCCGCATAGAGATGCATTGATTCAATGCATCTCTATGAGGAGGTGCTGATTGGTCAAAACTGTGTTTGGCCCCACCCCCTTGCCAGTTTTAGCCAATCAAATGCTCTCCCATTCTGATGAGATCACCGCATGGTGCTGGAAGTAAGGTGAGTTTTTCATGCTTTTAAGGGGGGTAAGAAGAGGGGAGCAAGCAACCTTAATGGTGGG
Source organism: Pelobates cultripes (assembly GCA_933207985.1). Taxonomy (NCBI): domain Eukaryota; kingdom Metazoa; phylum Chordata; class Amphibia; order Anura; family Pelobatidae; genus Pelobates; species Pelobates cultripes. The sequence continues at coordinate 97,611,331 of OW240917.1, forward strand.
TTTTGCACTAGAGGGTCAGGAATACATGTTTATGTTCTTGACCCTAAAGTCTTCCTTTATAACTGAACTTCTACCTACAGAAACCACTGCTTTGCATGTAAAGCCATACTGTGCAGGAAACATATTGGTAAAATCTAAAAATTTATTTCAAGGTATTTTCGTTGTTTAATTAATTATTGAATTGTTTTACTATTTCAACATTTATTCATTGGCAAAAGAAAAATAAGAAAGAGATTTGGCCAATTCCAGTCTGAAGTTCCCTTTAAATATCAGGTTTATATGACAGTTACTAATGCAATAATCTCTTTGATAAGATATATTGGAAGCCTATGCTTGTGTACATTTAAGAGAATACATACATACTAGTCTATAAATAATACATAAATGTCACTGTTATGTGGCATATTCATTTTAAAAGTAAATGTAAAAGCACATGGAAATTGTACGCACCAGTTTCCAGCTGGTTCTTTTTTATTTCACCCACTCAGCAACTTTCTTTGGCTTTCTCACATTTGTTTAATTCTTATTATTAGCCCCACTTCCAATCTCTCAGTTTGATTTTCTCCTGCTTTCAATGTACACTATATGATTCATTCACAAAATCTGGGTAACCACTATACTATAAATGAATTTATATTTAAAAAAAGCAATAGCACCATACAGTGGTCTTTTCATTCTGCAAAGTAATATGTACATTTATTTTTCATTCAGCAAATATAGTCATTTCTATGTATTCAAACTGCATTATGTGAAAGTTTGCATGGACACTGAGACATAAATTGATATAATATAAATTATAATCATATACAATATAGAAAAAAGGATAATCTTTTTTGATGTCTCTGGCATTACACTTTATTTGTTCAACCCTAGTGTATATCTATATTGCTAACGAATAGGTCTTATGTACATACAGTCCATTATTTAAATATTTCTGGAGATATAATGTATAGAATGTTTTTACTAAAATATAAACCACATGTGTTTGAGTAATCAAAAAAAAAAAACAACAAATAAGTAAAAGTGCTAAAAGTTAGATTTCTGAAATAAAAAAATGAATAGCCACAAAATGGAGCTAGAGATAAAATTAACACTTTAAGCACCATAATCACTACAGTGGTTATAGTATCAGGATTGCCCTGGCACTCTCACAGTGTAAGCAGTCAAACTGTTTGAGAATGGTTTGATAACTTATCTGGGATCTACAAGGTGCTGTCATGCAAGACCAGCTTATTGGCTGAAAGCACCAGCTGACCTCTCACCAATGTTTATGGTTGCAGAGAAGGTGGCATTCCAAATAAGTTGTCAAACCATTCTGCATCAGTTTGAATAGCTACCCTGGGATAATATCAGGGCAGTACTGGCAATAGTAATTACTTCAGTGGAGTTTAGTGATTATGATGCTTGAAGGGTTCCATTAACCAAACAAATGAGCAGATGCACCCTGGAGGAGCTCTGCTAATAGGTTAGTACAGTATAATCAAGTGTATATAGATACCATCTATCTCTACAAAGACTTCAACCATCATAGTTTGACAGTCAACAATACCAGTTTGGATTCCGTTCAATGCTCCCAGACTGACCAACTCTTTTGAGGCCTCCCTACCACCACAACCTGTCGAAGCCATACATGTTCCATCTGTCTGTCTCTCCTGAAGCTCCATAATTGATGAGGCACAGCCACATCAAAGCTCAATCCCAGCAAGAACGCTCTGCAAAGTAGACATGTGAATTTGATATTTTTAAGAATGACAAAATGACCAAAAAATAAAACTTTTGTTTACTTAGTCAGAAAAAGAATACAAATCTGCCACTAACAGAATGACAGAATGATCCATTAGTTCACAGATATAATGAATGCAGTTATTCTACTATGTGGCATTGCCACTGCTCACCATGCCGCTAGTGAGTGCATGTCTGGTAAGTCACATGCCAGCGGGTAGGAACTGTTTGAAAAACGTGGGTGACATCCTAAGGTTTCATCTCTGCTTCCACCCATGGTCATCTGGTGGGAGCTCGAATTATAATACCAGGCGAAAATCTAGTGAACCCTCTAGTCCCCATCCATGGGTTACTGGTGGAGGTGCTAATAATAATGCTGAGAGCAAACCTAGTGTCCCACCCAACACCACACATAGGAGGCAGGTGTGGGTTCCAAATAAATCATAAAACAGGTGTTAAACATGCTATTGTCCCATGAGGGCTTAACACAAACTGAAGTTGCAGGGTGTGGAAAGTCCTTATAAGCCAGCAAATCAGAGCGCTCTGACTGATCTTGCATATGGTGGCAACTTTTCCGCTTGTTTTGCAGTTTTTTTTAGAGCTCTTACATTGATTGGCTTACAAACCAACCAATCAGTGCACTCTGACTGAAATTGCATAGCTTGGGAGAGCCCTTGTATATCCCTTATATACCCCTTATATATTAAGTACCCCGGAGTTCTCTACCCCTAGCAAGTATCCCAGAATTTCTAGTTCCACATGCAAATAAGCACAGACAAGCACTGAGTTTGAGTCTTCACCAGGGACGTATTAGCCACGAGGCAAACAAGGCATTTGCCTTGGGTGGCATTTTCCAGGGGGCGGCAAAAATAGCCACCCCCAAATGCCTAGGGCAAATGTCTTGTTAGCCTTGAGGCTAACAGTCCAGGCAGGCGGGTGGCTAGGTAAAAATCTGTGCGGGCGGCGCTGGCGAGGGAGCACTTCCCCCTGAGCTCTCTGCTCAGCTCCCTCACGCGCCGCAGAGTGATGCAGAGAGCCCAGCAGCCACTGGACCCCCAGGGAGAGGAAGAACCCCCCACCAGCATTCCCAAAGGTAAGGAGGCTGGGGGGGGGGGGGGGGAATTAAAAAAAAAACACAAGTGAGTGTGTTAGTGTTTGTGTATGTGTGTGTGTGTTAGTGAGTGTGTATTAGTGAGTAAGTGAGTGTGTGTTAGTGTGTGTGTGTCTGTTAGTGAGTGTATGTGTGGGTGTGTGTTAGTGAGTGTGAATGTGTGTGTCTGCTAGTGACTGTATGTGTCTGTTAGTGAGTGTGTGTGTATTTAGAAGGCGGGGCAGGGGGGGAGGGTGGGGTGGTGCGAGGGGAGAGGGGAGGCAAGTTTTGCCCTGCCTAGGGCAACACAAAACCAGGATGCACCACTGGTCTTCACCCTACATTTTGCAGGTACCTTTAGCAATGGACATGGTTTTAAACACAGCTGTTTTTTAAAATCAAAGCATGGGTTTTGATCCAAAAGGACCAGTGACCGGAAACCAGTGTACAGTTTTGACCTTTTCAATTTTGTCAGCATGGTGTCATTTAAGTTCAGGAGTTTAAAGTCTCTATGGCAAGGTGCCAAATAATATATAGTGAAACCAAGCACAATAGAACCCTATATAAGTTGATGCAAATGGAAAAATTACCATTTTTCCATCGCCTGCTTATCTCAAGTTAGATTTTGAGAAGTTTGCCTTGGGCACAGAGACTCAGAGAAGTCATGTTTCCACAAATGTCCCACTTCCTTGTTACTGGTCCTGCATAATGTAGAAAGCAATAGCAATGCTGAATCCTTACTGGGGCTACCTCGCATGCGCACAAGCATCATTTGGCACAGAAAAATTAGAATTGATAATATGTCAAACCACTTTTTTCCTGGTTAATGTATTCTGTCCTAATATGTACCTATATGTCCTATAGGATGCACATAAGGCATGCTTATCTTGTAAGAACGTAACAAATACGGTTTACCTTTGTCAGAATAGTAAGCATGTACATTCAAATCAATGAAAAGGTGTTTATATGTTTCTGTATAGCTCCTCTTGTGTATCTCATCCTTCTTCTACTACATATTAAAATGTCTTAATGGCCTACGTGGAGAATGCTGCCTCTACTATACTTATCTACCTGACTCACAACTACTCTGACACCTCAACCCTTGTATTTACAGTGGCTTCCCTGGACAAAATTTAAACCACTGGCACTAACTTACAAAGCACCATACAATGCCATCCCTCAATACATTTCATCTTTAAATAACAAATACACCCCTTCTCATTTTATTTGCTCTATAAGATACCTTTTCTTGCCTTCTGCTTGTTCACACATTGCTTCATCTAAGAGATGTGCCATTGCTATAGAAAGCCTTATCTTATGCTAATAAACTCCCCCTTAGCCTACCATCTTGTAAATATTATTGAAAACTCACCTCTTTAGCAAAGCTTGCCATTTTACCCATTGGGTTACCTGTAGCGGAGCTGCAATATTAAAACCGATATCTCCGCTGGTAGTCTGTAGAACACCAAAGAAAGCACAGTTCCGCAGTATAATCCCAATTCCCCCAGTAACCAGACGATACACAGTTCTGGGAGTCAACTGTTTAATGGAAGCCACACACGGCCTTCCAGGGGCAGTCACAAAGTACACAACATTACCTCACAGGTCCAGGACATGTACATTAATAAACACCCCAAACAGCCCCTTTTACAATATGGTACCCCCTCAAGTACTATATCCCTGGGTAGCCTGCATCTGAGCGCCCAACATATCTTGAAAGCACTCAAATTCCATGAACGTAGCCGAAACGCAGTGGGTTATAGTTTAGGCCCAATGCACATGAGGCGCCTGCCCAAAAGAGTTCCATGAAATCAGGCTGTGGGGTCAGTCTCTTTCGGGAGTACAGAACACAATAAGATAACTAAAGTAACTGTTCGTATATTAGTTGATTGTGTGTCCCTCGTTTGGGAGTTTGTTCTCCACGAATGCCGCTCTTCTCAGGTGAATGGGACCGAACAAACATAGAGGTGGAAGTTCCAGCTGTGTTCGCGCCGTTGAGTGTCTGATTATAGTTCCATGCACCCGACGACCAAACACCGTTGTATGTGTTCACAGTTAAAGATGGCCGCAGCCACGTGTTCGGTCATACGAACGGCGTCCACCCAGCTGACCGCCTAGAACCTTGTGGGTTCTAAGTGTGAAGAAGGTTAATACGGTCAAATGACAGCACACAACTCCCCTTTGTGGTCTAACTGTTCGGGGGTTTGTTCGGTATACAAACAATATAGCTATAACTTGTTCGGTGAACCCCAATTGTCTAACCAGATAAGTCCCTGATTTAAAAGAATAGTACATCATCCAAACAGGCTGGTTCTGCCACATTACCCTCCTCTTTTGAATAGTCCATTTGTCTCTCCATGACACACCTGTGTTTTCATAGTCCATTCCACTCTACAGTACCTCCACATACCACATTCACAAGCTTGACTATTCATAAATATCATATCTATCAATCCTTCCTTCTGACATGTTATTACTTGTGTTGTTACTTTACTTTTTTCTAGATAGTAGGCTAGTTTAAGCATGTCTGTCTTCATCTCTTGTGACAGAGAGCAGGCTGGGAATCACGGTGCCTGAGTACTGTATCCCTCACAAAGCGCCAAAACCGCAAGGGATTACGGCTTAACCAGAGACCACAGGTCTGGAAGGATTTTTAAAGTAGCTGTCAGGGAGATCTTGTCCAAGCCAGGACCCTAGTTAGCTGCCTTGCTCGACTAATGGGTAATCTGGCTTTGGTCCCAGATGGGCTAAGCAAAGTTCTTTATTTACAGTGACTGTTACTGAGTTTCTTCCTGCTTTTTAAATCTGCTTTTTCAGAATCAACACACAGCTTACGTATTCATTTATTAGCCCTACAAGTATGATAAAAAGTGATGGGAAAATGACAAATAAGCAGGACATGAGAAGGAGATTCCTATATTTTGCTGCTGAAGGCGGTGAATTTAATTTTGAAATAAAAAGAGCTTTAAGGTATTCATATGAATGAATTACAGGCACAACCCAGTGTGTTTAGGTAAAATTTGTGCTTAACTACACCGGTAGTTTTTATAATATGAAGTTGGGTTTATTTACTCTAACTCTCACAAATCCAATTATTACATTACACTTTTCAGTTTTTTTATAAAATCTGTTCTGGATTAGGGTTTATAAACGGGCCGTATCTTTACTGGACATGCGTCCAACATATTTGCATAGTTGTATGTAAAATTGGTATTGGTAAGCAGAAAGAAAGACTAGAATGGGTTAACTAAACAGCGCTCCCAATATCTGTCCCAATACCCTAATGTGAACTGCTCTGCCAGTAACAGGCAAAATAGTGCAAATTAAAAGAACATCAAAAGAACTATAAAAATGTAATCCCTGTTAGGGAAAAGTAAAGAAAATAAACAAGTATAGTGATTATAATGTGCAAAACGAAAAGAAAATATAACGTGAGTAAAATAGGACCAACTGCTGATATTCAAAATTGCAAAATCCACACAGCATAGTAACCACCCGTGTGGTGATACAGACTAAGATAAATGAAGTATAATGTTGCCACAATTATTTGCAGCAAAGTATCAAACTCAGCCTGGCATTGCTAAGAAGTGGATTGTCACAGTTCCCGGCATGACCACGCCGACAAGCTGAGCACGTTCTGGTGTCAGAGGTCACCCTCTGACCAATTGCAGTCATGAGAGGGATATTTAAATCCCTGAAGAGTCCCAGTACCTTGCCCTGTTGTGGTTTCCTGTCCTGATTTCTGGTTCCCCTGACTTGGCTTGTTACATAGTTCTGCGTGCTGGACCACACTAGCAGTCGTGACATTATGACAGGGCCATGGATCCTGCAGAACTATGTAAGCATATGATAGCCTGTGAAGGCAGAGTGGAGGATATGGACCACAGGTAAGATCAATTTGCCCAAGCATTCCAGACCTTGCTTCAGAGAACAGCATATCTTGAAGCACCTCCGATACAACCGGTAGCTCCGCCACCTGTTCCTGTACCTGTGGCTTACAAACCTCCATCCATAACTTTCTCCTCCTCCTCATTTTGGAGGTGATTCCAAGGAATTCAGAGGTTTCCTTAACCAAATCGAATATCACTTTGAGGCTTCCCCTGGCTCCTTTCCAATGGAAAGGTCAAAGATTGGCTATCTTATGAATCAGCTAACGGGTAAGGTCTTAACTTGGGCAAACCCCTTATGGGAGAGCGGCAATTCCATTGCCCGTAATTATTCCTAACAGCATTTAAAGCTACCATTGAGCCTATGGGAAGAGAGAAAAACGCAGCTAAAGCCCTGATGAGAATTAAGCAAGGCAGTCATTCTGTAGCTGACTACGCTATAGAATTTAGGATGTTAGCCTCTGAGGTGGAATGGAGTAACAGTGGTCTGGTGGCTGCCTTTTTTGAGGGTTTGGCTGAGAATATACATGATGAGACCTTCCTGTCAATCTTAATGATTAAATAACCTACATGATTGACATTGACAATAGACTCAGAGAGAGGAACAAACAACGTACAAGACGTACCAACCTATCTATAGCCTCTCGCTTTTCCAACTCAGTGGTAGTTAACCCTGTTCCACTTCCAGAGGTTGAGCCCATTCAGTTGGGCATTACTAAGCTCACTGAGGCAGAGAGACAGCATAGAAACGAGGGGTTGAGTCTTTATTGTGGGAAGAAGGGACATCTAGGGCTCTCATGTCCGGCTCGGCCGGCAAACATGCGCACCTAAGGCACGTTCGGGGACCGACCTTAGGTGTGATATATATGAACTATTTCCTTGTAAAAGTTACTTTGCATTGTGAGAAAACTACTATTCAGTGTGAGGCCATGATCGACTCTGGGGCAGCGGAGAATTTCCTTCATAGAGAATGTTCTGCTAAACCTCTCCTGCCATTGAGGTAGAAAGATAGACCCATTGCAGTTGAGGCCATTGATGGGAGACCTCTTACCCAAACTCTCATCACTCAGGATATATAACCTATCACTGTCTCAGTAGGCATCTTACATTCTGAGGAATTGGTTTTCCAGATTATTTCTTCCCCTTCCTGCCCCGTGATACTTGGTTTCCCTTGGCTCCAGAAACACAATTCTCATCTAGATTGGATTAAAGGAGAGGTTGTGGGTTGGGGAGAGAATTGCAAAAGTCATTGTGAACGCCAGATGCCACAACGTGTTGGTATCATCAATGTACCTACTGCACCTCCATTAAGCACAGATGTTCCACTACAGTATTTAGACTTAAAGGAAGTTTTTAATAAGGTTCAGTCAGAGGTATTACCACCGCATAGACCCTATGACTGTGCCATTAACCTACTACCGGGCACTATGCCTCCGAAAGGGGGAGTTTATGCACTGTCTCCTCAAGAAACTCTCTGCATGGAGTATATAAAAGAGGCTCTAAGAAAAGGTCATATACGGAGATCCTCTTCACCTGCTGGAGCTGGGTTCTTCTTCATCTCTAAAAAAGGAGACCTACGCCCTTGCATCGACTATAGGGGCCTAAATAAGATAACAATTAAGAATGCCTACCCGATTCCCCTTATTTCTGAACTATTTGAGAGGTTAAAAGGTGCTAGAGTATTTACCAAACTTGACCTAAGGAACGCATATAACCGAGTCAGAATTAAGGAGGGACACGAGTGGAAAACGGCATTCAACACCAGAATGGGACATTATGAGTACCTGGTCATGCTGTTTGGTTTGTGCAACGCCCAAGCGATATTCTAAGACTTCATAAATGATGTTCTCAGAGAATACCTCCACATGTTCATGCTGGTGTACCTAGATGATATATTAATCTATTCCCCAGACCTATGTACTCATCACGAACATGTGAAAACCATGTTAAAAACTCTGCTGGAGAATGGCTTACATTGTAAGCTTGAAAAGTGCCAGTTTGACCAGACTGAAATACAATTCCTTGGATATGTAATATCCCATTCTGGCTTCAAAATGGACCCACGCAAACTGGAGGCAGTATTGCAATGGACGTTACCGAAAAAGCCTTAAAGCTATACAATGCTTTATAGGATTTGCAAACTACTATCGCAGATTCATTAAGGGTTTTTCATCTGTGATTGCTCCTATCACCAACCTTACCCGAAAAGGAGCTAACTGTAATTCTTGGCCCAAGGAGGCAAAAGAGGCGTTTGAGAAATTAAAATCTTTATTTGCTTCAGCACCTGTTCTGACGCACCCCGATCTGGCTAGACCTTTTATTTTGGAAGTAGATGCATCAGAGACAGGAGTAGGAGCCATTCTGTTTCAAAGAGAGAGTCCTGATGCACCTTTACATCCCTGAGTGTTTTTCTCTCGAAAACTAACTCCTGCTGAGAAAAACTATGACATCGGGAATAGGGAGTTACTGGCCATTGTTCTTGCCCTCAAAGAATGGAGGCATCTCTTAGAAGGTTCCAAAGAGCCACTTTTGATTTTTACCGATCACAAGAACTTGGCTTATATCGGGGATGCTAAGAGATTGTCCTCCAGACAGGCTATTCCTCTCCCGTTTCAATTTTGTCATTACGTACAGACCCGGTACCAAGAACACAAAGGCAGATGCGCTGTCTAGACAGTTTGAGACAGATGAGGTTCCTGAGCAAGAGGTATTCCCGATTGTACCTCTTGAGTGTCTTGTTGATACAACGGTTTCCGAAGTGTCTTCTCCACTCTTATGTGCCATAATAGCAGATCAGCAGACCGGACAAACTGTTCGTTGCACCATTATTAAGGACAAAAGTACTTGGGTTATTTCATGATAATCTGACAGCCGGACATCCTGGAATACATAAAACCCTCTCTGCCATTTCTAGGAAATGTTGGTGGCCAACGCTTAGGGGTGATGTCACAGATTACGTAGGGGCATGTCGAATATATGCTGTCTCTAAAGCCCCTCATAAATCTCCTCCTGGGTTGTTACAGCCACTTCCAATACCAGACACTCCATGGACTCATCTAGCCATGGACTTCATTGTGGATCTCCCCAGTTCAAATGGGTATAACACTATCCTCATGGTTGTGGATAGATTCTCCAAGATGGCACATTTTCATTTTTACCAAAAAACATAGTCTCCGACAGAGGTACCCAATTTGTTTCTAGGTTTAGTCATGCTTTCTGTATGCAATTGGGCATAGAACTTTCTTTTTTCTCTTCGTATAACCCTCAGACCAATGGTGCAGTGGAGAGAGACAATCAGTCTTTAGAATCCTATTTATATTGTTTTATTGATGTCAATCAGTCAAACTGGTCTGAACTCTTGCCCATGGCTGAATTTTCCCGGAATAATGTGACTCATGAATCTTCTTGAGCCTCTTTTTTGTAAATAATGGTTATCACCCCACTGTATTGCCTTCTGATTTTTCGGACACTGATATTCCTGCTTTGGACGCCCGTTTAGCTTCTGTCCATGACACGTGGGCTTCAGTGCACGTGGCATTACAGACAGCCTCTAGACATACTAAAGTCCAGGCCGACAAGCGGCGTGGTGCCAATCCTGTCTATCAAGTGGGAGACAGGGTCTGGCTTTCCACGCGTCATATTAAGCTCAAAATTCCTTCCATGAAACTGTCTCCTCGATACATAGGGCCTTTTCCTGTCCTTCAACGTATTAACCCCGTGACATATTCTTTGGCGCTCCCTGCGCACATGAGAATTGCTAATACATTCTATGTGTCTCTGCTTAAGCCTCTCACTTGTAATCAATACACGAAACTGGTTGCTTCTCCTCCGCCTTTGGTGGTCAAGAGGAATCCGAAGTTTGCTCTATATTGGATTCCAAGATTTGTAGGGGTGTTTTGTCTTATTTAGTTGACTGAAAGGGATATGGCCCGGAGGAGCGTAGCTGGGTTCCTACTGACTGGGTTGCTCCCTGGCTTGTCCGGTCGTTTCATAACCTCTTTCCTCACAAGCCAGCTCCTTCCCGCCCAGTGGGCGGTCTTCGAGTGGGGGATACTGTCACGGCTCCCGTCTCGCCGCATGGTGTGTTCGCACCTGACCGGCATGACCACGCCGACAAGCTGAGCTTACCTGCTCAGCGGCGAGCCGGGAACCGCTCCTCCAGATCTTCTGGGCAGTTTGCCCAAAACAAAGATGGCGCCGACCATGCGGTCGCGGGGCTCCGCAGGGTTATACGAACGTGTCTGACATCACAACGCCAATGCACACGCACGTTATGGGATCAGAGGTCACCCTCTGACCAATTGTAGTCTAGAGAGGGATATATAAATCCCTGAAGCGTCCCAGTACCTTGCCCTGTCGTGGTTTCCTGTCCTGGTTCCCGAGAGTGCGTTTATCTTTGCTATTATTGTGTTTTCCGGTATTTTGACCTTGGCTATTCCTGACTACTCTGATTTCTGGTTCGCCTGACTTGGCTTGTTTAACAGTATTTGAGTATTTCTGGCTTCCTTGACCTCGGCTATCCCTTGACCATTCTCTGTCTCTAACGTATTAGTCCGGGCCATTCAGAGGACCGGTTTACGTTCTATCCTTTCTGTTTCTCTCTATGTTCTATGTAGATGTTACATAGTTCTCCGTGCTGGACCACACTAGCAGTCGTGACATGGATAATGTCAAAAGAATTTATATTAGCACACTCGCTGGTTGTATACACCCAGATAGGCACGTTAAGAGTAGAATTAAATGTGCTACGGGTGTTATTGTTAATGTGGGAATCTAAGTCCCAGGTGAATGTGCTAGGATTGCTTCACTAGATCGGCAGGTAAAGAGTTTTCTTCTTTCACCACTGTTGTATATGTACAGAATAAAAGCAATTCATTATAAGAGGGGATAATTTTGGAAACAGTTATTATTTACTTACTTTCCAATGTTGAGTGTATCTATTCTTTGCACATACCTGTGAGCATCAGTTTATATGTGTAAACAGTTGATATTAAAATAGCAGATGTGCCCACATCATTTTGCATATTCTTTTGTTTTGCTTCTGCAGCCCATTGAAATTGGCCTATTGATTCACATCAGAATAAACTCATCTCTTCATTCTACTAAAGTTCATGAAATAAGTGCCATTCTGCTCGAATAATGATAGTCGATGCACCCCAAAATGTACTTGGAAACAAGAAAAAGCTAAGTGCACACTTTATAGATAAATATTACATTATTTTGTATTATCAATAATAGTTGTTGTAAAAGTAATAATGCATCGAATCATAGGAAGGTAATGTTTCTAAGAGACCTAACACCTTTAATACTAAATGAAGTGTTCATCCCTGCCAAACCAAAGGCAATGCTAATTAGGAATGAAAAATCCCTTTCAATAAATTACCAAAATAATCTGTTTGAGCTGAGAATAAAAAGTCTGTAAATTTCCATAATATTATTTTAAAAAGGTGATAGAAAATGTCAGTGAAGTAATTTTGTGTTACATCGTTTATTTTGAGTAGCTTGACTTTGGTTTTGTGTTAAAAAAAGATGAAGAAAAAGTTGACGTGGTGATGGGCACTTGGGATACATAAAACTGCACTGCCACTGTTATTTTTGTATCTTTCCTTTTTGGTTTTGGTTTTTCTAAATTCATTTAAATGCCAACATAACCAAAACACAACATGGGGACTAATTTGTCTTATTAAAAAAACAATATTATTTTGAAAAACAAATACGACAACAAGTAAAGCTTCAAACAGCTTCCACTTTTTCCAGCACCAGTGATATTCAGTGGTGTAAATTCCAATGAAGTGATGGTTCCTTTTCTCCTTTTATTAACTTCTATTTATCTCCAAAGAATTTGTAAGAATTTATTTATGGCAAAAAAGATTTTATAATAATTTATTTATAGCAATAAATGTATTAATGGCTGATATTTAGAATCCAAATGTTATGCCTTTAAGGTATAAGACCCAAGATTATTCCAAATAGGGGTCTCCTGCTAGTGCAGATTATTCTGTTGATACAACTTTTCTCAAGAATGGACAGCTAAGAGCTTATTCCCGAGGCTTTCCATCATTTTCTAGATCATTCCTCCTGTTGCATTTCTAAATGTCTAAAAGCAAAGTTGTGGTAACTTGTTCAATAAAAGCTGTTGTGGCAGTCGTGAGTGTTTAGAGTAGTTGTGTGTGGGATGCAAGCAAGAACACCATACGTACAGCACACCTCAGGGCCACCCTCAAATAAATCACTTGCTCCACATCGCATAAAGAGCCTCTTTACGCACTGCACAACCGGGAAACTACATACAAGCACTCTGCCCTCAAGGACTCCCTAGGCCAGGGCAAACAACAGCACACGAATGACATAAAATTAGCAAGCAGCCAATACCCACGGACAGGCCCCCCACAGGACCCACGCGCCCCCCTCCCACCCCTCCGCCTGACCACGCACAGCAGGGTGAAAAGACGAGAGATGAGGAGCACACTTAGGTGACTAGAGAGGAAAGCTGAGGCAGACAACGCTCACACATTATGGGGACTGGAAAGAGAAGAAGAGGGGGAAAAAAACAAAAAACAATAGTACCACTCCCACCTGACTAATAATACAAAATGTTCATGACATATAGGGGAGGAAATGCAGCAGCTAGCCGAAGGCCCGGCCAGGTACGAAAACAGGATCCCATAGATTAGAATAGATCACATCAACAAGCAGGCTACGACATGTACATCATTTTGCATGGTGGAGGAACCCCCCCTCTAGATAGTACTCACACTACCCACAGACACACACCCCCGCCAGGTGATAATACACCCACATTTCGAATTATCACTACCTGCCGCCCAGACGGTGAAAGACACACACCCCACATCGCCTGTTGGATCATCCAGGAGCCTGGTGATGCGCCCGCTGAATCCGCGGTCACACAGGCCACCTTGCTAGTGCAGGGTTTCTGACCCAGACAAGACTGAACACCGACACAACACGCCGACCTCATTGGGCCCCCTTTTTCCAGATAGGGAGAGGAGGACAGACAGACCGCAACACATCCCACACACAACTACTCTAAACACTCACTGCCACCATAATGCACGAGATCAGAGGAAGACGCAGGACGTTCCAGAAACTCCCCTTGCCACCCCCTCCCACCTTGAGCACTACCAGACTGTGACCTCAACAGGGCGTACATGGCAGAAAGCTGCTCCCTAGGCGGCCCACGTGGCACGTGCCTGCCACGGACCCCCCACCCCTCGGAGTCAGCCTACCACTCTTGCTCACTCCACATACTCACCCATAACTGCACGGGGCTATACATCCCAGAACGGAGGACACACCTCCTCAGGGAACTCCGACGAAAGCGAATCTCGATAGCCCTCCTCCAAGAAACTCACTTCCGAGGGGACTCCGCCCCAACCCTCAGGGACAGAACATACTCACAAATGTACCTCAGCAACCACCAGTCCTCAAAGAAGGCGGGAGTAGCAATACTCCTCGCCACGAAGCTGGGCTTCACGGAAACAGATAAAGTTCCACATCTTCCTGAAAGGCACAATAAAAAACAGAACCTACACTCTGGCGTGCATCTACGCCCCCAACCGGAACCAATCGCAGTACATTCGCAGAACCCTGACCGCCCTGGCTGACTTCACGAAGGGAACCCTCATACTCGGAGGAGACCTCAATACCTCCTAGACCCCACCTTGGATACCTCCACAGGACAAAGTAGCATCCCGCAGAGAGAAATCCGAAGCATCCTGAGGGCACTCAGACGCCTACGTCTGGTGGATTGCTGGAGAGCCCCCACGGTGAAAGACTACACACACTACTTGAGAGTTCACGCGAGATACTCGAGGATTGATTATATATTCCTACCCCAGGAACAGCTCACCACACTACAAGGGGCAATCATTGAAGCCACCACGTGGTCTGATCATGGGGCGGTAACTATGGAACTTGACTCCCCACTGACAAAACCAAGAGTGATGTCCTGGAGGCTAAACGATACCCTGTTGGAGGATATAGAAATCAGAAACAAAATCATGGAAGCCTTGGATGACTATTTCAAAAAACAACGAAACTGAAGAGACCCCTGTCACCACCACATGGGAAGCACATAAATGCGTCCTGAGAGGCTACATAATACAATTGGCAATGAAGAAGAAAAAGGATGCCCAGCGACAGATGGTGGAACTCCTCAATGGAATCGGGGATATTGAAGCGTGTCACAAACGAACACTTGTGGAGGATACATACACAGAACTACAAGTTAAGAAGCACTACCAGCAGTTACAGAGATCGAAAGCCTTTTACTATATACATGCGAACAAAGGGGACAAACTTTTAGCACGCATGCTTAAAGGACAGCAAACACAAGCACAAGTCCACAAGCTAAAACTAACAGGAGGGCGGACCCAACACCCCGAAACAATAGCGCGGGAATTCCAAGCCTACTACACCCAACTATACAACCTGCACCTACAGCTCCCTACTGCCCCAGCACACACCAAAAAACGGGAGAATCAACAATACCTAGGACAACACCTCACCAAAAACGTAACACGAGAAGAAGTCGAACTCATGGACGCTCCCATCACAGAAGAAGAAATCAGGGCGGCGATCAAAACAGCAAAGACGGGCAGGGTCCCGGGACCTGATGGGTTTACACTCGAATTCTACAAGAAATTCGGGAACATGCTCATTCCAAAATTGGCCAGAGCTATGAGCGAACTCACGACAGGGAACAAGCTCCACGAAGACTCTTTATCAGCAACCATAACCATTTGTCCTAGGCAGGGAAGCCTGTGACAGTACGCTACGGGCCCTCTCGATCCAGCACTTAGCCAAATGTTCAGGAGACCAACTGCTTTTCCTCTCCACCGACGCGGAAAAAAGCCTTCAACAGGGTGGACTGGACCTACCTGTCGGAGCTGCTTAAGGAGATGGGATTTGGTATCAACCTGCTCACCTGGATTGCCGCAATCTACAGTCGGCCGCACGCTCAAGTCAGGGTGAATCGGGCGCTCACGATCCCTTTCCCAATTCGGAATGGTACGAGGCAGGGGTGCCCCCTATCCCCGCTGATTTTCGCCCTGCTGCTGGAGCCTCTACTTGAAGCCATATGGAATAACGGAGACATCAGAGGCTTCCACTCCAACGGGACGATGCATAAAAGAGCGGCATACGCGGACGACATGCTATTCTTTATCTCCCAACCCAGAACCTCCCTCCCTTGTCTACTAAGAGAATTCACAACCTACTGACACATATCCGGTCTTAAATCTATCAAAATGTGAGGTCCTCAATATAACGATACCCAGCGAAGAGAACGACCGCCTACACACACAATTACAATTACACTGGTGTGAGTCCAGGATGAAATACCTCGGAATCTGGCTCATGAAGAACCCACAGGACCTCTACCCATCGAATTACATACCGCTCTTCTCCAAGATACAGCAAGAGCTACGCAAGTGGAACTCCCAACACATATCGTGGCTGGGGCGCATCGCTGTAGTGAAAATGAATATACTACCCCGACTGCTTTATTTATTTCAAACGCTACCAATGACAATACCCACGGCGTATTTCTCCTCCCTCAGATCAGCGATAATCAAATACATATGGAGGGGCCAACGGCTCAGAATAAAACACAACACTATGCCTACCTTGACACTGGGGCGGCCTCGGTCTACCGGACGTGAAAAAATACCACCAAGCCACCGTGCTGCAACGCATACTGGAGTGGCACTCGCGTCCACCCCATAAACAGTGGGTCCCGCTGCGAGGCCAGATGCAACGCATCCATGCCAGAGGCAGTTTGGGCAACCAGGACCGCAGCACCGCCGGAGCCGGACAAGACGTCACTGACAGCGCACACCCTGCACGTGTGGAACAACCTGCGACGGGCACACCACATCTCCCCGACCCCAAGCCCAATGATCCCACTCACCAGCAACCAATCACTAGGGGGAGACCTCACTGCCAGAACATGAGGAATATTAGGAGACCAAGAATACATACAACACCAAATGTATTCTACATTCGACACCAAAGCCAATCTCACAATATAAAAAATCCATATTGAGACATCTGCTTGATGCGGCCAAGGCACTTGTACCCGCAATGTGGAAACAGACACAGGCCCCGACACTAACCCAATGGTATGATCGAGTGGAGGAGATTTGCTCCACAGAGAACGTGAGGGCATCCCTCACGGGACAGAGCGAAAAATATACTGAGCGGTGGGGCCGTGGTTTGGGTTTGTCGCTGGGCAGCAGAGGGGAGACAGCTCGACCCCACACGCCGATCTGGCGGACACGGGGGGAGAAACGGGGGACACACACTACCGCTAGACGATATGACTATCACAGAGTAGCCAGCCACTCGACCGGCAGGGGCAAGGGGACCACTGGAAATGAGCAAGGGACGGTACCTGACCCACTGTCGTGATCAGGGGAAATAAAGGGAGACGGGGGATAAAGGGGTCGACGCATAACACCTCCAGACCATCACGAACCAAGAAACCAGCAAAAGGTACACACACATGGAGGACACACACACACTAATATAGACTCACAAACCCACACCCACAGGCCCGGAGATGGGATAGCCACACCATCAACCAAAGCGACCCAAGACCCACAGATCAAACACCACACACTGCACAGCCACTCCAAGACCCAGACACAAAATACCGTCTTCACCCGACCTGCGCACCAAGGAAACAAGGTCACTCCAGAACCATTAGACACAGCACAATGCACACATTACAGGAATGCAGAGATCCCAACAGCCGGGACATGGGGTAACACCAGGGCCGGATTAACATAGGGGCTGATGGAGCTGCAGCTCCAGGCCCAGGCCGATGGAATAGGCCCATTAAAACTAAAAAAAAATATTATTTATTTTTATTTATTTTTTTACACACTACTCTTAGGTTTGCCACCTGACTGGTATTTTAATGGCACAGACGGTATTTGATGCTGCCTGGCCATGCCGGTATTGCAGTAATACCGGCAATACAAATGCAGGTAATTTTCTCAGAATAAATATAAATTACTCTGCAATACCAGCACCGGCCAGTTGGGGTCACTGTGTGTGGAGAGAGGCAGGTATAGGAAGTTACAGAATATCCCTGCCTCTCTCTGCTACTCACTGATCCGTGGGGGAGCAGCTACACAGCACAGAGAGTCCAGACAGCAGCCCTACAGCTCAGGTAAGTGAGGGATGGGGGAAAGGCAGCAGGGACACATGGGGACACTGAGACACTAGGGGACACAGACACTAGGGGACACATGATGACACATACACTAGGGGACACTGAGACACTAGGACACAGACACTGGGAGACCTGGGAACACAGACACTTGGGGACACTGGAAAACATGGGGACACTGAGACACTAGGGGACACTGAGACACTTGGGGACATATGGGGACACTGAGACACTAGGGGACACAGACCATCGGGGACACATGGGGACACTAGGGGACACTAGGACACATGGGGACACAGACACTGGGAGTCCTGGGGACACTAGGGGACCCTGGGACACATGGGGTGATGCTGTGAGACATGTCCCCCAGCCAGTGTCCCTAGTGTCTCAGTGTCCCCAAGTCTCCCAGTGTCTGTGTCCTATGTCTCTCAGTGTGCCTAGTGTCCCCATGTGTCCCAGTGTCCCCATGTCTATGTCCACAACTGTTTCCCAGCCAGTGTCCCTTAGTCTCCCAGTATCCCTTAGTCTCCCAGTGTCCCCTAGTCTCCCAGTGTCTGTGTCCCTAGTATCTTAGTGTCCCCAAATGTTTCAGTGTCTCCATGTCTCCCTGTGTCTGTGTTCCTAGTGTCTCAGTGTGCCTGGTGTCCCAATGTCTCCCAGTGTCCCTATATGTCCCAGTGTCCACATGTCTATGTCCACAACTGTACCCATGTCTCCCAGTGTCCCCAAGTGTCTGTCTCCCAGCCAGTGTCCCCTAGTCTCCCAGTGTCCCCTAGTCTCCCAGTGTCTGTGTTCCCATGTCTGTGTCCCTAATGTCTTAGTGTCCCCAAATGTTTAAGTGTCCCCATGTCTCCCAGTGTCTGTGTCCCTAGTGTCTCAGTGTCCCCATTTCTCCCAGTTTCCCTAAATGTCTCAGTGTCCTCATGTCTCCCAGTGTCCCCATGTCTCTGTGTCTCCGGGTCTCTCAGTGTCCCCATGTCTCTCAGTGTCCTCATGTCTCTCAGTGTCCCCAGTATTCTAGTGACATGGGGACACACTGAGACATTGGGACACTGGGAGAAATGGGGACACAGACATTGGGAGACTAGGGGACTGGGCGACATGGGGACACTGACACTGTGATACATAGGGACACTAAGACACTGGGTGACTTGGGAGACTGAGACACTGGGAGACAGGGAGACACTGGGAGCAATCCATCTATCCAGCAGAATCAAACTGTGAGTAGTTTGTTGGTGATTTTACAGAATTTTCTCTGATATCACTCCTTGTGATTTACATCATGTGATGTCACGCATAACTAATTAATTATACAAATGATTAAGGCTGGTATTTTTTTCCAAGAAAGGTGGCAACCTTAACTGCTCTTCACATACTCTTGCTTAAAGGAGCACTATAGGGTCAGGAACACAGTCATGTATTTCTGACCCTATTATGTTAAAACCACCACCCTGGCCCCTTCTTGCCTCCCTAAATATAGTATAATATATATATAATATAGTAAAATATTACTTGTATTCAATTCTGCAGCTGCTGGCTCAGAAGTGGTGGTCTGAGCAAATTACAATACTTACCCATAGGATTGGCTGAGACTGTCAACTAGGCAGCTCAGGGGCAGAGCCAGCACAAGTCCAACATAGCCCTGGCCAATCAGCATCTCCTCATAAAGATAAATTGAATCAATGCATCTCTATGAGGAGAGTTCAGTGTCTGCATGCAGAGGGTGGAGACACTGAATGGCAGTGCTGCACACTAGGCAGTACTGCCCCAGGAAGCACCTCTAGCAGCCATCTAAGGAGCGTCCAGTGGAGTTATTTTCTCTGAAAAGACAGTGTTTACGTCAAAAAATCCTGAATGGAATGATTCTACTTACCAGAACAAATACAATAAGCTGTAGTTGTTCTGGTGACTATAGTGTCCCTTTAAGTTTGGAAGCTTAAGAGGGATGTATGGGAACAAAACTTGTGTGCACTGGCTGACATTAAAGTTAGTTTAGGTAATGAAGACGTTGGTCTCTGTGGCATGTCCCCTTTCTTCTACACTCACTACATACACCTTTCTCTCTCTCAGACTATATACCAGGAACTTCTGCCTGCTAGTAAGAAGGTAAGGAGACAAGTGGACCAGCGAGTGCCAGGGGAAAGTCCTTAGAAAGCATGGAGTGAGCGCATTATTAGACGCATTTATGTCAAGCTCAAGGTGCTGCCTGCATAGTATGCCCTTAGTTGGACAGCCTGCAGGATTGGCAGGCAGCCTGACATGCATTCACGCCAGGCTGACCTTCCAATTCCTTGGACAAACATGCCCCCTTTTTGGGCATGTTCACCCCTTTTGGCAGGTCTTGTCACGTGATTCGTGCCAGTGGCCCACCCTTTTACCCCACCCATTGACTTCCTGCTTCACTGGACACTGCTGTTAGGGGTTATGGATTTACTTGAAAGATGAAAGTATAAATTAGAGAAAGAGATTAGCATAGAGTATGTGTTTTCTTATAGCTGCATCCTTTGAGTTTCCCTCCAACACCATCTCCATCAGATACATGACGCTTGGGAGGTATGACTGTTTTAGTGTTTTTGGTGGATAAGATTCCGTAATTAGGCCCATCATAATTGTCAGCACCAGACCCACTGGGCTCTTAATCCGGCTCTGGGTAACACAATCCCGACCCCATGAAAACGCACACATGACTAGAGAACACAGGTGCTCTGAAAATTTATAGGACACACACGCCACAAATACACAAACCCCCCCATGTGAGTGACCGAAAGGCCAACACAAGAGAGGACACTAGCAACTCGACCACAAAAATCCTGAAATACACACACGACCACCACACAACGACCACCTGCACCACGACCCGACACCACACTACCAGATACATAAAACACGCAAAGCAAAGAGACGCCAGTGCCCTTCATATATAATTTGAAGCGGCCCTATCCCAACAACATTAACAAGAACAACTAATTGGGGAAGTCCCACATGCCCAAACCTAGCAGTTTATACCACCTGACCACCAACTTATAACTGCAGGTCCAGACAAAGGAATACGCACTGACCGCAAATAGACAGGCTGCATTAGGAGAGCAACCCACCTGTTATTATAAACCAATACAAAATGTTATATGTATAGTAGGATTTCAGTGGGTGGGGTAAAAGGGTAAGCCACTGATGTGTATCACATAACCAGAACCCCCCAAAGGGACAATTATGCCAACAAAGGGGACGTGTCTGCACATAGAATTAGATGGTTAATCTTGCATGAATGTACATTAGGTTGTATATAACTTAAGTTAAAATACAATACAGGATGCCACAATCACAATGTACGAAATGGAAATAATTACCATAATCGTTGGAAAAGATTATCATAAAAAGAGAAATAAAAAAGATCATAGTGCAAACTTTAATATATACGAATAGCTAAAAACATATATATGGAACACTCACAAAAATAGTGGCACATTTGCCATTTATCAATATGTGCAAAATAGCTTGTTGCCTCAAATCAAGCTCGGTCCCCAGGAATGCCAGTCATTAGTGGATACCTCTGGACACAGGATGGTCTATCATTAGAAGTAGGAAATTCTCCACCAAATCCGATCGTTGTCCGGAACGAGGAATTCTTAATCTCACTGTGCAGGTGACCTTTCAGGGGCTTGCTCTACTCATTTCATCACTTAGGACTTCCTCCGGAGCTTCTTGTTTCCCCTTCAATATTCAGCGTTTAAATACGCCGAGCTGAGTCTCTTCCATGTTTCGGCGCATGCGCGGAAACACATAGGCAGAACGCCATTAGATCCCGTTGTTGTCTACCACGCATGCGCATTCCACATTGGAACGCAAAACAAACTTTATTATAAGCCCTAACGGGCAACAACTACAAGCTTATATAGACAAACTTAGGTGTCAAACCCTGTGCTATACGGAAAGAAAAATCAAACTCCACAAATTGATTTTATGTGGAAACAAATTTGTGGGCAATAATGAAAGACATCAAATCTAAAATACAGACCAATGAGAATACATACAGCATCTTGTTTAAACACAAAATATGTATAAATGGTACAAGGGCTATACAAATATATATAGAATATAATTCTAAAATCATAAAAACACAGGAAGGAAAATGTGCAAAAGCATAAAATACACAATCAAGGTAAATAGTGGTACAAAATGGATCATCTATGGAGAAAAAGGTGGAGAGTTAATAACAATAAAATTTCATAAAAACACAATTTCATAAAAATAAAAAATATTCTTGTTAAGAAATCTTATGGAACCATTGTAAAATACATAAGGATAGCCATATCATAAGGGAATCAATCCACAAAAACCAAAATATCTAAGTCCATGTTCAGGCCATTAGACACTGAAGTTCTAAGTTTAAAAATCCATTCGGTCTCTTTCATTGCTAAAGATTTCTCTTTGTCACCTCCCCTCTGAAGGGGGGTGACTAAATCGATACCAATACAAATAAAATATTTAAAATAAAATTCTAGACAATTCATGCAATGTCTCGGTACACTGTGTTTAAGACTTTTCCATTGATTCCAATGCTGTAATAACCTCACATGCAATTTATGAATAGTGCGACCCACGTATTGTGTACCACATTTACATTGTAGCAGGTATATAACATTTTTGGATTGACAATTAATAAAGTGCTTGAATTTAACACCTTGAGGATACATGACATGTGTGACATGTCATGATTACCTTTTATTCCAGAAGTTTGGTACTTAAGGGGTTAAAGACTTCCCCTGTAGTGGTGCTCTTAAAATCTACTGTTTCATAATCTTGAAACTTGCATGTACTGCATCTGCCACATTTAAAAAAATCTTTTGCTTTCTCTCTTAAAAAATTACTATTAATATGGGTTGTTGGGTCGCTCCTCATCTTAACCTTTGGTAAAACACTCGGGCCAAGATGGATTTTAAACTTTCAGTTTTCCTATAAATAACACAGGTTTTTTAGGCAAAACATTTCTTAAAAATTAATCTTGAATTAAAATGGGCCAATACTTCTTAATTGTTCTCTCAATTAAGTGGGCCTTACTATTATATTTTGTAATAAAAACTGTGTTAAAATCTTTATTTTCTGATTCCACTTTTTTTCTTTTAAAAAGATGTTTCCTATTATAACCTTCCACTTGTTTTGGGGATTCTTCCACAAAATCTATAGGATAATTTCTATTCTTGAATTCTTTTATTTAGAACTTGTACTTGATTGTTAAAATCACTCACTTGAGTACAATTTCTGAAAATCCTTAGTTGTTGCCCTTTTGGAATGTTTCTAAGCCAATTAGGGTGGTGACAGCTAGAAAATTCAATGAAGCTGTTATCATCGATGGGCTTAAAAAACATTTTATTTTGTACATGGCCATTCTTAATATTGAAGGTCAAATTAAAAAAAATTATTTCTGTAGTTTGAATATCTGCAGTAAACTTAAGATTATAAGAATTTGAATTGATGTAGTTAATAAAATGATGTAGTTAATAAAATCTTTCAAAGAGGTCTTAGGGCTATCCCAGATAATCAAAACATCATCTATGTAATGCTTCCAGAGCACCAGGTTCGCTCCAAAGGGTTTTTTTACACCAAATTTTCTTTAACTCCCAATTAGCCACAAATATATTTGTATAGCTTGGTGCGAACATGGTGCCCATTGTTGTCCCGCAAATCTGCAAATAATGGTTACCATTAAACCAAAAAGAATTATGAAATAGAATACATTCAATTGCGTTCAATAATTTGGGCCGAATCTTTAATATAGGATGGGGCTTTTATCACAAACTGCTGTATAAAAAATCCACATATTCAGAAACATTGCTAGTCAGGGATCTTATACCACTTATGATAGGTCTCCCCAGTGGATTATCTAGCCTCTTATGGATCTTAAGTAATTGATAAAAAATTCAATTTTTGGTGATTTCATAACAAAATACTAAAATTCATCCTTATTTATTACTTTATTTTTGAGACCCTCATTTAAAAGTGATAACTGCTTCTTAAAATCTTCGGTTGGATTACATTTTAAAATTCTATATGTGCTTGTATCTACCAAAATCCGCAATGAATCCTTCATATAATCATCACAATTAAGGATTACTGTTATCGTCTTGTCTTATCACTAGATCATTATTTTCCTTTAGTTGTTTGAGTGCAATTTTTTCATTTCTTGTTAAATTGTCCTTCCCTTCTTATTAGATAATTTATCAAATTCAGATAAAATCATATTACTAAAAACCGGAATAAAATAACCGTTCTCCCGTGTTGGAAAAAATTTGGATTTGTGCTTCAAGTTTGTATGGACTATTCTATTCTCATTAAGATTATCTTCCATGGTCTCTACTTCACATTCTGTCTCTAAACCATTCATGGTCTTCATTCATATTAATGATGTTCCGTCTATGTGTTTCCACACATGTTCCGAAACATGGAAGAGACTCAGCCCGGCCTATTTAAACGTTGAATATTGAAAAGGAAACAAGAAGCTCCCGAGGAAGTCCTAAGTGACGAAACGCATCGAGCAAGCCCCTGAAAGGTCACCAGCACGGTGAGATTAAGAATTCCTCATTCCAGACAACAGTCCGGTTTGGTGGAGAATTTCCTACTTCTGATGATAGACCATCCCGTGTCCAGAGGTATCTGCTAATGACTGGCATTCCTGGGGACCGAGCCTGATTTGAGTCAACAAGCGCTTTTGCACATATTGATAATTTTCAATTGTGCCACTATTTTGGTGAGTGTTCCATATATATGTTTTTAGCTATTCGCATATATTAAAGTTTGCACTATGATCTTTTTTATTTCTCTTTTTTTGTGAATCTTGTGCTTTTTTTCAATGATTATGGTAATTACTTCCATTTCACACGTTGTGATTGTGGCACCCTGTATTGTATTTTAACTTAAGTTATATACAACCTTTTGCACCTGTATTTTTGAAGGATATAAGGAGAGTCCCCTATTACAGTGGCCAGCCTGCACTATTTTGCACTTTCTAATCTCTTTTACCTGTGACATGGTTTATCTAAATGCACATTATCCTGCCTTCCAGTCATGCAGGATGAACAACCAAGGGCATACTGTGCAGACAGCACCCTGAGCTTGACAGAAATGCATCTAGTGCGCAAAGTCAGCAATTAATTTCATTGTCAGCCAATCCACACCAGTTTTGTTCCCCTACATCCCTCTTAAGTTTCCATACTTAAGCAAGAGCAGTAGTGGAAACAATAATGTGTTTTTTTTTATTTTATTTTTTAAATCAATGGGCCTGTTCCATAGGCATGGGCCTGGAGCTACAGCTCCATTAGCCCCTATGTTAATCCAGCCCTGATTACAACAAAGAGAAGCCGAAGAAGGTACACCAAAGGAGGTCCATGGTTCAAGTGCACCATTAAGCCACTATCAAAGTGTGAATTGAAAGACCAAACTAAATAAAACAAAACAAAGTAAACTAATTCCTGGCATGACCTAACACCCCACCCGCCAACACCACTGCAAGCAACTGCCCGAGAATATGATAAGTAAACCCAATCAGGTAATTAATGCCAGGGGATCTCAACACGCCACCACCTCAGCTGAGAACCATGCCGTGTATACCAAAGTGGTTCTCACCTTGGTCTTAAAATATATATATGATCACCAGATCAAAATAAATTTCCTGACAAGGATTCCTTTAATAGTTAGTGTGTCCAACCAAACTTGCTTTTATATTGTAAATATAAAAGCAAGTTTGGCTAGAAATAATGCCAAGGTGGGTATGGGCAGCTGGTTCCAGACCTGGAGAATGGTTTTGCTTCCCACAATTGCTATGATAAGAAGAAATTTGTTTATTAGGCAAGGGAAGACCTGGTAAGGGTTCCAAAATAAAATATTCAGGGGTAAGTGGTAAAGTGGGTCTGCCACCCCTATCTAAGTTCAATTCAGCCCAGAAAGATTAGATTAGAGAGACACAGACAGTGAAACAGGTCTGCCTTGATATGTGTACACTTTAAACAAGTCAGAGTTTCCTTTCTAGCAATGGGATGGAGTCTGGGAATAGCATCTTCCACTTCCCTATGCCTGTTTGTAAGCTGCTTCAGTCCGGAATACATCATAATATCTTATAGAGTTTTGGAGATGTAATAGGAAGGGGAATCAGAGGAGCACAGCATGGCATCCAAAAGGTTTTCCAAGTCAATACGAGTGAAATGTTGAGTAATAGTATTATAGTAGTGTCGGATTTAAAAGTAAGTGAGCCATGGAAGTCGGTGGTCTGGGAAATGCTCCCGGAGATCAGCAATGGTCAGAAATTTCTGGCTGGCATGATCTACAAAAGGACTGCTGACCCACAAAATATAGGAGTATTGAGCAACTGGAGCAAACTCTGGGTTATGAGTTAAAGGCCGGTGAATGGTGTGTACAGAATTGGCACCTAGTTTGGAGCGAGACTGTTTCCAGGCTCTAATAGGTAAGTAAGGTAAGTACAGGTAAGTACTATGTGTGTTTTCTTTGGTTGGTTTAGCTTGCATTAGGCAGAGTAGGACCTGCCAGATATGGGGTACATTGGCGTTGTTGGCAGGCTTATGCAATGTATGATCATGTAATGTGACTAAATCCCCATTATTTTCATATATAGTACTTAGTTATTTCTCCTCTTGTTTTGCCATTCATATCTTGTCTTGTTTTAGTTTGTATTCCCAGTCCATGTACAGTCCTGCCCATGTTATGTCAATGTTTCCCTTATATATTGTGTACATGTTCTGGGTTTAGCTTCCTATCCTTCTCTGGTTCTGGGTTCTACTAGTTTTGTCTTGTTTTCATGTTTGGTGGAATGGCAAAGGGATATCATTTCTAATTAGTGGGGTAATAGCTGCTTGATCCAAGGATACCTCTGACTGCTATTTGGTGGAATGGCAAAGGGATATAATTTCTAATTAGTGGGGTAATAGCTGCTTGATCCAAGGAGACCTCTGACTGCTATTTTGGGGTCAAGAAGGAATTTTTTCCTAGTTTGTTGCAAAATTGGAAGCGCTTCAGACTAGTTTTTTTGCCTTCTTTTGAATAAACAGCAAACACATATGTGAGGAAGGTTGAACTTGATGGAAGCAAGTCTTTTTCAGCTATGTAACTATGTAACTGCTGTCAGCCAGTTAGAACTGGAGAGGAGTATTTGAAATACTGATGTGAGCAACTGTAAAACAGGCTGTGTTAGAGAAGTAACATGGCATTGGAAAAATGTACATACATTGGCAAGCAACAGTTGTGTTTTTTAGGAGAGAGGGAATCCAGGAGAGAAGCTTCAGTGCCTGATAATATTGAGTCAGAGAGCTCTGCCACACAAGGCATTTAAGCAGAATGAGATGGTGGACATGCAAGGTGAGAGCAGAAGATGAGATAGCAGAAGTTTACAGTTCCTTAGGGTGGCACAGGCTGATGCGAGCAGATAGATTAGCCCATTAGCAAAGTCACCAGTGTGGAATGGCAGCAGCAACCACCAAACAGTGAAGGAGGGCAATGAAGAGCAATGATATTGTGTATAAAATAATATAATAAAACAAAGAATGCACATTGAGTCAAGCCACAGCAAAGTCCTATTTCAAGGCTGAAGGCAGGATTAATGAAATAGTAATAGTGCAGAGAGGACCTAGATTAGATCTGGGAGAGTCCCTTAGGACCATAGAGAGGCAAAGGCAGGAGCTGCAAAACAAGACCAGCAGTGTAAGCAGATAGAGCAGTGAGCAGGGGTGCTAGCAGCTGCCCAGGGTGTTGAAGTGGTACCTGGTGCAGCTTCAATCTTCTGTGATCCTGTACCTTCTTGCGGAAGTAGTGTCAAGGGAGTCCCAGTCTGGCAGTCTGGAAAGTATTGATGCGCAGGGAAGGGCTTTGATATTGAGAGCAGCTGCGACTAGATTGGTGCAGCCTATCACACCGGCCTTGACTCCTAGCTGGCGCCTCCTTGGTGTATGGAGACGAACTGATTCACGTCGGATCCCTAAACGGAGGTCAATCCACTACTCCAAGTGCAGCAAGACCAGCTCAATGTCCAGAGGAGCCCTGCAGATGGCAAAGGATTTGTCACATCATGCCTTGTTCTGCGGATCAGTCTGGTGATGGCTTCTGGTATCCAGTACTTTTTTTACAATTCTCGTTTAGTTTTTCTTGTTTTTTTGTTTTTTTATTCTATGTCTGGTTTTCTTTATGCTGGGATTTCTGGGTTCATACTTATATTCTGTCCCTGGATTTCCCAGTCTCTTGGATTCATTTAAATGTTTGTTTTATGTTGCCACACCCATTTGTTTTCCATCATTCCTTTTGTTTTAGTGTCCTGCAGGCAGCTGCTCAAGCCTTCTGCCCTTTCTTGCAGGTAAGTGCTATATATGTGTTTCTTATGGTTCTTTTGGTATACATTAGGCAGAGTAGGACCTGCCGAATATGGGGTACTTTGGCGTTGTGGCAGGCTTATGCAATGTATGATCATATAATGTAACTAAATCCCCATACTTTTCATATATAGTGCTTAGTTATTTCTCCTCTTGTTTTGCCTATTATATCTTGTCTTGTTTTATTTTGTAATCCCAGTTCATGTACAGTCCTGTCCTGCCCTGTTCTTGTTTTCCTCATGTCTTGTGTACATGTTCTGGGTTCTGCTTTCTGTCCTGCTCTGGTTCTGGGTTCTATTAGTTCTGTCTTGTTTTCATGTTTGGTGACTATCCTAGCCTTGCCTTGTTTCTGAACTGGATATTCCTGCTGCAGAGCCTCCCTATTCAGCTCCTGTGAGGTCTGCTTAATTCCAAGCTCCTAGTTCCTGAGATCCGCTGTAGCTGCATCAGGGTTCTGGTATGTGGCCGCGCAAATGCTGGTGCTCAACACCAGAGGGCATGTGGTTAACCTGCACCAGGCCCTGATAGTCCATTACCTCGCTGAAGACTCCGCTCATCTCCACTTCAGGCACTCAGGGGTCCCGGTTTCCGTACCGCCACCCGTGACAGGATTGCATCGAAGCTTGCAGGGAACTATAACAAAGTGTTGCCAGCTAAGATGGTGGCCTGACCAGAAGAATACTTAGATTATTTTTATTTAAGCAGCTCTGTCATGTCTGAATATTGTATAAACAAATTATTGTTCTAAAAATATTTATACTGACTGTGTTGGAATTTAATTGAAATTCCAAAGCAAACAAAATATATCATAAGATAAAGTATGGGCTACTTTGTGTTATGGACAAGTCTGAGGTTGACAAAAGTTGAGACAAGGCAAGCTTCATCATCTGCTTATGTCAAATCTCAACATCCATCACAAGTGTTTCCTATGGGAAACAGGCATCATCTCCCTCATCATGAGATGTTATCTTTGGAGGCTCCTATGGTCTTGCAGCTTCCTCCATAGACCTTAGTGTTATACTCTTATGCATACACAAGAGTAAAGCAATGACGAGGCTCCTGGCAGATGAAGTGCCATAAACTGATGAAGGTCCTCAGGAAGACGATGGTGGTGGCCACATGAGAAAGCTGCTGGTAAGTATAACTACCTTCCACTGTACATTGCAGCCACTGCTCCATAAAAGGAGATGTCACTCTTGCTGGTATTTTAAAAATATGCAAAGACTTCTTTAAGCAATAGATCTGCTTTAATCTGGATGTGTCATTTGTACTGTAATCTCTCTGACAAGGCTCTTAACCAGCATATGAGTAATGGGATTTGGATCAAAATAATGACAGCAATGCACCACTGTTAAACAAGGCTCCCATAATTTTAAAGCAGCTTAACACATGTATGGTTGCTTGGATACCCTTGGAGAATTGGTAATATTTGTACCGTTTTTAAAGAAAACATGAGTGAGCAGACATTTATTTTATTTCTTATGTGATTCATATTCAACTGTAGGTTAACAGAATGGCACAATAATAAAACAAAACATGGCAACAAAGAAAAAAAATCAAATTACCCCTGTTCAAAAGTCTGCATAACCCTAATTCTTAATACTGTGTATTGCCCCTTTAGCATCAATGACAGGATGCAGTCTTTTGTAATAGTTGTCTATGATATCCTAATTCTTGCAGGTGTTATTGCTGCCGCCCATTCATCTCGGCAAAATGCCTCCAGATCATGCAAAGTCTTTGGTTGTCTTGCAGGAACCACACGTTTGAGATCTCCCCAGAGTGGCTCTATGATATTAAGGTTAGGAGACTGTGATAGCCACTTCAGAAACTTCACCTTTTTCTGCTGTAACCACTGGAGGGTCAACTTTGCCTTGTGCTTAGGGTCATTGCCGTGCTCGAAAAAAAGAGTGTCCCATGTGCAGCCTTCGTGCAAAAGAATGGAAATTTGTTTGCCAGTATTTTCTGATAACATGCTATATTTATCTTGCCATCAATTTTCACAGGATTCCCAGTGCCTTTAGAGCTCACACCCCCAAAACAGTGAGCCACCACCATGCTTCACAATCGGGATGGTATTCTTTTCACTATATGCGTTTTTGACCCTTCTCCAAACATAGCTCTTATGATTGTGACCATAAATATCTATTTTGGTCTCGTCATTCCAAATTACAGTGTGCCAGAAACTGTGAGGAGTGTCAAGGTGTTGTCGGGCATATTCTAACCCAGCTTTTTTGTGGCATTGGAGCAGTAAAGGCTTCTTTCTGGAAACTCGACCATGCAGCTCATTTTTGTTCAAGTATCGTCGTATTGTGCTCCTTGAAACAACCACACCATCTTTTTCCAGAGTAGCCTATATTTCTCCTAAGGTTACCTGCGGATTTTCTTTGTATCCTGAACAATTCTTATGGCAGTTGTGGCTGAAATCGTTCTTGGTATACCTAACCTTGGCTTGGTATCAAGAGATCCCTGAATTTTACACTTAAGGGATTTAACAGTACTGACTGGCATTTTCAAGGCTTTGGAAATCTTTTTTATATTCGTTTCCATCTTTATAAGGTTGCATTACTTTGTTTTGCAGGTCTTTGGACAGTTCTTTTCTGCTCCCCGTGGCTCAGTATCTAGCCTGCTCAGTGCATCCACATGAGAGTTAAGAAACTTATTGACTATTACACAAACTCTAACTGCAATCAAAAAGCCACAGGTGAGGGAAATTAACCTTTAATTACCATTTTAATTTGTGTGTGTCACCTTGTGTGTCTGTAACAAGGTCAAACATTCAAGGGTAAACTTTTGATCAGGGCCATTCTGGGTAAATTCTGTTTTCATTATGATTTATAAAGGAGCCACCTATGTAATATAAATGGCTTCATATGATCACTATTCTTCAATAAAATAATTTATTTTGCACGATTAATCATATTTTCAAAATCAATGCCAACATTTCACAATTTCTCCCAAGATATGCAAACTTTTAAACACAACTGTATGTTCAAAAAGTTTAATAGTTCACAGTATGATTTAATCATGCAAGGGCTGGCAACATTTGACCTGGGGGCAAGTACATAGAATGACTCTTTTTTGCACACAAAACTCTTGTCTCTGTGTTGATGGTTCTACTCACACTGCACAAATAATGTTCAAATGTACAGATAGAGACTTCTGGAGTTGCTGAGTGTCCCATTATGTATCCCTGCTACCTCCATAAGTATGACCTGTCTGCCATGAGCTACCATTCACAGAAATCTGGGTGTACCTTTGGGATCACCTGCATGACTATATTAAAACCAGTTTCTCATCTCACCCCAAAACCACTTTCAAACACTATATACTCAATGTAGTCTCACATCTTATTCATCCCCAAATACTGCAGTCTCCTAGGACACATCCAAGTGGGGCAGGGCAGTCTTGGACCTATCTATTAGTAGGTACAGGGCATCACCTTAGCTTTCTTGGCTTAGCTGTTTTGTAACTGAGACATCTTTTTCTATTTCTTATGCATATAAACTACTTATGTTTTAGCTCTTAGTACTCAACTAATGTGTGTTTGCACAAACTTTGTAACCAACACGTTAGACTTAAAAATAAGAGTGTGGTTCTATAACTAAGACATGCCTAAAAGTGATTACACTGGAGCATAACAACTTGGTTTGCCAGTGTAGAACAAGTGAGTGTCAGGAATGCAGTGGGATCCAACACGCAGAATGTAGATAAAGGGTAACGTATACCGGACCTTAAATTGGCCGGACTAACGTATAAGAACAAGGGGTAGTCAAATTCAAGCTGAGGTCCAGGAGTACAGAAATCAGGATAAGCGGGTAAGCAAAAACCAGGTCAAAGGAGTATAGAATGTAGAATAGTCACAAACAAAGCCAAGATCAAAAAGCTGGAATACAGAATACGGAACTAGAACTACAAAACTGAACCACAACAGGGCAAAGAACCTAGCCCTTTGAGTTCTTTTTATACTGTGCCTTGTTAGGGCAACATAGTGTGAAAGGTGAGTACCATGAGGGACTACAGAAGGGACCCTGACACTGAGCACTATTATACATCAACACAGCTATATGGTTATACAACATGCCTAATGTTAATGTGTTACCATATTACTGTGACACTGCCATATGTTTCATCTCAATGTCAGAAAGGAAAAAGGTGCATTTGCAAAGATTATTCACCATCAATAAACACATTAAGAGAAAGATAGCTGTACATAAATCCTGTCAATACCATCCAGAGATATTACTGAGAGGAGTACTTCATAACTTCATTCACTTCAAGGATAAATAGAGGAGCAATTTACCATTTGAACCAAATTAGATCAGACTTTCAGTTCAATCAAAGCAGCTGGTAGCTGGATGCAATAATCTGATTTCCTGACACTCTGTGTAAAATTGAAGCCCTCGAAAAGCCTCCTGCTGATCCTAAGCATAAAAAGGAGTTAGCAAGCAATATCTTTCTAGTTCTTTAAAAACCCACACAAAAATAATTGCTTGGCCGGAAACATAACTTAATAGTAAGTGCATACACATACACTTCAGTTTTTCCAACATGACTCTTCCCTTTTTTAATAATTTCACAAGGTCATATGCATCTATACCATCATTAACATGAGTTCCCATACAAGCTATGTACAGTGCAGAATAATATGATTTTTTTAAGAAAATGCTATGTCTATGTGACTGCATTTCCTATTTGTTCAAGAATGCTTTCAAAATGTAACCTCTTTTTACTTGCAGTTTGCTAAATAGCTGGTTGGGGCCACAGTTAAGTCCAATTTGTGGAATGCTTACAGAAGCACTTAGTCTTAGCTCTCTAGAAATTGGAATGTTTGCTTTGTGACTGCTCAAACAATGTGAGATAGATAGATAGAGATACTTGTGTAATGCAGAAACTTTTGGTTTGTCATTCAATTCATGCTGCTGTTTAGCTCAGGCAAATTTCTGTAACAAAAAAAAAAAAATTAGAGAAAGCCAATCGTGGAGCCAAATTGGCAGCAATAACAATGCTAACATGGAAGAATAGCTACAACAATGTCCGATGGCTCGCATATTGGCTACACAATATCAGCCATTTTTGCATTGTCAAAATTAGACTGTTATACATTTGGATTAAAAGAAAATTTAGGAAATGGGAGATTACTGATTATAAAAAATTACATAACTAGAGGAGCTGGAAAAACCTGACCCCAGAGTCAAGAGTGGACCAACATAGAATGTGATGGCAGATAAGAACCATTCGGCCCATCTAGTTTGCCCAATATTTAAAAATATTTTTAATTAGTCCCTGGCCTTATCTTAAGTCTAGGATAGCCTTATGCCTATCCCACGCATGCTTAAACTCCCTCACTGTGTTAACCTCTACCACTTCAGCTGGAAGGCTATTCCATGCATTCACTACCCTCTCAGTAAAGTAATACTTCCGGATATTATTTTTAAACTTTTGCCCCTCTTATTTAAGACTATGTCCTCTTGTTGTGATAGTTCTCCTTCTTTTAAATATAGTTTCCTCCTTTACTGTGTTGATGTCATTTATGTATTTAAATGTTTCTATCAAATCCCCCCTGACTCATCTTTCCTCCAAGTTATACATGTTAAGATCCTTTAACCTTTCCTGGTCAGTTTTGTCCTGCAATCCATGAACCAGTTTAGTAGCCCTTCTCTGAACCCTCTCTAAGGTATCAATATCCTTCTGGAGATACAGTCTCCAGTACTGCGTACAATACTCCAAGTGAGGTCTCACCAGTGTTCTGTACAATGGCATGAGCACTTCCATCGGTCCACTGCTAATACCTCTCCCTATACAACCAAGCATTCTGCTATAATTTCTCCATTACATTGTCTGCCTACCTTTAAAGGACCACTATAGTGCCAGGAAAACATTCTTGTTTTCCTGGCACTATAGGGTCTCTAGGTCCCCCCCCCCTCACCCTCAGGGCCCCCCTCCCACCGGGCTCTAGGGGGTGGAAGGGGTTAAATCTTACCTGTTTTCCCCTGCTGGGCTCCCTCAATGCTTTCCTATGGACGCTGGTGTCTTCTCACTGTGAAAATCACAGTGAGAAGCGCGGAAGCTGGATTAACCTATAGGTAAACATAGCAGTTTCTCTGAAACTGCTATGTTTACAGCAGAAAGGGTTAATCCTAGATGGACCTGGCACTCAGACCACTTCATTAAGCTGAAGTAGTCTGGGTGCCTATAGTGTTCCTTTAAGTCATCTGAAATAATTACTCCTAAATACCTTTCCTCAGATGTTGAGGTTAGTAGGGTATCACATATCCTATACTCTGCCCTTGGGTTTTTATATCCAAGGTACATTATCTTGCACTTATCCACATTAAATGTCAGTTGCCACAGCTCTGACCATTTTTCTAAATCATTTGCCATTTGACTTATCCCTCCTGGAACATCAACACTGTTGCAAATTTTAGTATTATCAGCAAAAAGACATACCTTACCATCAAGACCATCTGCAATATCACTAATAAAAATATTAAAGAGAAAGGGTCCAAGTACAGATCCCTGAGGTACCCCACTGGTAACTAGACCTTGCTTCGAATATACTCCGTTGACTACAACCCTCTGTTGCCTGTCATCTAGCCACTGGCTAACCCATTCAACAATATTGGAATCCAAACTTAAAGATTGCAGTTTATTGATGAGCCTTCTATGTGGAACAGTGTCAAAAGCCTTACTGAAATCTAGGTAGGCAACGTCTACTGCACCACCCTGATCTATAATTTTAGTTACCCAATCAAAAAAATCAATAAGATTAGTTTGGCATGATCTCCCTGAAGTAAACCCATGTTGTCTCTGATCTTGAAATCCATGTGATTTTAGATGTTCAACAATCCCATCTTTTAACATGGTTTCCATCACTTTCCCAACTACTGAAGTAAGGCTTACTGGCCTATAGTTGCCTGACTCCTCCCTACTACCTTGCTTCTGAATGGGTACAACATTCACTAATTTCCAATCTTCTGGGACTACTCCTGTTAACAACGATTGGTTAAATAAATCTGTTAATGGTTTTGCTAGTACACCACTTATTTTAATAACTTTGGGTGTATTGCATCAGGCCGCATCGACTTATTTGTCTTTACTTTTGACAGTTGAAATAGAACCTCCTCCTCTGTAAACTCACATGTAACAAATGACTAATTTGTCCTTTTTCCTAACTGAGGCCCCTTTCCTTCATTTTCATCTGTAAATACTGAACAAAAATATTTATTGAGGCAATCAGCTAGACCTTTATCCTCTTCTACATGCATTCCTTCTTTTGGTTTTAATCTAACCAATCCTTGTTTTGCTTTCCTTTTCTCATTTGTGTATCTAAAAAATGTTTTATCCCCCTTTTTTATTGACTTTGCTATTGTCTCTTCTGTGTGTGCTTTAGAGGCTCTTATAACTTGCTTAGCCTCTTTCTGTATAATCTTATAGATCTGTCTGTCTTCCTCAATCTGGGTTTTTTTATAATTACTAAATGCTAACTTTTTGTTTTTTAATATTTTGGCCACATCTGCGGAGTACCACAGTGGCTTCTTAATTTTTTGGCTTTTACTAACAAGCCTAATGCAATTTTCTGTTGCCTTCAGCAGTACAACTTTTAAATAATCCCATTTCTTCTGGACTCCATTTAAACTGCTCCAATCAGACAAGGACTCATTTACACATATTCTAATTTTAGAAAAGTCTGTTTTTCTAAAGTCTAAAACTTTTGTTTTTGTGTGGTGTGACTCCATTACTGTTGTTCTATTAAACCACTCTGACTAATAATCACTGGATCCTAAACTTTAACCTACAGTAATATCTGATACCAAATCTCCATTTGTAAACACTAAATCTAGTATGGCCTTCTTATGAGTTGGTTCCTCAACGAGTTGTTTTAGAGACAATCCCAGTAGAGAGTTTAGAATATGTGTGCTCCTAGCACAAGCAGCTATTTTGGATTTCCAGTTAACATCAGGAAGATTAAAGTCACTCATGATGATAACTTCCCCTTTCATTATCATTTTAGCTATATCCTCAACTAGTAGATTATCTTACTCTTCTATGTGTCCAGGGGGCCTGTAAATCACACCTACACGAGTTACTGTGTGATTACCAAATTCTAACGTAACCCAAATGGACTCTGTGTTCGCCTCACAAACTTTTATTAGGCTCGATTTTATGCTATCCTTTACATACTGGACTACCCCTCCCCCTTTCTTGCCTTCTCTCACTTTTCTATATAAAGAGTTACATGGTATTGCTATATCCCAGTCATTTTTCTCATTATACCATGTCTCAGTAACAGCCACTAAATCTAAATTCACAATTGCCATTATTGCCACAAGTTCATGGATCTTATTCCCTAAACTGCGAGCATTTGTAGACATGACTCTAAGCTTATCATTTTTTAACATAATCATTACAGTTACTTTCTCGTTTTGTTTTGGGGGGGCAATTGGATTGATGTTTTATCACCCTTTTGTCTCCCCCTTATAGTTTAAATACTTCCTAGAAAATCCTCTGAACTGCTCGCTGAGAACATTTGTTCCCTTTTGAGAAAGATGCAAACCATCTTTTTTGTACAGTTCATTTCTATTACAAATAGAGCTACCATGAGAAACAAAGCCAAATCCTTGCTCCCGACACCATTCAACAAGCCACAAGTTAAAGTCCCTAGTACGCATCTGCCTGTCATTCTGAGTGTTACGCACAGGCAGAACTTCAAAGAATGACAGTGTGAAAGCAACCTGCCATACATCATTGGCAAGAACACAAAACCCTTTCTTTACCTCTGAAACCTCATTACAAGCCAAATCATTTGTCCCAACCAAGATGGACAAGTATATCTTATTCCCCTTCCTGCTTTGCTTGCTTATCAATATTACAAATACGTCTCCTGTCTCTGTGAGCAGTAGCATCAGGAAGACATCTCACAAAGCCACTGCTGTTCAACTCTACACCTCTTAAGATAGAAAGCAGTTGTTGTTGGGGGATTCTATTAGGCCTCACCTTGTTCTTTTTGTCCTGGGGTGCACTCTTGTTTACCTTAGGCATAGAGGATGGTGGTCCCACAAACTCAGTGCCTGAGCCTTTCTCTGTAACACCACTAAAATCTGAAAGTGCAGAAAATGAATTCTGTAAAGACACAGACTGTGCAGTATGCCTTTTTTCCACATCTCTAAGTCTACCAAATCCTACAGCAATCCATCTGCCTTTCCTAAGACATCTCTGTGACAGTGGATTTGCAACAGTCCCAGCCTGAGATTGTTTAAAAGATAATTTACAAATTTCTGACTTCAAAAATGCAATCTCCTGCTGCAATATAGAGAACTGTCTACAGATTAGACAACAACCAAACCTCTAAAAAGTGGAACGTGAAACAAATGCACAACAACTATTATACTGGGTAATAGTGGGTAATGGGTAATATGGGCTAAACTCAAAAAAAGACTAAATTTAAAAAAGAATAACAAAGCTTTCTTTGAAAAAAGGGGGTCTCAAGTCAAAAGACTATGGGTAATGATTCTCAAAAAATGTTAGATTACCCACATATAACATGTATAACCCACTATAATTGGTAAGAAACAAAAAAATTAAATATAAAATTAGATATAAACGTTATTAGTAGTATAAGCATAATAGTGAAGAAGGAAAAAAAAGAAAGTGAAAAACACAAAAGTGACTTGTGAAAGTGTAATATTAAAAAGGAGAAACCTAGGGGGTCTGCCTATCTGGCTTGTATATATCGATTACAGCAAGCATGAGAAAATATACTATACTATAATTCTTGATCAACCCAAGTTGAAAGATAGCATCAAGAAAGACAGCTGTTTAGCAATAAAATGGTATTCCAAGTGGAAGGTTAAAATGTTGCCAAAATCCATGGGGATCAGAAGAATAAAGCTTAACATTTAGATTCAAAATTGGATATATTTTGAAAATTAGAGATAATGGAAATATTAGAGATATTCAAAAAGGTGAATAAATGGTATGGGTAGATACAATGATAGAGATAGTGGAAGATAATTGAAGTAAACTGGTATATTAGTAGTCTGATTATAAGGAACAGGAGGGTAGGTGTATAGAGTGTTAATACACAACCCCCATCTTAATAATTAGACCAAACTCCTCTTAAAACAGGGTGAATATGGGATTTAAAGGGGAAAACAGGAGGGTAGGAGTTCATAGCAATAATTACCTACCCTCTTCCCCACTACAAACCACAACCCGGGTTATAGTTGCAAAGAAAAAGGTAAAAATAAAACAGTCATCCAGAAGGGCTGGATCAAAATAAAAATATATGAGAGGTTATCTGTGATTAGTCCAGGTAGCTAAGCTAGGTAAATACTGCATCTGAAGGCACCTAAACCAGAGTTAAAGCATACCCCATAGACTCCCTATTGAGATACCTCTCTAAAGGTCCTAATCCATAAACCTTACTCTCATACCCAGGTTTGTACAAGTGCTAAGAGGTAAAGGTAAATCTCAATCATATAAAAAAAATCAGAATCAGTCCCACACAGATCCTAACACACCCCAAATCTCTCTAGCTGCTTTGAGGCAGCTCTTACATAAAGAAGCTAAGCTTACTATCCTGGCAAAGTGCATAATGGCAGAGCCCCAAGGAAACCCTAATAAAATAAATTCTCCTATAATGGCGTCCTCCTCAACGCGCCTTTCAGCGCTATGATGTGCCTTTGTCAAGAGTTGAAATGAACTGAGTTTGCCAGCTGTTTTTAACTGTAGTAACTCCGCCCCTCTGATGTAACATGGCCAATCAAGTGCCAACAGATCAGAGGGGGCGGGGAGAGGCTGTATGGACATGCCCCCAGAATCAGTAATGCCGTTAACCAATTAGTGCAGGTTAACCCCTCAAGGTAGGGAAAGATTATAGGAGGCTGTTAAAGCCAGTTGAAGTCCATATGTAAACTCAGAGTGTAAAAGTGTTTAAAGTGAAAATAAATAGGCTTAAGCGTAAAATGGAGCATCTTAATTGATGGTTATCTGTATACTTTTTGAAAAAAAATGCCATAATATTAAACCATTAAAATGACTAAAAATGGCCATTAGTAAAAAACTGGAAAAATAAATAATAAAACATATTTTAAAAAAATAGCCAATCAACACCACCCCGGGTGGCACTCCAAGCTTTCTGAATCTGAAAAGTCTGAAGCCGGATCCTGCCTGGAGGGGGGGAGTGGACATCACCACTGGAGGTAACATTGGGGTTAAACCGATTTAACCCCTTGAGGTAAGTGTGCTTCAGTTTAGCCTTCTGCCACTCTAAGAATTTTTGGGTGCCTGGAGTGTTCTTTTAACATATTTCTGCTAGTAAAATATTTCATATTGTATAATATAATTGGAAGCAGTGAGTTTGAATTAAACTGTGTGTACATAGGATGAACATAGAAATACTCCTCTTTCTCCCAACTATTGTGACATACTATTAAATCTTAAGTTTTAAAAAACAGACTTGTTAAATTTTGCAAAGTAAACGACACTGCACAGAATTCACTGAGGAAGTAGCAGCTCCTTCCTTACCAGTGGTGCATCACTCCAGAGCAAACTGCAAATCTCCCAGAACTTTTCAGAAAAACAATACAAGCAGGCAAGACAATCTGGTGATATCAGAAAAATTACTAGGAGGCAGACAGACCCTATATTTTCTACTGATACTTACAAAAAAAAAAAAAACAGCATTGAGCATTTAACATCCACATAAATATTTAACTTACATTTTTTGAGGGTTTTATTTTAATAATTTTCTAGTAACTTAAAGCTTTAATTTTATATTATTTTAATAACAGCATTTCATTATTTTAATAACAGCAACTGAATTTACATGACTATACAAACTTTTAGTGTTGACAAATGCAGGGCTATTTACTAAAGTGAGAACTCAAAGTGAATTTAAAGCCAATGTAGCTGAACACCTTTTAAATTTAAAATTTAAAATTAACTGCTAGTTGGGTATTTTAACCAGCTCCAGACTAGTTGTTCTTTTCAGTATACATGTCAAACAATCACATGTACATCTCTTTTTTTACGCAATTGGTAAAATCTGCATTTAAAAAAGTCAGATGTTAGCTTGCTTTCAGTTTTAATTGGTAATCCCAGAGGGTCGTGTGTCACTGTAATGGAAAATATAGTTCAGGATAATATATTAACCTTTACACCTAGCTATTGATTTACATTTTCTTCCGAAATGTGCTTTGTCACTGCATAACCTTATACATGTCAACCATTTATTGCTTGCTACTTGTAAATTCAATGAACAGAGCCTTGCACATATAGTTTCAACCTTGCTCGCATGCCCCAAGAGTGTCTGCATTGCCCGTCTATCTTAACAGCTTTATAAACAGATAAGTATTCACATTTCCAAGTCAGAAGGAAAACAAGAAATAATCTGTGTCAGTCTAGAATACAAATGAATTGACCTCCTGATATAACTTCAGCTTTATCTTAATGCAAAGCAATTAGCCACAAGGTCACAAATCTTCATAGGGACTCACATTTTATGCTAGTTTAGCTGCGTATTGCTCCATTTGTGTGGATATTGCTCCACCAGTGTGTGTTCCCTGACTGTGATATTCCTCTACAAATGTATCTATGTATCACTTTAGCCGCAACTGGGAGAACATGGTGGAGAGGATAAACCAACCCACCTTAACTTATTTATAACATCAGATGTAAGTTGTTACATTGGTAGCTGTGAAGATAAACAAAGACAAGGAGAGCAACCCATTCTTTTTTTTTTTTCTTTATTATAAAATTGGGCTGATAACACAATTCTCTAAGGAAGGTCGTCCAGTGTTTTAAATGCACAAAGGCAGAGTGAAAGAGGAACACTGAAAACAGGCAAACATGCCTTGTCCATAATCATGTCTCACTTATCAGAGTGAGCAAATGCGTGTTGTCTCACTGGAATCTTTCTGATATATCAGTAGATTAGGTTCCCTTCTGACATGATAAAAGCAAGCTTTGAAAATTTACAAATAATAAGCAAAGGTACCCGACTCTCTTTTTTGGCACATTTTCACCTCTTAGGCCCTTCCAAAGCAAACAATAGTAATTACTCATTTGTACAGATATGACTTGCCTCATAGGCGTGTGCACGGGTTATGCCGGGGGTGCCTGGGCACACCCTAATCATGGGCGGCTCTCTAATTAGGCGGTTTAGGCGGCCACATAAGGCCTTGCGCTGTCTGGGGCCACCTAAATCCCCTTAGGTGACCCGCGGCATACAGTCTGCTGGGAGGAGAGCGCCCATTGCAGACAATGGTGTTCAGCTCCGCAGTGTGCAGAGCTGCAGACCATGTGTCTCGCGAGATCTGGCCAATCAGAGCATTGCCGCGAGTTACCACTGACCGTGTCTCCCGAGCTGCAGAACGGATATCCTGCCCACTGGACTGCCAGGGAGCCCACCGGACTGCCAGGGAAAAAAGGTATTTACTATCACCCCCCTCCCAGTATCCCCCCTCCCACACCACCATTACCCCCTCCCTCCCAGTATCCCCCCTCCCACACCACCATTACCCCTTCCCTCCCAGTATCCCCCTCACTATTAGCCCCCTCCCAGTATCCCCCCTCACTATCACCCCCTCCAGTATACCCCTTCAAACACCACCATTACCCCCTCCTTCCCAGTATCCCCCCTCACTATCACCCCCTTCCAGTATGCTCCCTCCACTACACCATTATTTCCTCCCACTATCAGCCCCCTCCCGGTATACTCCCTCCCACACCAGCATAATCCCTCCCACACCATTACCCCTGACATTCACCCCAGTATGCTCCATCTCACACCACCATTACCCCCTCCTTCAATATCCCCCCTGCGCTATCACCCCCCTCTCAGTATTCTACCACCCAGTATCCCCCTACTATTACCCCCTCCCAGTATGCTCCCACACCACCATTACCCCCTCCTCCCAGTATCCCCTCACTATCACCCCCCTCTCAGTATTCCTCCCACACACCATTACCCCCTCCCTCCCAGTATCCCCTCACTATCACCCCTCCCAGTATACTCCCCACACCACCATTACCCCCTCCAGTATCCCATCTATCCCCCCCTCCCAGTATCCCCTCACTATCACCCCCCTCAGTATACCCCCTCCCACACTGTTACCCCCCTCCTCCCAGTACCCCCTCCTATCCTCCCCTCCCAGAATACTCCCTCCTACACCCCCATTACACCTTCACTATCACCCTCTCTCAGTATACTCCCTCCCAGTATCCCCCCACACTATCACCCCATCCCAGTATACTCCCTCCCACACCACCATTACCCCCTCCCTCCCAGTATACCCACTCACTGTCACCTCCCTTACATTAAGTGTGTGTGTGTGTGTGTATATCTGTGTGTGTGTGTGTGTGTGTATGTATGTGTGTGTGTGTGTGTATATATACACACACACGTGGCGTGTGTGTTTGTGCTTTAGGGTGCACATTTTAATGCAATAGGCTGCGCACATCTATGACTTGCCTGGAGCATCAATTTTAGACTGTCTAATTTGATAACAAAAGTATGTAATGCTAACTCTCTCAGAAACTCTCTCAGAAATAACATAGACTGAGCAAAATTCTTTGTAAGATATCTTATTGGGAACCATTTAATCATGCCAAGCTATCAATATTTTTTTTCCAATATCAGAGTGTCTTTTTGGGGCTTTTTTAACTACTGTTCAGCAACTAGTTTATGTACATGAAAGGATTAAATGTAAAGCTAAGTTTGTGATGGAACCACAAGAGCTCCATCAGCTCCAGATACCAATAAACCAATTACAAACTTTTGTCGTGTTGGTACCGCACCTCTACCCTCCTCCACAGGATATTCCCGGGTTTGTGTCTCCTCTATGCTGGAGATGTGGCCTGGCCGAGTATCCCCACTCACTATCACCGCCTCCCAGTATACTCCCACACCACCATTACCCCCTTCCTACAATCAAACACATATGGTGGTGCGGCACCAAAATTACACCATTCTGGGGAATAGTACGAGACCCCCTGTCAGAGATCTTCGGGGAAACACAACAACTTCCAGCTGAACAAACATAAAGAATGCTGGCGACCATGGTTTTTATATATATATATATATGTATATATCAGACAGGATGAGGAACAGTGGGGGCGATGCTAAGGTCGAGTCATCTGGCGGTCGGGTCCGCAGATGGATGATTCTGCTTCCCTTCTCTCCTTGCAATTGCAAACACTATCCACTAACACATTCCTTTACATCTCCCCATCTCCCCCTCATACATACTTTCACTACTCCCCTTGTCTTCATCCCGTTTCATCTTATATTACTTTAGCCCAAATTAACCTTTAATGGGGATACCACCATGCAAGTGAATCA
Organism: Pelobates cultripes; assembly: GCA_933207985.1. Lineage (NCBI taxonomy): Eukaryota > Metazoa > Chordata > Amphibia > Anura > Pelobatidae > Pelobates > Pelobates cultripes. The sequence goes on from OW240917.1 coordinate 97,654,937, forward strand.
AAATTTTACCCAGACACCCCTGGATCACATACGGGAATGTGGTGAGACACGTGGCTATGTTACAGGTAAGCCTCAAACTGCAGGTCTGAGACCCTCACACTGGAATATACGCCCTTCAAGAACCCGCCTCCCCCTTAGAGGGCAGAGCAACTGTTAACTCAACAGACTTAAAAACCACTGATCTGAAATTAAGTGGGGATGATCTGTGACAACTGATAATTCCAAAATGAGCTGCTCAAACAGGGGTTCTCTCTATCAAACATGATAAATACGCACCCAGGGGATATCTTATCTTACCTTGTCTTATGTTGTTTAATTACATGTCATTTTACTCCACTCCACTCTACTGTGTTTTACGCTTCTTTTTCTCTACTGTGACCTGCCTTACATATCATCATCCTCTGCTCTCACACTACTCACCTGGGAACCTTCCAGGGTTAACTCTTTAGTTAAGCTACATGATTTTATCTTGTTTTCACCATAAAAAAAAGGAAATGTGCTTCTTTCATGACATTTTGGGCTCAGAATTCAAGCCAGTTCTTCCTCATTATGTTAAACCTTTAATGTCATTGTTAATCTATATAAGTAATCCTGCACAACAAAAATACAGAATGATAAAAAAAAATCATATAGTTAATGAAGAATCCCAATCTGCCTACTTAACTTGTAAAAAAACAAAATACACCTCTGCTTTAATGAATATTTCAAATCTGCCTACAAATCATGTAAAAAAAAACTAATAAGAAAAACAAAACAACTCCTTTGTACAGTGCTACATCTCATCTATGAAGTGGCATAAATCATGATAAGATCATTACTCTTAAAACTGCTTATGACTTATTTATGTGTAAATATATTACCAATGCAGGGATGAATCACCTGGACCCTGTGCAAGTGTTATTGCATGTGAGTAGTTAACAAATTGTGATTGCAGGACTGGCTGAGTGTGACTGTGTGTAGATTTGGCATAGTGTGTATGGAGTTCTACGTATGATTGTGTGTGGGACTTGGCTAAGTGTGATTGTGTGTGGAACTTGGCTAAGTGTGATTGTGTGTGGGACTTGGCTAAGTGTGATTGTGTGTGGAACTTGGCTAAGTGTGATTGTGTGTGGGAGTTGGCTAAGTGTGATTGTGTGGGGAACTTGGCTAAGTGTGATTGTGTGTGGGAGTTGGCTAAGTGTGATTATGCGTGGGGTTGTGCATGTTTTTTTTTTTTTATATATCTAGAAACATCCCCTTCTGAATACTTTTCTTCAGGGTGGGTGTGTAATTCCTTGCAGTCCAGGGTAGGAGAGTGTGGGTTGAACCTCAAGTGAATGCAGAACACAAAAACACTCTTCCATTCTGGTGCAGTAACTTGGTAACTCAGCAGCAGCAGCTCTCTGATTCATTCACTGAATGCTGCTGTAGTCGTGGGGGAGTGCTTAAAGTGTTCCCTCTGGTAATTTGTTATTTTAGTATATTGTCATACTGGCATTATAGTATATAAAGGTTCTGCCTGTTCTGCACCCCTATTGACAAGTGGAACTCCAGGGCTTGGTCACCACTTTTGTAGTTACGTCACTATACCAATGGTATAAGGCATATAAAACAGTATTATGAGATTCATAAATTTAAGTTTGTGCTACAACAATTTTTGCAAGCATTTATTCTCATATAGGTCTCAATGTAATATTTTCAGGTAAGCTTTTCAAATGATTAAACAAACTCTTAAATTATTCTCTCAAAATATTAAATATATATATCTTACATAAAAATAAATAAATATAACAAACAATATTAAAAAAAGTTTTTCAAAGCATCACATCATTTTAAAAATGTATAAAAATAGTAAATAATTTGAAAAGCTTATCCAAAAATAATTCATGACAATAAAGAGATACATATATTTATGTAATATGATGACACTGATGCTTTTAACCTCCATTCACAAGTTCATCTCTGTTACATTCAAAATGTGTCTACTTTCCATTTGACAAACAAAAAAACGTGTCACTGTTAATCGATTTTTTGGCAAAACCAACGCATTGCTGTAATTTGATTTGGAGAATTTTTTTGTACAATTTTTTAAATCTGACAGATTTTGTCATCCATTGCTTTTTTTTTTCATAGTAACCATTATTTTTAAATATGCAAAATATTTCCACTCGTGAAATGGCTTTATGAATGTTTCTGACATTTAACAGACTCACACACACACTAACAGACTCACACACTCACTAACAGACACACACACACTAACAGACACACACTCACTCACTAACAGACACACACACGTTTACCAACAGACACACACTAACACACACACACACACACTCACTCACATTAACACACTCACTTTTTTTTTTAAATTCAATCCCCTCAGCCTCCTTACCTTTGTTAAGTATTTTGGGGAGGGAGGGTTTCTCCCTTTCCCTGGGGTCCAGTGGGGCTGCTGGTCAGGTGGGTGCCGCTGGTGAGGGAGCACTGATTAGTGAGCAGAGTGATGCCGGGAGCCGGAATATGATGTCATATTCCGCTCCCTCGCCAGCGCCGCCCGATCGACCGGATTTTTAGTTATCCGCCAAGCTAACAAGACATTTGCCCTGGGCATTTGGGGGCGGCTTTTTTTTGCCGCCCCCTGGAAAATGCCGCCCAAGGCAAATGCCTTGTTTGCCTCGCAGCTAATACGTCCCTGGCTGTGAGGCATGTATGTGTATGTTTGTCTGTGTGTCTGGCATTGAGAATCCCCGTGTGAGTGTATATCTGTCTGACAGTTTGTCGCCTGTTTTGTGGATACTATAAATGTAGCCATCGTCTGAAAAGGAAATACCTGTGAAAACTAGCATAGTTTACTTAGTTTACTAAGATGATTTTCAACAATCACAAGTGTCCTTCGATGGGCTCTATTGTATACCTTCTCTGTTGAACTTGGGTGACCTGTGCAGGCGGCCTTGTGCAAATATACTTTGCCACCTTAGGTGGAAACAGAAGACAAAAAGGATATCTCTAATGGCACCTGTACCTATAAAATAAAATTGCAAGAAAAGCATGCATAGGTACAAGTGGTAGATATACTGCAATTCCATGTATTAGTGGTGAGCATTGTATAGATGTTATGTACAGAGGTTACTTTAGCATGTGTACTTACCGACAGCCATCTTTATGGGAAATTACCCATATTGTATATTTTATATACAGGATATATGAAAAACTGTTTGATCAAAATAAATGTACTCATTGATTGGGTAAATGTGTCGCCAATTTCTTTGCCTGATTGCCAATGGATGCAATCAGTGGCTCCAAATTCCAGCTAGTAGAAGCACCTTTTAACACTTCAACCACGTTCAGGGTGTTGAATTTGCTACTTTTTCAATGATTCTGTAAAGTTTTGCAAACTCCTCTTTGTCAGGATTGTGACTGGCATGAGTTAAAATGCCTAATACAAAGTATAGTGTCTATTTTCACCATTTCAATAGTGGTAAAAGTGGTGTTGAGAATTAGTGAAACAGTGGGATTCAGTAGCATTCACTGCTCATCAGCAGTCATTAACAAATCGATAAATTCCCAAACTAAGATTTTACATAACCTAGTTGTTTAGAGAATCTAGTTTGGCTGTACTTATAAAACAAAAACCACTGCAAGAAGAGCACATATAGAGTCCAGTGTTGGATCTCCTGTACACCTATGTATAAGTGGTGGTGGGGAAACAGAGAATCAGAGTCTTCAAATGCCAAGAAGAGAAGATGCCCATTATTCCAGTTGATTGGGTGAAATTGATTTTACATACCCTCATTGTTTAAATAAGCTAGATTGGGTTTTTAACTTTAGTGTGTTCTATAATAAGATTTTTTTGAATCACACCTTTATTAAATTGAAATTGTTATAGGTTAATAATTAGAGTGTGTTTAGGATGTTATTCTTGTAAACCAGGGGTGCCTAAAAGGGTAATCCCTAGATGTTTTAAAATTACAGCTTCCATAATGCTTTGTCATTCTAAAGGCATGCAAAGTATCATGGGAGTTGTAGTTCAACAACATCTGGGGACCTACCTTTTTTGAACCCCTGTTGTAAACCTTATTGTAATATGGAATGCTTAAATCCCCTCCACCACTAATTATTCTGGTCATTAACCCCTTAAGGACGGAGCCAAATGTACACGTTGTGAACGAAACAAAATGTAAACAAAACCTGGCATTTGCGCTACATGTCTGTCCAACCGTAATTCACCTCTTTCATATTAAATGCACCCACCCTTATTATATATCATTTTATTCATGGGAAACAGGGCTTTCGTTTAATATCAAATATTTAGCTATGAAACATAATTTAATATGAAAAAATGGGAGAAAATAAGATTTATTTTTTTTTTTCGTTCTACATGGCATTTTAACGGTCAATGTCATAATACTGTTGTCTTTTACTGCAAAAAAATACACATATTTGTATTCAGCAAAGTCTCATGTGTAAAACAGTACCCCCCATGTACAGGTTTTATGGCATTTTGGGAAGTTACAGGATCAAATATAGCATGTTACATTTGAAATTGAAATTCGCCAGATTGGTTACGTTGCCTTTGGGACTTTATAGTAGCCCAGGAATGAAATTTACACCCATAATGGCATACCATTTGCAATAGTAGACAACCCAAGGTATTGCAAATGGGGTATGTCCAGTCTTTTTTAGTAGCCATTTGGTCACAAACACTGGCCAAAGTTAGCGTTAATATTTGTTTGTGTGTGAAAAATGCAAAAAACACCAATTTTGGCCAGTGTTTGTGACTAAGTGGCTACTAAAAAAGACTGGACATACCCCGTTTGCAATACCTTGGGTTGTCTACTATTGCAAATGGTATGCCATCATAGGGGTAATTTTCATTCTTGGGCTACCATAGGGTCTCAAAGGCACGTAACCAATCTGGCGAATTTTAATGTGAAAAAAATGAAACGCAAGCCTTATATTTGACGCTGTAACTTTTGAAAACACCATAAAACCTGTACATGAGGGGTACTGTTGTACTCAGGAGACTTCGCTGAACACAAATATTTGTGTTTCAAAACAGTAAAAAGTATCGCAGGAATAATATCGTCCGTGTAAGTGCTGTTTGTGCGTGAAAAATGCAAAAAACTTCACTTTTACTGGCGATATCATCGTTGTAATACATTTTACTGTTTTGAAACACTAATATTTGTATTCAGCAAAGTCCCCCAAGTAGAACAGTACCTCCCATGTACAGGTTTTATGGTGTCTTGGAAAGTTATCGGGTTAAATATAGTGCTAGAAAATTAAATTCCCTTTACTTTCGGCATGGGTTGTCAGGCATGTCCCGCTAATTGTACTTAATTAAGATACCGAATTATGTAAAATTATTACATAAATATATATGTAGAATTAATATATGTATATATATATATATATATATATATATATATATATATACGTATGTGAATCTATATGTGTATATATATATATAATTTTAAAAAAATATTTTTATTTATATATAGGTATATATATAGTGATATATACGTATATATTTATGTATGTAGATATATATATTATTTCGTTCTACGTGTATTTTGATATATAATATATATATATATTAATATCACAATACAGTTAGAATGAAATAACACACATCTATATATTTTTTAATTATTTATTTTTAATTATTTTTGTAATTTTATTTTTTAACGTATTTACATTTTAATTTTTTTTATAATATATATAAATATATATATAACAATAATTATATATATATTTAATCAGTATCAGTCTACGTGTAATTTGATATTAATATATATATAATTATATATATATTAATAGTAAAATACACCTATACAGTGTACGTGTGTGTATGTATATGTGTATATATATATATATAGTTAGATCATATATATATAATATATATATATATATGATCTAAGTATATATTATTATTTTTTTTACACTGATTAACTTTTATTTATTTTATTTTCAGCCAGCAGGGGACCACCTGTCATTACAGGCAGCCTCCCTGCTGGCAATGCAGGAGGCAGCTACCCCCGGCCATGTGATTGTGGGGTCCTCGCAAGGACCTCACTCTCACATGGCCGGGGGGCTTCCAGGGGGTCGGACGTGCCGCGGGGGGCTCCCTGGGAGTCCCCCCAACCGCGATCGCCGGCGTGGGATCGCCAGCGACCGGGTAAGTACAGAAAGACCGGAGGGCGTACTATTACGCCCGGCGGCGTTTAGAGCCCCCTAAAATAGGGCCTAATTGTACGCCCTCCGGTCTTAAGGGGTTAATGCCAATGCTACAAAAGTCAGTTGTTTACATTTTTCAAGTGCATTTTTTTTAAATGTATTTTTTTTACAATATATATATGTAACTTTTCTCTCATCTCAAACCTTCTTTTGTCTTGACAGTCCTGCAAAACTTTCCAGTCTGTCAAAACCATATACAACACCAAGTCAATTTTATATTTAATAACTATAAGCAAAAATCTAATGTGCTACATGAAATGTATCAAGAGGGCCTTAAAAAGTTTAAAATTACATTCTTAAAAAAAAATCAAAAAGATAAAGTTGTGAAGCAGCAGCCAGTAAACTCAGCAGGAACACCATGTTGCAAGGTTTGGATATGAAATATTAAATAAATGACATTTCTGGAAAGAGATGAAAAGAAGTTCACAAATGAGATAGACAGAAGCGCATGATCTGAAACAAATGTGACAATGAGCTGCTTATTAAAAGATTTTTAGGAGCGTTTGGCTGATGATGTTTGATTCACAGGTTTCTGCATCAATTACTCATATCACAGAGAGATAAAAAGACCTCTAATTAGGCTCCTTGTGCAATATTCTGAATACTTTTTTTTTTATTAGTACTGTGTACAGTGAGCTCCCTATGAAAGCACCTTTGATTTCATAAATAGAACAATTGATTGCATTTGTAGAGTTCTATAACAGCAAAACAGAAAAAATATCCCTTTCAAAATTGGTATTTCAAGAGGTGTGTTCGTTATTCTATAAACGCATTAGTTCTTTAAAGAATCCATGTTTGTTACACTTTATCTTATTAGGTATCCTGGCATAGTCTCCTCCTGTGTTTTTCTCAGATCTGTGGCATCACATGAACCCTCTAAATAACCATATTGCACTGCATGTAGTCTATTACATTAGGCTTCATCATGTAACTCTTGATTCATGGAGTCACATAGATTGTGGCATTACGTTTATCAAAAGAAAATAACATTAATCTTTACAACACATTTTGACCAAAATATATTCTCAGGGACGTAACTAGAAACCTTAGGACCCCAGTGCAAGAATCTTGTAACCCCCACACACACACACACACACACACACACATACACAGGCAATATCTGTGAATGTAGGAATATTTTGTATGTAGTATGTTTGTGTATTTGTGTATAATGCTCACATTTGAATACAGGGGAACCGTTTGTATGTAGTGTTGGCATTTAAATGCAGAGGTGTGTAGTGTCAGTGTTGAATGCAATGTTTTTTATGTAGTGTAAGTGTACGAATGCAGCAGTGTGTTTGTGTGCAATGTTGGCATTTGAATGCAGGGGTGTGTTTGTGTGTAGAGTTGGCATTTGAATGCAGGACTGTTTTTGTGTGTAATATTAATGAATTATGTGAATGTGAAATACATAGGCACTGTAGTGCTCCTAATCTCAGCTCATTACCTGTATAAAAGATAGCTGGCAGTCAGAATACGTAAAACACTAAACAAGAATGGATTTCATGGGAGGATACCACAGAGGAAGCCACTGCTGTCCAAACAAAACATTGCTGCACGTTTAAAGTATGCACAAGAGCACCTGGATGTTCCACCGCAGTACTGGCAAAATATTCTGTGGACAGATGAAACCAAAGTTGAGTTGTTTGGAAGAAACACACAACACTATGTGTGGCGAAAAAAAGGCACAGCACACCAACATCAAAACCTCATCCCAACCGTGAAGTATGGTGGTGGGGGCATCATGGTTTGGGGCTGCTTTGCTGCGTCAGGGCCTGGGCGGATTGCTATCATCGAAGGAAAAATGAATTCCTAAGTTTATCAAGACATTTTGCAGGAGAACTTAAGGCCATCTGTCTACTAGCTGAAGCTCAACAGAAAATGGGTGTTGCAACAGGACAATGACCCAAAGCATAGAAGTAAATCAACAACAGAATGGCTTAAACAGAAGAAAATACACCTTCTGAAGTGGCCCAGTCAGAGTCCTGACCTCAACCCGATTGAGATGCTGTGGCATGACCTCAAGAAAGCGATTCACACAAGACATCCCAAGAATATTGCTGAACTGAAACAGTTCTGTAAAGAGGAATGGTCAAGAATTACTCCTGACCGTTGTGCACGTCTGATCTGCAACTACAGGAAAGGTTTGGTTGAAGTTATTGCTGCCAAAGGAAGTTCAACCAGTTATTAAATCCAAGGGTTCACATACTTTTTCCACCTGCACTGTGAATGTTTACATGGGGTGTTCAATAAAAACATGGGAACATTTAATTCTTTGTGTGTTATTAGTTTAAGCAGACTTGTCTATTGTTGTGACTTAGATGATGATCAGATCACATTTTATGACCAATTTGTGCAGAAATCCATATCATTCCAAAGGGTTCACATACTTTTTCTTGCAACTGTATTATGTTAAAGCAGCACTGTCATGCCGAACTTACCTTTCCTCAATCTCTTCCTCTTCTCCCCCTCTCTCAGGATCTGTTATTCTTTTCTTCCAGTCTTCTTTAGTTTTCTTTAAAATCATAAGACAAAGTAGGGACTCTTTGCCTTATGGAGGATTCCTCCGCTTGACCAGCTCTGACCAGCGGAGGAGCAAAGTGTGCTTCATTTCCGCTGGTCAGAGCAATTTTCCCATGATCCCTAGCTTTCCTCAGTGTTCCCACAATGCTTCCTGTCACTTTACACAAAACTGCCGAATTGCGTTCTAACTGAATGACAACAGTCTGTTCGTTTCTTTTAGAACGCAATTCGGCATTTTATTCGGATCGGAATTTCATTCTAATGAATGAAACTCTGATCCTATTCATTGCTGTGGCTGCATTTTGCAGCCGCTTAGTAGATAACTCCCTAATTCCCACGGTATCAGGGAGCTATCTACTAAAAGGCTGAAAGACCTAAATTGGTCTAACAGCCAACTTTACTAATACTAAGTAAAGATTACTTAGTATTAGTAAATAATATGCCCCTACTCGCTATATCGCGAGTAGGGGCATGTGTAGTAAGCAGTGAGCAGTTTATAGCTGCTTACTGTAAAAAAAAAATAAAAATCCACAACCCCCAC
>OW240917.1:97664319-97702070 GCA_933207985.1 Pelobates cultripes
GTGGGGGCCAGGGGGGGAGGACAGTAGGTCCCCCCCCTTATTGTTTTATTAGGGCCCCACCCACCGCGCAGGGGTGGGGGCCAGGGGGGAGGACAGTAGGTCCCCCCCCTTATTGTTTTATTAGGGCCCCCACCCACCGCGCAGGGGTGGGGCCAGGGGAGGGACAGTAGGTCCCCCCCTTATTGTTTTTATAAAGGCCCCCACCCACCGCTCAGGGGTGGGGGCCAGGGGGGGAGGACAGAAGGTACCCCCCCCTTATTGTTTTATTAGGGCCCCCACCCACCGCTCAGGGGTGGGGGCCAGGGGGGGAGGACAGTAGGTCCCCCCCCTTATTGTTTTATTAGGGCCCCACCCACCGCGCAGGGAATGGGAGGACAGCAGGCCCCCTCATTATCTTCATGGCCCCCACCACCAGGTGGGGAGGGGGGGAGGACAATAGGTCCGCCCCCCCTTATTGTAATTTATGTCTTTTTTTTCAACAGTGAGCAGCCATAGGCTGCTCACTGTTTAGTAGACATGCCCCTACTCGTGGTATAGCGAGTAGGGGCATTTGGGAGATTTTTATCTCCCTTGTGCTATTATGGGGGTCATATTGACCCCCATAGAGTGAGAGGGTGTACTGGGGGGGCTTATGAAGTGGTGGGGAGCACTGCTCCCTGCCGCTTCTATAGTTACATATTACAAGGAGGGAGCTACACGCCGGTAGCTCCCTCCTTGTAATAACCTGCACGAACAAACTAACAATGATACATTGTGTTTGTTTGTTCGGCTGATCTTTCTATTCACTCATTCGTCTGTCTGATGAATGAATGAATAGATGAAATTCCCGTTCGCATGTCCAGGTGTTTCACTGGGCATGTGCGGGAATCTCACAGTCTGCCTAGTGTGGGCTGATGACGTGTCCCTGAGGGACTTCACCTACCCACACAAAGATGGCTGCGCCCTGAATCAAGATCGGGGCAGAAAATAAGGATTTAAAAATAGGTAATGTGGGGGGCTTAGGGGCATTTGGGGGTGACTAGTGGGTCAATTGGATGTAGTGGAGGCGGGAGGGGGGTTAAAAAAAAAACGGGATTTGGCATGACAGTGCCGCTTTAAGTCCATATGTTTAAAGTTCAATAGTTCAATTGCAGAAGTTAATGAAACTCCTTAAAACCCAAAGCTTCAGTGAATCTAGGTTAGCATGCTGTTGGGATTTATGCAAGTGAGTTTAATTAACTGTGCTTTACATAAATCTCCTGACCTAAACAGTGTAGTACAATAACCTATTATGTTACCATTCTCATGGACATTAATTAATTTCTCTACAGATTAAAATGAAGAAATAATGTAAACAATAATTAATATTTGATTTTCCTATGTTATCCAATGCAAAGAACACATTGGAAGGCTTTTTTTTATTTTGTTTGTCTTTGAATATTGTGAATTGAAGCTGGAATTATACACATGGCGTTTATTTTTAACTCCTTCAGGACAATTGGTTAGGCAAATACAAGCATAGCTAGGCAGTTATAGTATGCTATCTTCATCTGTCATGGTGTGGTTAAGAGAAATCTGCTTTAACATTGGCAGTAATAAAATTATTATGAAAACCTCATACTCATTATGGTTCCTATGTGTCTCACTAAGTCAAAAGTAAGAAAATGTGTGTGTTTTGATTATACTGCTCAGGGCCTTTTGTTACATTAGTGAATTGGACTAGAAGAATGCCAAGATTTTATAGTATTGCAATCTTTAGTTTCTCTCTTCATTATTGTCCTTCATAAATATACAATCCTTTCTACTTGTGACCATCTGCTCTTCAAAGATCTCCCACATGTACACCGGATGCATTGAGCACTGGTTTCTACCGCAGCAGTGTTTAGTGCCCACTGAACCTAAGTGTGCACTGTAGTATTAAAGAACAGCTTGCATGCCAAGATGAATATTCCATATGAACACACTCCCTTCTGATTCGGTTTATTAATAATAGGGAGGTAACAAATCTGCCAACAAAAAATATTGAGTTTCTTCTGCAGGACACATCACAATTTTAGTAGCAAAATATGATGTGATGTAAGATGTGCACAGCAAAAACATCAAATACATCCCATGAATACATTTAATACACTTCATCTATTGTATTAGAATGTAAAATACTTTCTAGGTAAATTTTTAAATTCAGTACTGTTAGTGGTGGCCTACTGAAAACGTGTCTAAGTATAAGAACATACTATTTTAAAAGCTAATATACATGAGGGTCATAAAATTACACAGGAATACAATAGATGAAAATATAATAGAGATAGAGATTAAAGGGACACTATAGTCACCTGAACAACTTCAGCTTAATGAGGTTATTCAGGTGACAACTATAGCTCCCTGCAGCCTTTCTCATGTAAACACTGTATTTTCTGAGATGTGAATATGATTCTGCTATAGAGAATCATGGAAATGTCAAATGTCCCAACACTTTTCCCATGTTAACCTCCTTTTCACACATCCTGTTTTTTGTCATATGACCATTTCCCAAACTATTAACATGATCCCATGCATTCCCCTGTGCTGTAGACCTGCTTCTGCTCAATGGGGGATCTGCTGCTGCTCTAATTCTGCTCCATTGAAGTGCCACTGCTGCTTTTTATTAATGTGATTGTTGTTGTACCACTACCTGCTGTTGTAGTACTACTAGCGGTTAGTGTGACACTGGTGATTATGAGATGGCATGTACTGGGGGACTATGTAACTATTGTCTTTGTCAAACTAATAGCAGTACTACTACAACCTTTCGATTTTTGTTTTTGAGAAGGAGTCATCACCATATACTCCTGATGCTCCTCGTTTTTCCCCTGAATAATAATTGAAATCATTTTCATGCTCCAAGCCTGAATTCCTTCAAACACTTTCTCAGTATAGGGCTATGCATGCAGGTAATAGTAGTGACACAGTTGCTGCTGACTGACCATCCTCAACAGCTCTCATTCTGGTACTTTCTTCTGCTGCTGTTACCTTTCTTTCCAAAATATGTGTAGTACTATGAGTAGCAGCAATACTTCTAAGCAATACAGTGCTGCTTCCAGCTTTTGTGGCACTGATGGTTCTGGCTACACTGCTTCTTCTACTTGTAAAGGTGCTGTTGCTAATACTATCAGTTGCTTTAGTTAACAGGCGACATTTTGCAGGACCGGATTACTTCTTCTTTGACTGTTCAATACTCCACTTTTCTTCTGCCTTTAACATTTCTTTCCAGGGTTGTTCTTGGTGAGTCTGCTGGCCCATTGTGCAGCTGCTGTATTAGGTAAAGATGCTGCATAGTTGGATGCCATTAGCTCGTGCTCATTGTCATCATGTTTTGAGGGCCAGTCTCCCTTACAGCCTTTCTGTTAAAAAAAAAAAAAACACTCTTCGAGTCGTGGCCTAGTGAGCACTATGAATAATTGCACTGTAAGCGAGCTCTGAAAACAACTAACCCTAAAGGAGTTAATTTAAGCAATAATTGGAAATATTTATTTTAACATACTACCAATGGCCCAACACAAACACAAGAGGCAGGAAGAATAGGGAAACAGGCTGAGCTTCTTTACTTCCCGCACATCGACTGTAAAGAATTTGGGTCTAGCAGTTGTTGACCAAGATGGTGGAGGGGGCTTTACCCCTGCAGAGCTCTCTGGTGCAATGTCAGTGACTCAAGTAATCCTCCAAAACTGTCTAGATGCAATGCCAGAGAAACTGCTACAAAACATAAATCGCTCAAACAACAACCTCAAAAAGGACCTCCGAGACCTTGGAAATCATATGGCCCATGCAGAACAATAAATGAATGAATTCACATAAGCCCATAATGGCATGGTCAAACACATGCAGCACTTGGAACAAAATTTGAAAACTGCGCAGATGAAAATTATGGACATAGAGGTCAGGACCCGTAGGCAGAACCTTTGGCTGAGAGGAATCCCAGAGGAGATACAGCGATCAGACTTACTTGAGTTCCTGATGGGCTACTTTAAGACCTTGACAGTGGATCTGTCTTTGGACAACTTACTATTGGATAGAACACAAAGAGTGGCTAAATGAGGTTTCTGCCAGCTGAGACCCCCCAGGGACATCCTGACACACATGCACTACTATCATGCTAAAGATACACTCTTGAAGCTGCCAGAAATGTAAAAGACCTACTACAACATTATGCTGCCATACAGGTTTTTTTGGATCTCTCTGCTCCTATAATACTAAAATACAAAGAGCTTAAAGAAATCACAAGTGTTCTTCACCAGAATTGAATTCCTTGCACGTTCTGATGATCGTTCATCAATACGGAATTGTCACATAAAACATATCCCCTAAGGAGGGAAAGAAGATCCTGGAAGGCTGGGGCATTTAAGTGAAAGAAGCAATGACTAAGACTTCCACCTTGATGTGTCTCTCACCAGAGTGGAAAAAAAGCAAAGCAGTGATATCGACTACAGTTCCAGACTGGACTGTCTTATCTTTATGTATTTTATTAGATCAATTAAATTGCAATCTTCTTATAAATCTACTGAGGGATAGTAGATTAAGTTTAAGAGATTGTTTTAAGAAGCAAAATTTGATCTTTTAGGTGGCAGGACAGTATGTGCATGTTAATTAGGATATTAAAGGGGCTATGTTTGCTGAATCTTAAGCTCCAAATCCAATCCATATATATTAACTGTAACAATTTTGCTGCTTAAAACAATCTCTTAAACTCAATCTACTATCTCTCAGTAGGAATTTATAAGAAGATTGCAATTTAATTGATTTCCTGGCACTGGAGGAGTTACGCTCCAAGCACCCTCCTCTGTGCTCTGTCATATACATGCCACTCATAGAAAGCCACCCGCCCCATGTGGACGCTAATTCCGGATGTCATTGATGTCACTGGAAGTGGCGTGCCTTTGTGGCTACAAAAGATGGCACGATCAGTTTTAATCCAGCTCTTGAAAAAGATGCATGTCAGTGCCGAAACGCGTGTTGGTTTAGACTCCACACTTGTGTTTTTTTTTAGTCTAGGACCACTACTGGATGCCTCTTTAGCTTTGATTTAATTTTGTAGTACCGTGGGAGTCTCTTTACTACTAGGTAACTGTAAGTGTTGTAGCCAGACCAGGGGCTGCCTCAAGGCAACTATTAGGTAACTAATCAAGAGTTAGCTGTCATATGTATACCTAGATCAGGGGCTGAGTCGAAGCAGGTATTAGGTAGCTCAACAAGAGTTAGCCCTTTGTAATAGTTAGCCCTTCACTAGACCAGCAATGGATACTAGCAGCAACTAACAGACTATCGGGCTTTATTGTAACTTCATCTCTCCACAGAATGAACGGACCCCTAGTGGGTCTGCCCTTCGACTAGGCAGTACATCTGTGGGTTATTTCTAGCTACCTTTTTTTCAGCATCATAACATCTGTTGGACTAAATCCTACTCCCATCTATCTATCATTGCTCTTGTCAAACTACTAGCTATATTATTTATAGCAGTATATACTCAGAGCACTTTAGACAGACACATTTTGGCATTTCATCTTAACTGTTCAAAACTGTGGCTTCCAAATTAAAGTGCCATATTCCACACAGCACTTTGTTTTTCTCTCATGGCACTGAGCGGATCCACTGAGGCTCTGTAACAGTGGATCTGCAATACTTATATTATCTATCTATCTATCTCTTTGTATTTTGACTAACTGGGATATAATAATAGATTTTTTTTTTCTTCTTTATCTCTCCATCGCTAGCTTCCCGATTGGTATTCAAATCAATGTGGGTCTTGCTGCTTTGGGTTCCTCCATATATCCCCAATACCTCAATATAAGAGACTATACTGACTCTCCTACTTTCAAGGGATTTTTTTGAGCTTTAATATTAATCCAGAGATATACATACATCATCTTATTTGTAATTTATCTGCTGACCACTTGTCATCACATATATATGTATATATTCTCTCTATACATCACCCTTTGACAGTATCCTATTATCACAAACTTTAGACCTAGTTTAAGACCCTTGCATTGCAACTATTTGCAACATTGTATTGGGTTAACCAGCATTTATGTCTACATCCTAAGTGAGGATTAATTTTGGATACTAAAATAAGGCTCCAATCGTTTGTACTTTATGTTTACACTGTTACTTTTGTCTTTTGTCTCTTATTTATCCAGTTAGGGATCTAATAAAATACAACATTTATTGCTGTTTTTTTTATATTTTAAGGCAGTAAGCCTAGTACTGGATTAGTAGCTTTCATCAGGGTGATAAGATTAGTACTGGTCTTGTTCATTGTAAGTCCGCTCTAATCTTCTTTATTAATGTATTTTGTTATTTATAAATGTATATTTGTATAAATGTTGTTCCTGTACTATGACTGGCACTTTATATCACCTAGATGGACTTATTCATACCAAGAAAACACATAAACCCTAAATAGTTATACAGATTTCGGTTTACAATGTGACAATAGAAGTCTGCCATCGATATACATTTAAGTTTAAGGTCTATTTAAGTCAGTTTACAGCTTATATTGATGTTCCCATGAGTTACAATACGGAGTCTGGAAGTCTGTATTTTAAACTGCATGCAGGATACCTATGTCCCAAGCTGACTGGAAAATAGAACTGAAATTCTGAAAAATCAGAGAACGATTTTAAACAGGAGCTGCTCCTACTATGGAAATTACATCATTAAATAGAATATTTTTAAAAAATCACTTTTTCTTTACAAGTGATGCTAAATGTTTTTAAAAATTTCAGTTAAAGATTTAGCAAATGCTAACACTCGCCAGTTCACTCAAGGCACAGCCAGGGCACGTGTTGCAAATGAAAAGGATAAATAGAAACATTGTTTCATTTCTCCTGTTCTCTATATGCTTTCTGTAAGCTGACTGCCGGGCGAAAAGGACAGAGCTTTCAGAGACTGACATCAAGATGGAGGTATGAAATCTATAACCCTTCCTTAATTGAGTATTATAGACTGGAAAATACCCTCTCTAATACAGTTCATTATAAAATGGTACTCTAAAAAATAGTGTATATGCAAAAATATTAATATAATTTTCTATTCTTTGGATCACTACTAAATCAACATTTGAGTAGTTTAAGAGATTAGGAAGAACAAGACAGATATAAACTATTTTATTCAAAGAACACAGCAAAGAAAAAGACATGCAAACACCTAACAATATTTAATATTAACCCTTTAATACCAAGCAATTGGGAAAATTATTTTAATTTGTGGAAAGAACAAGCAAGGTATCTGTCATCAAGTAATTAAAAATTACATTTTATTATATTTAAGATTACAAAATTGGAATTATAAATCAGATTTAAGAGGGATGCAGTTTTCCACAGAATTAGAAACAAGGCCGACATGTTAAAGAGGCAACAAATAGAAACCGTAATTGAAAATTCTTTACTATTTTCTATGCCTATATTTCTATTTTCTGTGGTTATAGCTAGTGTGGATTCCTTTCATTATAGACCTAATTAACCCAATTAGTCGGAAATCGAATTACAATCCAGCATAATTCTTATTAAAATGTTCATTGTAAAATAAGAGTACAGTCATTGTGTTGTTGTTTCTTTCCAACCAGTAAAGTGTTTTGTATTTATTGATCTTTACTGTTTCTAGCTACATAAAATAAAATCGAATGAACTCAGCACTAAAGGGAACTAGAGGCTAACAGTTAACATTAATGTAGCACTTTAATGAGCTTTATTTTGCTGTTATATTAAGAATATGTCAGAGCAATGTTTCTTTATAACAAATCATAAAATACAAAGAGTGTACAAACCAAGCAAAAAAAACTGTTAAATGATTAATGGAAAGAAACATTGAAATAAATTATAAATTTTTCACTAAATGAAATGTGCATTTGGATAGCCAAGACTCCTTTACACATGTGTAATTTCTAAATCAGGTTATTAATAGATGACTTGAACAGATCTGTGCATGTATGGGTCAGTCTCTGTGTGTGAATGGGTCAGTGTGTATGGATCAGCCTGTGTGTGTATGTATGTATGTATGTATGTATGTATGAGTTAGTCTGTGTGTAAGGTTGAGCCAGGCTATATCTTTCTAAGTGTCTGTGTGTGTGTGTGTGTGTGTGTGTGTGTGTGTGTGTGTGTGTGTGTGTGTGGATCAGTCCAGGTGTGTGTGTATATGTGTCATTGTGTACATTGTGTATAGGTCAGTCTGTGTTTGCATGGATGGGCCATTATGTGTGTATAAGGATATGTCAGTCTGTATGTGTATAGGTCAGTGTGTGTTACATGCTGAGACTGTCTGGTGGCTCAATAAGCAGTTCCAGAAGAGAATTTACCTGGCAACAGGCCACACTCCTCCCCCCTCCCTCCCCCTTAGCAATTCATTGTTTATTAGTCATCCTCAAACACTTCCTCACATTTGTGAACATGGGCTAGGACTAAGAATTAAGCAATGGGCTAGCGTGCCTGGTGCATAATTAGGTTTTACAAAACCAAAAACACACAGAAAGGCTAGACTATTTACTGGTTAGCAAAATCTCTGAAAAGGCTTCCAGTCAATTTTTTGTGACTGTGGTGAATGTGGGCATGTCTATATGAGTCAGTTTGTGCGTAAGGGTCAGTCCTTCACACTTAGAGACACTCGATGGGCATCTCTGATCAGGGGCCAAGCCAGGCGTCGCAGCTCACTAACAGCATGACCGGCCCCTGCCCGATGGCTTTAGGAGGAAGTGTGGTCAAATCACTTCCTCCCAGTTATTAGAGAGAGCCACAAAGGGAAGGCTGGGAGAATACAGAAATTAGGAGGGGAGAGAGAGGAGCAGATTTTCAGCAGCCCAGTCTCCCGTAAGCTTCAGCTAGCAGGATCCACTGGACCTCAGTGAAGCCATGTTCCAGCATTCAAAAAATATGGAAACAAGAGGATGGCTAAAAATATAGAAATAATGAATTGTGTGTGTGTGTGTGTGTGTGTGTGTCAGTGTGCATGTGTGTGTATCTGTGTGTGTATCTGTCAGTGTGTATGTGCATCTGTATCAGTATGTGTGTGTTTGTGTATATCTGTGCCAGTTTGTGTGTGCATGAGTGTGTATGCCAGTCTTTAAGAAGGTTTCCTACTGGAATCCTAGTACTTGCGTAGTATCCCTTTAAACAGGAAACCTAAAAATACAAATCACAGTGTAAACTGTACAAAAAATTCTTATATAAGGTATTGTGCCAAATAAAACTCACAATTTTCTGAGCTAAAACCTTAGCTCAAATGTGTATGCCTAGGCGTAGGGTTAGGGGTTAGGGTAAGGGTTAGAGGTAGGAGTATGGTTAGGTTTAGGGTTAGGGTTAGGGTTTGGGGTTGGGGTAGGGTTTGGGGTTGGAGTTGGGGTAGGGTTAGTGTTAGTGTTAGAGGTAGGGTTAGGGGTAGAGTTAGAGTTAGGGTTAGGGGTAGGGGTTAGAGTTAGGGAATTGCCGAAGTCCCAAATTTTGGAAGTGCTGAACCAAATTTTTTGCCCATGCACATCCCTAATATATTGGTGTGTATGTGTATCTTTATGTGTCAGTGTGTATGTATATATACGTATGTGTATCCATGTGTATGTGTATTTATGCCAGTATATTTGTGTAGCTGTGTGCAGCATTGTGTGTGTATGGCTGTGTAAGTTTATGTATTGATGTCATGTCTGTATATTTGTGAATATGTGTGTGACAGTGCGTATGTGTATCTGTGTCAGTATGTTTGTGGCAGTGTATGTCTATATGTCCAAAATACACAAATACACCCCTGCATTAAAATGCCAACACTACATGCAAATGCACACATACATTAAAATGCCAACACTACACACAAATGCACAACTGCATTAGAATACCAACACTACATACAAACACACCACTACATTCAAATGGCAATAGTACATAAACATGCACAACTACATTCACACATGCATACTGCATTCAAAAACATGCTTACGCTCGAGCACACAAATACTGCTTACAAATACTGCTTACAAATACTGCTTACAAATACAACTACAAGAAAATGGTAGATTTCCAGCAAGTAAAGCATTGTGGGAGTTGCAAAATAGTTAAGAATCAACCTTTTTGACATCTTTGCCCCTACACATGTGTACGAGCACACACAATACAGTCCCTTGCTACTCATAGTGCACCACAAAGAGACCCTTCTACATGTCAGTACTGTCCAGTTTTGTTCACTGGTATCCTTCTTGTTGGAACACAATAGACAAGATGCCAGCAAACACAGTTCAATTGCAGTTTTTTCACCCATCGTTGGGTGGAGGAAATCTTGGGTGAGTTTTCTTACTTTTTTCCCAGGACTTGACAGCTGCTTTTATTGATCGTGCACATTGGGGTTATGGGTGAGTTGTACACTTCTTCAACAGCAACATATCAAAGCACAAAAATATATGTTTCTTGGGGAGGTATTGAGCTGGGGTTCACAGTATATCAGGTCCATGATGTGGCCTACATGGCTCCTGGCAGTTTCACACATCTAGCACTCATGGGTTCCTGCCCTTTCATGTCTCATACAGCAAAGTCTGAGGACAATGAAAGCCTGATTGGCTTCCACATCCATGTGATGCAGAGTTGATGAGTTTATTTAACTCAGGAACATAAATACATAGGATTAAAAATATAATCAGTGGTCATGCATGTGAATGTGTGATTGTATGGAAGAAAGTATATTATTATGCATGTGTACATATCTGGGTAATCTACGCCTGTGTGTTAGTCTAGCCATTCAAGTGGATTTGTGTTTTATGTTTAAAGGACCACTATAGGCACCCAGACCACTTCAGCTTAATGAAGTTATCTGGGTGCTAGGTCCATCTAGGGTTAACCCTGCCTGCTGTAAACATAGCAGTTTTAGAGAAACTGCTATGTTTACATTAGGGTTAATCCAGCCTCTAGTGGCTGTCTCATTGACAGCCGCTAGACGTGCTTCCAAGCTTCTCACTGTGATTTTCACAGTGAGTAGACGCCAGAGTCCATAGGAAAGCATTGAGAATGCTTTCCTATGGACTGACTGAATGCGCGCGAATGACGACCAAAGGAGGAGGAGAGTCCCCAGCACCGAAGGAGCCTGGCGCTGGAGAAAGGTAAGGGTTCAACCCCTTCCTCCTCCTTCAGCCCAGCGGGAGGGGGGCCATGAGGGTGGGGGGGACCTATTAATACTATAGTGCCAGGAAAACGAGTTTGTTTTCCTGGCACTATAGTGGTCCTTTAATGTTTGCATGATACTAGTCTCCACTAACAGGATTTGTATGTAAGAATGTTTGTATGTGTGCCAGTTTGGGTAATTTGTGTATAACTAAGTGGCATTGAGGATTTGTGTATGTGTCATAGTAGTTTTAAATCTTGAGTTTAAGTTGAAATAAAATATTTTGTTAAAGAAAAAGATAGGGAAAAATTGAGAGACGTTGATAAGGTTGAAGAAAAGAGCAGATATTTAGGTACTACATTTTGGTAGATTAAAATTTTAAACATTATTCTTTATAATGACCTTCACTCCTGCCCCATTGACGTCAGCCAGTGGTGGAGACCTATTGAGCATGCACGGCAATGGCCCCACTCGCATTAGGATTTCCCCATAGGAAAGCATTATTCAATGCTTTCCTATAAGGTTTTGGGTGACCCTGGATGCTCCCCATGCATAGCGTGAGGAAGTCCAGTACCAGTTTGGTGACATAAAGTTGCCGAACAGCCAGGATGTCCATCTAATGGCTGTCTGGTAGACAGCAACCTCAGGGGGAGTTAACCCTAGCAGGTAACTATTGCAGTTTATCAAAACCTGCAATAATTACCTGCGCAGGATTAAGGGACGTGGGGCAATGCACGCAGACCACTTCAATGGGCAGATGTGTTCTTAGTACCTATAGTGTCCCTTTAAATTTGCTGTCTTTTTTTCATTACATCTTTGACATTATATCTTATTAAAAGAAATTTTAAGGTGACAGTTGACCTAGAATAGTTGAATTGGAAAAATTCCCTAAATCAACTATGCTTCACGTTTGGATACTACTTTGGACTAAAATATAAAATTAATTTTGAATTCTCACTTTAGTAAATAATCCTGGTAATTTATTTATCAGTTCAATCAGATTCCTTTCTAATATCCATAAGCTAATAACATTTTTACTTTTTTTCACCTTTACTCTATGTGACAAAAATAGTATTTCTGCTTCTATTCTAATATTACATACACCAAAATATGAAATAAGAGATACTTTTTGATGTTTCCCTTTTCCTGTAAATAAAGTGTTTAAATACATACTTTTATCTCAACAGCAGTCTATGCATGAAAATGCTGCATTGTCCTCAGATTATGTGTTAGCTATGCATCCTATATTTCAGTTTAATGTTACAAACTATTTCTCTAAAATAAAGAACGTAGTAGTGAAGAGATATTTATTATGTTTAAAATGCATATTTTAATAATATTATGTTTTATATATTTGTTGTAATCCAATCTGAAGTTTTCCTTTGGGGTACAATTACTGTATTACTGAGAAACTGCTATGTTAGTTGAGAAAATATGTGAATCCAGAACTTGGTATTATGTTCATTACAATGATTCTGATGTGTGAAAACCCACATTTCTGTATGCTGACACATTTCACCACTTATATGAAAGTTCCAACAGCAGCAAGTCATTAAAACCTAGAACTCTCTCTTGTTTTATTTTTGTTTCAGCTGAGTAAATACTTTCAAGTGATTTGTATATTATTTATATGTTTGTATGTGTGTGCATAAATATATACACATATCTGCCTGTCTGTCTACCTGTCTATATGTAAATCTATATATTTGTTTGTATCCTCTAGACCAGGGGTAAGCAACCTTTTAGCAGCAGTGTGCCGATATAGGATTGTAATGTCCCGTAGCGTGCCGGATCTATTTTTTTTAAATTGAGGTGTGTATGCTGCCGTATTCTGCTTGTGTTATTTTTACTGCAGTTGCTTTGCATCGTTGTATTTGTGCGTATATGAGCTATTATATTGTATATGTTCATTAGTAGTTTATGGTATTGTGTATGATACATATGACTGTGGGCTGTGTATGAGGGCTGCTTGTGGAATTGTGTGTAGATGCAGGGCCAGACTGGCCCACCGGGATACCAGGAAATTTCCCGGTGGGCCGTCAGCACCTGGGGCCGAGCAGGCAGCTGGCTGACCTGCAGCCACAGAGGGAGCTCGTTTGGCGGCCGCAGGGGGAGCTGGCTGTTCTGTCTCTGCTCCACCTCCCCAGCGCGCCGCTTAATGAGACCGGGGACGGAATATGACGTCACATTCCGGCCCTGGTCTCATTAAGCGGCGCGCTGGGGATTGGGAACAGAGACAGAACAGCCAGCCCCCCCCCCCCTACGGCCGCCAAAGGAGCTCCCTCTGCAGCCACCAGAAGAGCAAGCTCCCCCATGCGGCCGCCATCAGAGCCCCCCATGCCAGCACACAGGTAGCAATTATGTGTGTCAGTGTGAGTGTATGTGTCTGTGTCATTTGTGTGTGTGTCTGTCGTGGTGTGTCTGTCTGTGTCATGGTGTCTGTGTCTGTGTCATTGTGTGTCTGTCTGTGTCATGGTGTATATGTCTCTGTCTGTCATGGTGTGTGTGTGTGTGTCTCTGTGTCATGGTGTGTGTGTGTGTCTGTGTCATGCAATGTGTGTCTGTGTCATTGTGTGTGTCTGTGTGTGTCTCTGTCTGTCATGGTGTGTGTGTCTGTGTCATTGTGTGTGTGTCTGTCTGTGTCACGGTCTGTCTGTGTCATGGTGTGTAGGTGTTTGTCATGGTGTGTGTGTGTGTCTGTATGTCATGGTGTGTGTGTGTCTGTCTGTCATGTAATGTGTGTCTGTCTGTGTCACGGTGTGTGTGTGTCTGTGTCATTGTGTGTGTGTGTCTGTGTCACGGTCTGTCTGTGTCATGGTGTGTGTGTGTTTGTCATGGTGTGTGTGTGTGTCTGTATGTCATGGTGTGTGTGTCTGTCTGTCATGTAATGTGTGTCTGTCTGTGTCACAGTGTGTGTGTCTGTGTCACGGTCTCTCTGTGTTGTGGTGTGTGTGTGTGTCTGTGTCACGGTGTGTGTGTCTGTGTCACAGTCTGTCTGTGTTATGGTTTGTGTGTGTGTGTCAAGGTGTGTGTGTGTGTGTCTTTTTTAAGGTGTGTGTCTGTCATGGTACGTGTGTGTGTCTGTCATGGTATGTGTGTATCTCTGTCATGGTGTGTGTGTCTGTCTGTCATGGTGTGTCTGTGTTTCTGTCTGTGTCACGGTCTGTGTTTCTGTCTGTGTCAAGGTGTGTGTATGTGTGTTTTTACTCACCTTTTTTTTCCCCCACGTCGTGCTGGTCTCCCCTCGACTGGCCCTGCCTCTACGGATGAGATCATCAAGCTTAATGACCTCAGCCAATCCGCACTGACACAGGAAGCACCTCTAGTGACCGTCTGAGTGTCTGTCACTAGGAAGCAATGTAAACACTGCCTTTTCTCTAAAAAGTCAGTGTTTAAATTGAAAAGCCTGCAGGGACAGGCTAGAGACATCAGAGCCACTACATTAAGCTGTGTGTGCGCGCCTGCTAGTGAGTGGGCTTGCTTGTGTGTGTGTGTGTGTGTGTGCCTGCTACTGAGTGAGCTTGTGCTTTTATGTCAATGACCTTATGTATATCAGTGAGATTGTCTATGAGGCTGTGTATTAATCAGCTTGTGTCAGTGAGATTGTCTGTGTCTGCATGTGAGTATGCTAACTGTATAATTAAAAAATTTACTCTGAAAAGACCAATATTTTATATTGGAAAAAGCAATATATATATATATATATATATATATATATATATATATATATATATATATATATATATATATATATATATATATATATATATATATATATCTCAATATCAATCATCTAGGGTGGCAAGACATAGCCTTACATATTACATGCGACAATATATGGCGCAATGACTTATGGGGCTGGCATAGATTTTTTTTTTCCAGGGCTGCTTTGGAATCCCCAGTCCGGCCCTGTGTGGATGGATATGTCACATTGCGTGTTTGGTGGTGTGTGGGCTGTTTGGGGTATTGCATGTGAGAGGCTGCATGTGGGGTTGTGTGCATGTATGTAGAGTGTTAGCGGGTTACGTTTGTGCAACTTGTGTGTATGTTTGTGTGTGGGCTGTTCGTATTATTTGTATAAGGGGAGGGTTATTCTTCATTTCTGTGTTATGAATGTAAATTAGTGATAGTAAAATGTCTATTTACTGTGTATACCTGTATTCAATATCTACTCAAAATGGCTGCTAGAGCACCCCCTCCCACCGACTAACTACCTCGTGTAACAAGATGGCGCCTACATCCGGAGTAAAATCCCGGGATGATGGTGACATCACACCTTGTAGGATGTGCATTAGATAAGACGCTTAACACCTAACCAATTAAAGATGTATTCTCTCTGTTATGTTGCATTTTGCATATGATGTATTTCTGCCATTATAAGGGGCTTGCTGCCCCCTGAGTAAACATTCCGAAGTTTTTCATTAACCTGATACCTGTGTCTCAGTGTGATTTACTTCAGAGCATGCACACATTTATTTTAACAATTTGGAAAGGAGCAGATACTCAGATAAACACTTGGTTTGATCGACAATATCTGTGTATATCTAGCAGTGTGGTGGCTTCCCTGGGTTCCAGTGGGGACCAGCCTGGGCAGGTACAGGTCAAAGACAGGAACTGCAACAGCAGCTGCAGGCTGCTCTACTATGGTGTGGATTTCCATTCACAAGTGCTTGGAGGAAGTGATCTGAGATAATTTCCTCTATGTGCTGCAATGCTTAAATTGATGATTGTCCTTCACCATCTTTTCATAATAGCACCTACCCCTGCTCTAGACTGTGAGCAAGCTTGTTTGAGCAGTGTCCTTTTCAACCTATTGTTCCTGTAAGTTTTTGTTATTGTCTCATTTATTTTTAAATCTCCCCCTCTTACATAATTTTAAAGCACTGCGGAATAGGTTGGCGTTATATAAATCAAGGTAATAATAATATTTGTCCATCAGTATTTCTATCTATCTGAATATCTTTTTTTATATTTATGTGTTTAGATATCATTATGTTCAGCTGCATAAATATAAGGCATGTATATAAGACAACATTTAAAGGGACACTATATTCACTTAAACAACTTTAGCATAATAAAGCCATTTTGGTGTATAGATCATGCCCTTGCAGTCCCACTGCTCAATTATCTGCCATTTAGGAGTTAAATCACTTTGTTTATGCAGCCATAGTTACATAGTTACATAGCTGAAAAGAGACTTGCGTCCATCAAGTTCCGCCTTCCTCACATTTGTTTTTTGCTGTTGATCCAAAAGAAGGCAAAAAACTCAGTTTGAAGCACAATTTTGCAACAAGCTAGGAAAAAAATTCCTTCTTGACCCCAGAGTGGCAGTCAGATTTATCCTTGGATCAAGCAGTTATTATCCTATATTGAAAGATTATATCCTTGAATATTCTGTTTTTGCAAGTATGCATCTAGTAGCTGTTTGAACATCTGTATGGACCCTAATAAAACCACTTCTTCAGGCAGAGAATTCCACATCCTTATTGTTCTTACAGTAAAAAAACCTTTCCTTTGCCTTAGACAAAATCTTCTTTCTTCCAGTCTAAACATATGACCTTGTGTCCTATGTAGTCTGGTTTGTGAATAGATTTCCACACAATGGTTTGTATTGGCCCCGAATATATTTGTATAATGTTATCATATCCCTCTCAGGAGACGTTTTTCTAAACTAAATAGGTTTAAATTTGTTAACCTTTCTTCATAGCTGATATGTTCCATTCCTTTTATTAATTTTGTAGCCCGTCGCTGCACTTTTTCTAGTGCCATAATATCCTTCTTTAGAACAGATGCCCAAAATTGCACAGCATATTCAATATGTGGTCTTACCAGTGATTTAAAAAGAGGCAAAATGATATTCTCATCCCTGGAATGAATGCCCTTTTTCATGCATGACAGTACCTTACTAGTCACACCTCCCTACATGAGACTTACACAGCCTTCCTAAACATTTCCTGTAAAGAGTCATCTAATGTTTACACTTCCATTATTGCAAATTCTGTTTAATTTAGAATGTATTATGTCCTGCACTGTTAGTATCTTGCTAGACTCAGGAGCCTCCTGTATGTAATTAAAGATCAATTTACAGAGCAGGGGATACAAATGTTTAAAGTAAGTTACATCTGAGTGAAAGTGAAACAACATTTTTATGCAGGGTGTGTAATTCACAGACAGGGGAGGTGTGGCTAGGGCTGCATAAACAAAATTGATTTAACTCCTAAATGGCAGATAATTGAGCAGTGAGACTTCAGGGATATGATCTATATACTAAAACTGCTTCATTAAACTAAAGTTGTTTTAGTGACTACAAGGTCCCTTTTGATAAAGAAAGTGAGAAACTCTTGATAAAATAGGGCAAAGCAGGCTCTAAGTCCTGTAAGTAGTTTCTGCCCTTTTTTCAACTGCATAGCAAACCGTTTGTGCTTTTTCTGTGATATATTTTTAAGTAAATGCAAATAAAAGAATTTGATATATGTAAGTGGTGGCTTGTTGCCTTACTTTAATATAAATTAAAGATTACCAGTGAGGAGGGAAGGACCATCCCAATGAAGGTTGCATGGTTGTGAGAGAACCAGTATTCTTTCCATAGTTACCTGGAATATAGCACAATACAAGCATGTGCTACTCTCATGTTATATGTTTTATTTATGTTATGAATGTTATGGGCATTAACATAACTGTGAATACAAATACACAACAACAAGTTCTGCGCTCAAACTGCCACTAATCTTGGGTGGCAACAACAACCATAGTAGACATCAGCCCCAACACATACCGCAAAAGCCAAAGAAAAAAAGTTACCTGCGCTCTTCCCAAATCCCTATGCATATTTAAACAAATGGGGGTTTATTAGTTACTATATTTCTGTGTAAATGCAAATAAAAGGATTTGATATATGTAAGTGGTGGATTGTTGCCTTACTTTAATATAATTAAAGATTGCCAGTAAGGAGGGAAGGACCATCCCAATGAAGGTCGCATGGTCCATAGTTACATGAAGCATGTGCTACTTTCTTGTTATAAGTTTTATTTATGTTATAAATGTAATGGGCATTAACATAGCTTTGGTGGTTTTGGGGCCTGAAGCTCTTTAGCCCCAGATTTCTACAGTTGGAGGAGGAAGCTGGGGATATTAGCGCTTTTTTTATTTTTAATTATACATCAGGCAGCTGCTTCCAAAAATCTGGTGTTGGCCTGGTGACTATTGGAAGAGGCTGCTGTGGAACAGAACCTTGCTGCACACCATTCTAGTTATGTAGCATGGTAGGATGACTTTCAATATGTAACTGTTTATCAAGTGCTTTTTTCAGGCTTTGCTTTAATGTAAATAATGGAGAGCATTACCAGCACACAGTTCATCAGTTCATAGCTAGAGAGGAAATGCTGTAGAGTAGGGTAGAGGTAAAGATCCACAGGCATCACAATGTAGGGTTCAGGTTCAAAGATTTATTGTGGTCAAAAAGCTAAAAATAAAATGTTTCAGTGTAAGAACGCATAACAATGGAGAATAAAACATTTATATACCTGAGGAAAACCACCAACCTACACCTTACGTTGTGATGCCTGTGGACCTTTACCTATAGCTGATATTGGTGGTTGGCAGGCCATCACCACAGTGCTCCAATGTACTCATTACTTGCGGGAAGCTACATAGTTCATTCTCACAATAACATTCCATCTTTCATTCAGTTCTGCTGTTGACAATTCATCAATTTATTTCTATTCACACCCACTTTTAACAAGTTAAGCCACAATTGCTTTATAGACATCTGCTGTCTTCCAGATCTATGTAAATAGCTTTTACTGTAGCATTCCTTTCTCACCTCCTTCCCCACCTGATCAGCTTTTTACGCATTCTCACATGTGACATTTTCATCGGCTTGATATCTGTGTAACTTCCTCTTTCTTGCTTGCACAATAAGAGGACATGCTTTATACAATTTACTTCCATTCTCTCCACTAACATTCAATGCACTCTTTTCCATCAGACTGTTACATTTTATTTTCAAATGCTTTACTTTTGCTTCTTAAGACTTTAAACAATTGTGTGTTAAAGCCAATTTCCTGAAGAGCATGCAGTTCTTTTTCCATTTTAACTATTTCTTTCTCTACAACTTTAATAATGATCCATCCAGTCTTGCCAGTAGCCTTTCTCTCACTTTTACTATAAGTTTAAACCCTGTGCTTGATTTCTTAAATCTTGACAAATGGGAGAAGCATATTTAATCAATTCCTTAGCAATGGGTTTCCAAAACTCACAGTTTGCCGACTCAGGAACTTACCTATACTTGGAAAATGATTTCTTGACTTCAACATTTTAACTTTTTTGTAAACAGACACTTATTTTTCTAGTCATGAAAAGCACTATAAAAATCAGATACAGTCTAAATCACAGTATCCAACACAATTTTGCACTTCGCTCGAATATTAATGCTTAGGGATCAGGTGAAATCCACCCGACTACGCCATTTGTATGACATATGATAAAATATGTATATTAAAAAGTATTCATTCTTAATATGAAAAAATGTTTATATCAAAAATATTACAAAAATTTATAAAAAAAATAGCAAACTACTTATGTATATGACAGTGATTAAATTCATTTAGCTCTCACAATGCATTCCAGTATTTAGAAGGTACTTTAGCCGATCACATAGAGTACTAACGAAGTAAAGGCACACTCAGAATAATTTTATAATAGCTTTTACTTAAATAATAGACAAAAACACACAATGTTATACTTGAATAGACATTTAGCTTAGGTT
Organism: Pelobates cultripes; assembly: GCA_933207985.1. Taxonomy (NCBI): domain Eukaryota; kingdom Metazoa; phylum Chordata; class Amphibia; order Anura; family Pelobatidae; genus Pelobates; species Pelobates cultripes. The sequence goes on from OW240917.1 coordinate 97,684,172, forward strand.
TGACATTTATTTGCCATGTCGAAAAGACATTGTACCTGCATTAGCTTTTCACAAGCTGTTTCCTTATTCACCAAAATGGAGCCATGTGTTCACTCCTTCCACCAAATTGGAGACCCTCTCTCCTCTCTGCCCCAGCATGGAGGGTCCTCCCATGTGTCTAATTGTCCCTTTTGTTCTTTTTGTGTGTGTGTCTCAAATTGCAGCTGTTGGTAGACATGCAACTTTGTCCCAAGAAGGGGGGAAGATCATCATTATTTCTGATAACTAATAGATTCCTATATGCATTTAAAATATTAGTCTGCAAAGTTCACCCTTGCTAAAGTCCATCTTTTTATTAATAAACAAAACGCATAAGCTACCTGCTGTTATTGTCCTAATTAATGGCATCATTATACATTAAACAACTATCCCTAGTGTTTAATTACAATAATTACAATATTGCAAAACAAAAGAAAGAAACAAAACAAAAAAAAGTATGCGTCATTTCAGGAAGAAAGAAAAAAATACAAAACTTCTCTTCTATAAAGTCTAACATGCAAATTTTCCCAAGAAAAGAAGGTCATCTTCTTCGAAAGCATGCTATCTCTGCTAACTAATGAACTCCTAATTCAATTTATTAATTATACAATCATCACTTTATGAATAAAAATTATAACAACAAATAAATATTTTCATTTGGTACAGTTACTCCTTATATATTGTGACAATATGGCCCTGGTCTCTCTGTTACCAAATGTGCAACAGTTTAGGCCTAATATTGTCTGTGAGTACTTGTGTTAACTTGCACAGTTAATCGCTATACTAAGTGCCTGGGATTGAATTGCTTTATCCACCGTCAATGGGATATACTGCCCTGATCTCTTGAGTTACTACAATATATTCTATCTAGCTAAAAACTGCTAGCAATTCTCATATGAGTGATCACACTATAGCAGACAGTAGATAGTTATCCAAACAGAACGAGACAAGGAGCTTCTTCTTGGTACAAACAGCAACACACTTTATTTTTCATGACATCAGGTTATACAAACTACATGACTGACTGTATCACAATCTGGTTTTGGTCCCAGCTGGAGGGGGAAGGCCCTGCCTCTTGTGCCATGTAAAACATCAAATACTTGTTTTTTTTACCACATATATATATATATATACAATAATCCCCTGCACCCACGCTTGAAAAATTTTCCAAAACCGGGCGCATCACCAGAGCTCCAATAGATAAAGAATCCAACAAGGCAGGCTGCTCTCCGGACTGTAAAACGAAAATGTATTAAGTAGTATTAAAAATAACGACCAACGTTTCGGGTCTTGTTTCTTTTTGACCCTGAGGAAGGTCCCAAGCGGGGACCGAAACGTTGGTCGTTATTTTTAATACTACTTAATACATTTTTGTATACAAGTCTAATTGTTACAAAGGTCCAGAATCCCTTTCACCAGCCAAAAGTCAGGTTGGGGTCAACTTTTCTTCTTGCATAATCTAATACTGTTGGGCAAAGCATTCCATGCACCTCACTTTTGGGACGAATGTTCTAGGGAGAGCATTGCAGGGATACATAGATAACGTGTTTCAAAATAGGCTACTACCAGTGTATTAAGGGTCAGGCAAACATATATATAGAAAGAAGTTACAGCAAAAGCCACATGTCAAGATTAAATCAACCACACACTGTATTGCTTATTCAGCAACCGAAAACATATATTTCTGGTAGCTAGGTTAAAAGGTCATCTCTCTGAGGGTCTTTAAGCTGACATTTAACAATTGCTATATCTAAAATAGTCTGTCTTCGGTAGTCAAATACTAACATTTTAACCCTATAGACTTTCACTCCTTCCTGCAGCCTTGCACAGGCTATGTGTGTTCTGCCTTGTGCAAGCTATCTGTCCTCTATATTCTGAGTATGCTAATTAAGTGTTCTTGCATGGCAAGACCACTTACTATTATCTCACATATATATTATTCTTATTATTTAAGTCAAATTTACCACCCTAACGCCTCCCACAGTTTTTACACTACATAGACAGTAATATACTGAAACGTGCGGATTGTTCCTGATTGGTGTGCTATTACTTTGTGGAACGTTTCGCCAAATGGTTCACGAAATATCGTTGTTTTTGTGGCAAAATTGGTCCCATAGGAATGAATGGCGGAATGTTCAAAACTAGAGTGGGAGCTGACAAAAGCTAGAGTGTGAGCTGAAAAATCAGGACATGATTTCTAAACTTCCACCACTCCCTCATTTTCAAGCCCACCTACACAAATCTTATATCAAAATGTTCAGCTATCCCTGCTGCCACTTAAAATGTCCACGGCTAAGCCATAGTCCTGATAGTTTCCACAATATGACTCACGCAACTCACGCCGTCCATTGACATTCATTGAAACTCCACTCTAGCCACCTCAAGTTTGAAGGGCAATTTCTAAACTGTGACTGTGCCTTCATTTTTAATATTTCAGAGACATACTATGCATCAAAATGTAGGTCTGGGTCTTGTGATTCACAATATAAAGCTCTTCGCTGTAGGATTTATAGACTAGACCGTTTGAAGATGGCAACCGCCAGTGAAGTGAGCAATTTGGAGCAGTTTGTTTTTAACAGCTCTTCTCTGCCCTTGCTGTAGAGTGAGTTGCCATAGGAACCCAGGTGTGTGAGCAGCCAGCAGAGTGTTCTGGAACACAGAGGCTGCTAGATGAAACACAAAAATGAGCACTATCACATTTAATAAATATATTTCCATGTTAGTCAATTCGTTATACCTGTAACAAAACCTGTAAGAAAAACAGTAACATACAATGTTAAAACAATACAGCTGATCAATGTTTCTTAAAGTTACTCAGTCCAACCTTTCCACAGTTACTCCAGCCACTCCAACCCCACAACAGTTACTCAAGCCACTCCCCCCAGTTACTCCGCCCACTCCAGTTGTAGACTACAGGTGGAGGCAAGAACACTTCACATAATTTCCCCAGAAATTATAGCTTTTCAAGTTTTTATACTATTTTTTTCTGTATAAAACTCAGGATGCCATAAACGAAAGCTGTACGGCAACAGTAGCAAATGCAAACCTTAACAGCTAATGTTAGTCTATATCATTTGAAACTTTGAGCATTTATAAAACATGTATTTTATTTATAACTAAGTTAGCTCACAACCAAGCATACTCTTCCAAACGATGCCCATAGATATTACGTACTAAAGTATACCTGTTAGTTTCTAAGGTAAAGAGTCAGTTATACCAGAGGATCATAGGGCCATAGGATTGCATGCATAACTTAAATTTTTTTTACAGTCATTATTCTTATAACCAACCAACACAAAAATATACACACACATGTAAAATAACTCAGTCTATAAAATATATACACCCTGTTCCAAATTATTATGCAAATGATATTTTTTCTCATTTACCTAAATAATTGATGTAAAGAACAGTCAGCATAATTCTCATGTTATCAACCTCTTAATGATAACAGTATTTTTTTTAAACTTAAAAAACGTACAATGCACTGTTCCAAATTATTATGCACAGTCAGTTTCAAAACACTTTATAGGTTGTAAAGAACTGAAAATTGTCATTTGTTGTGTTTGCAGCATATTTACTGAAATCAAAAGCTATTTCAATCAAACGTATAACAACATTTTAACTTTTTAAAAATTTTAACAGGTCACGTTACATTTTAACATAGGACCCCTTATTTGATTGCAGCTTCACAAGTCTTGCATCCATTGAACATGTGAGTTTTGGGACAGTTTCTGCTTGAATCTGCTTCAAAGATGTCAGAATAGCCTCCCATAGCTGCTGTTTGGATGTAAACTGCCTCCCACCCTCATAGATCTTTTGCTTGAGGATGCTACAAAGGTTCTCAACAGGATTGAGGTCAGGGGAGGATGGAAGCCACACCATGACTTTCTCTCCTTTTATCCCCATAGCAGCCATTGATGCAGAGGAATTATTTGCAGCACGAGATGTTGCATTGTCATGCATGAAGATGATTTTATTACGGAAAGCATAGTTCTTCTGTACCAGGGAAGAAAGTGGTCAGTCAGAAACTGCACATACTTTGCAGAGGTTATCTTTACACCTTTGGGGAGCCTAAAGGGGCCGACCAGCTCTCTTCCCATGATTCCGGCCCATAACATGACTCCACCAGTGCCTTGCTGATGTCACAGCCTTGTTGGAACAGGGTGGCCATCCACCAACCATCCACTACTCCATCCATCTGGACCATCCAGGGCTGCACGGCACTCATCGGTGAACAGGACTGTTTGAAAATTAGTCTTCGTGTATTTTTCTGCCCAATGCAGCCATTTCTGCTTGTGAGCATTGGTTAGTGGTGGCCGAATAGAAGGTTTATGCACAGTTGCAAGACTCTGGAGGACTCTACACCTTGATGTCCGTGGAACTCCAGAGGCACCAGCAGCTTCAAATATCTGTTTGCTGCTATGTAATGGTATTGTAGCAGCTGCTCTCTTGATCCAGTGCATGGATCTAGCAGAAATCTTCCTCAATGTGCATTTATCTGCACGAACCCGTCTGTGCTCTGAATCAGCCACAAATCTCTTAATAGTGCGATGATCACGCTTAAGTTTTAATGAAATATCTAATGTTTTCATACCTCGTCCAAGGCATTGAACTATTTAACTTTTTTCGGCAGCAGAGAGATCCTTTTTCTTCCCCATATTGCATGAAAATGGTGATCTGCTCAATAATGTGGAACACCCTCCTTTAGTAGTTTTTCCTTAAATTGGGCTCACCTGGCAATCTAATTATCACAGGTGTCTGAGATTGTTTTCAGTGATCAAAAGAGCCCTGAGACACAATGCCATCCATGAGTTAAACTGAAAAACAAAATATTTAAACTTTGTGACACTTAAATAGAATTTGCATAATAATTTGGAACATGGTGTATATGTGTGTGTGTAGTGTGTGTGTGTCCTCATGCAGATGCAGATGTACAGTATATAGCATACTAGTACATGAAAATGCTGCATGCTTAATTAAGACTTTTAATTCACTGTTATTTCTCTAGAAAAGAAAAACAAATGTTCTAAAATTGTTAGAGACTCTCAAATTTGTTTGGAGTTCCCAACAACATTGTATGTTAGAATTGGTTGTTAGAATTCAGAGACAATATATTGATGAATACAGTCTTATATCAAATTATATGTAAGTGAGAATTTTGACACCTACATAAATATTTGACACAAATAACAACTAGTTTTGCTCCAATAATACATATGTGCAGGGGCCAAGTCCTGGGGAAAAAAGTGTGGGAACTCACCCAAGATTCCCGCCGTGTCCCCCCCCCCCCTTTAAAAAAAAAAAAATTACACTCCTATGCATATAGTGCAGTGCAGGGTGTGTACTAGGTGTGTATAATATGAATGTAGTGTGTTTGTAGTGAATGCAGAGTGTGTATAGTGAATGTAGTGTGTAGTGAGTGCAGAATGTGCATAATAAATGCAGAGTGTGTATAGTGAATGTAGTGTGTTTGTAGTGAGTGAAGAGTGTGTATAATGAATGCAGTGTGTGCGTGTGCACGCTAGATGATGTGTGTGCGAGTGCTAGATGATGTGTGTGTGTGTGCTGGATGATGTGTGTGTGTGTGTGGGTGCGCTGGATGATGTGTGTGCGAGTGCTGGATGATGTGTGTGTGTGTGCTGGATGATGTGTGTGTGTGTGTGTGTGTGTGCTGGATGGTGTGTGTGTGTGAGTGCTGGATGATGTGTGCGTGTGTGCTGGATGATGTGTGTGTGTGTGTGTGTGCTGGATGATGTGTGTGTGTGCTGGATTATTGTGTGTGTGTGCTGGATGATGTGTGTGTGTGTGTGCTGGATGGTGTGTGTGTGTGTGTGGCTGGATGGTTGTGTGTGTGTGTGGATGATTGTGTGTGCTGGATGATGTGTGTGTGTGAGTGCTGGACCAGAGTGTGTGTGTGTGTGTGTGTGCTGGATGTGTGTGTGAGTGCTGGATGATGTGTGTGTGAGTGCTGGATGTGTGTGTGAGTTCTGGATGATGGGTGTGTGTGTGCTGGATGATGGGTGTGTGAGTGCTGGATGATGTGTGTGAGTGCTGGATGATGGGTGTTTGTGTGGTGCTGGATGAGTGGGTGTGTGTGCTGGATGATGTGTGTGTGTGTGCTGGATGATGTGTGTGTGCTGGATGATGTGTGTGGGAGTGCTGGATGGGTGTTTGTGTGAGTGCTGGATGATGTGTGTGTGAGTGCTGGATGATGGGTGTGTGAGTGCTGGATGGGTGTTTGTGTGAGGTGCTGGATGATGGGTGTTTGTGTGAGTGCTTTGGATGATGGGTGTGTGGTGATGGATGATGTGTGTGTGTGTGCTGGATGATGGGTGTGTGAGTGATGGATGATGGGTGTGTGGCTGGATGATGGGTGTGTGGAGTGCTGGATGATGGGTGTGAGTGCTGGATGATGGGTGTGTGAGTGCTGGATGATGGGTGTGTGTGTGCTGGATGATGGGTGTGTGTGCTGGATGATGGATGTGTGCTGGATGATGGGTGTGTGCTGGATGATGGGTGTGTGAGTGCTGGATGATGAGTGTGTGAGTGCTGGATGATGGGTGTGTGAGTGCTGGATGATGTGTGTGGGGGGGGAGCATTTTTTTTTTTAACTTTATGTGTCTTTATTTTTTTTTATTTTATTCCCCCCTCCCTGCTTCTTACCTTGTCAGGGAGGGGGGAGATCGCCTGGTGGTCCGGTGGTATGCTGGAGGGGCCATCACGCAGTGTTCCCTCTCCAGCTCTAACTCTCGCGAGACTCGCCTGTGCGGAGCGTTGCCATGGTAACAGCCGCGGGTCTCGCGAGAGTTATAGCTGGAGAGGGAACACAGCGTGTGATGGCCCCTCTGTGCATGTAGCAGGGCCGGTCCTGCAGGACAGGTAACGGGAACGGCGTTCCTGCTATGGAAAAAGTGCAGGAACGCCGTTCCCATGCGTTCCTGCAGGACTCGAGCCCTGCATATGTGTGTTAAATTATTTAATCTTGCTATATTATTCGAATACTTTATAGCAAGGGTTTATTCAGTTTTAGTTCATCTGGTTTGAACTGGAAGCCCTAATTTTCATAAACAAACATAAACAAAGTTATCACAATTTAGCTTTCATTAGTTGCCATCTAGTTTCCCTCCTTCAGCTCCACCAAAAATATCAACTTTAAAGCATGATCAGCAAGCTTTGGATTCAGGATAATGGGATAGAATACTAGAGGTACCAGTCACTCCACACAGGACTCCAGCAGCAATTATGCTCTTTTAGCATTAACTGAATTTAAAGTATGAGTTGTAGTTAGATAGATTGGGAGCCACAGCCTGTTGCATTATAATTTCCTTTAAGCTCCTTTAGGGCTGTAAAGGTATGATCAGAGTTAAATTTTTATGCGCAATGTTTTGGTTTTTAACAAACCATCGCTACTTCTTCTTACTTAAACCTACCAGGGCTTTCCATCTTCCCTGATCCTTGCAGAAACCTCTCAGGCAGTGGCAGAAATACCATCGGTGCAGCCAGTGTAGCTCCACGAGGGCCTGCACACTCAAGGAGCTCATCAGATGACCTATGTACTTAGGGCCACCCGATGGATATTGCTGAACAGAGGCCTGGTTGGGCACAGCAGCCCCTAAACAGAGTGAACTGGACCCCTGTAATATCAACGAGGCTGGGAGGAAGTGAGAGACAGTCACTTCCTTCCAGATACAGGGAGAGTCACGAGGGAGGCAGCAAAGGAGAGGAGTTGTGAGGAGTACAGAGAAAGCCGGAGCAAAACCCACACTCCACCCATTTGCCTCAGCCAGAATCAGCAGAAATAGCCAATAATGTATAATATAAATATTAACAGGAGAGTGGCTACAAATATAAAAATCACATCCGGCAGTGTACGAATGAACATAAATCAAATCATATATTCAACACATATAACAAGAAGCTATAAAAAGTTCCTTACAGTAAAACTCTGCACATATAGATGATCAGTCATATACATGCCATACTTGTAAATTGCAGCAGAATCATTTGATCGTGCATACATGTGCTCACTTATAAAGGCTGCATCCAATGCCATTTCAAAAAAGGGAATCCCTATACCACAATGAACATCTACTCCAATTGATTCCCGAGCAAGCGGCTACTAAGAATATTCACAGGTGCGACCGGATGACAAAACCCGAACATAAAACCAAAACATTGTATAAATATCCAAACAGGCCGAAAATAGTGCATGTGATTTCACAGGGAAAGAGCTGAACGTGATTCAATATTGTGGCAATAGAAAAAAAAAATCAAACATGCTATGAAAAATTCAAATTAATAAATGCATGAGCAGAGAACTGCCAATCACACCAACCTAAGGCAGAGAGAGAAGTGATAGGAGAGGTAATAGTACATGTGAACATAACAGTGTCTCCCATACAAGAGTAAAATAAAAACTAGTAATAATACAACCAACAATAATGCACAACTAATATAGTAGGCAAAATACTAAAATAAACAGGTATATTACCATATTAATGCAGAACCCAAGGTATCATTTAATTTAATATCCTATATGTTGCTATTACACCCATGACATACTTGAAAACAAGAGAAATCTCAATGTATCTTTCCTGGTAAAATATTTTATAAATAAATGTTACAATTCATACATAGCAGCTGTACACATCATAATGTCACAAGGTGCATAACAGCCAAATACAATCATATAGGAACAAACTTAGACAAAAGTGCTAAATCTGAAATCCTATATAAAGGAATAAATGTTTTGAGAAAAAAAGTTATTTAAATACAGAAATGGAGAAAGTGTCACATTTAACAAATAATCTATCATTGAACACAAAATCAATGGTGTGGAGAATTCAGCAATATATGTCCAATCTCCATTGTATCTTGAATTGCAATTGCAGTCGGCCAAGCATCAGCATTAATTCCAGTGAACAACCTAATACCAAGAACGATAAGAACAAAATTAAAAACATGAAGCAAAACTGAGGCAAACCAACTAAAATTACAAAATTGCTGATGAATCCCCGTCCTGATTGAAGCCCTTGTGCAACTCATGTATCCAAAATAGCTCCCTTCATAACAATCTAAGTTCCTACGAACCACCAGATGAAGGATATGAAGGATCATGCATCCTCTCAATGACCATGAAGCTCACTTGAGAACCAGAATATCTGATTCCACTAAATGTCTAGCAACCGGATGCTGTAACTTTTGTGTCCGAATGCTGCTTGTATGCTCACAATTCTAACTGTAAATGTCAGAGTTGTCTCACCCACATAGGCTAGACAGCACAGACATTTCAAGAGATATACCACCCACTCGGACTGGCAATTACAATATTCCTTAACAGGATATATTTAGTCAGTACAAGGGTGCAAAATATGTTATCACTACAGTTCACACAACTACCACACTAATTATTCCATTTATCATAAAGTTATTGACAAAATAAGCATTCGATTTTCTTTAAGATTCAAGTAAGAGCAGATGAACATGATGCACAGGGCATAGGCATTTCCCAGTGTATTCAACTAGTATACATATCAGTTGAATAATTTTCTAGATGCACTGGCAACGATACAGCTCAGGATGAGACCCTACTCTTTAGTTCACCACACCAGAGCTGACTCTTTATCTAAAAATGTGTTTCCCTAAAACTGTATTAACTAAAAAGGTAAGTGATCCCTACTTTTGTCATTGGTTGACTATCAAAAATGCACGGATGGAGGTCACATCAGTATCATGGCTCACTAAACTCAGGATATGTATACATTATTAGAATCATATGTATGTTCATATGAATTCACATGCATGCAAAGACTGTTTTCATTACTGATACATTTGTTTCAACAATTTTTCACCAGTTTAACAAAAAAACATTAGTGGAATCATTATTCCTGTCACTATTCTGTTAATTAACTTCTTGCATTCTGCAACATTCCCCAACCTAATAAGGGAGTTGTCAATTAAATGTAAAGAAAAATCTAATACCCACGTACCAGATCAATTATGTACGGTATCCACATCATTTGTAAATTAGTACTTTATGATCAATAAATTTAATAATACAAAAAAAAAATCTATTCCTGGTCATATAACTAGAAATTGCTTTGTGGTTAAAAACTCATCTTCAGCTCGGTTTGGGGACCTGGCTGCCTTCAAGGAAATCTATGAGTTTAGGAGCAATACGCTGTTTACCTTTACATTAGTTCACAGTCTTCATTACTATCATGTCTCTCTATCATGTTCAATAATGCAGGTTAGCAATATTGTTTCTGTGAAAAACTACTGTGTCATCATATTACTTTCTTCCCTAAAATGTATTTTTTTCGTACAAGCAGCTATTTCTTACTCTAATTAAGGCAGTAACTCTAACTGGAGGAAGTTTGTCCTTATAATGAGTTCCCTGGTGACACAAAACATTTTTTTTCTTAAGGCTGAAATCAGCAACGGTTCTTCACAGTAGTATTACACAATGATTGGACACCGTCTGTAATAAGATAAATGGAAATCTCCCAACAAATTCCAGTTATAAACAAAAAGCGAGACTGATAATGTAGCAGAAGAGTTGAAATGTGTTTGACCAATAGCGGAATATGAAATTAGTAGTATGTTAGGTAGAAAACGTCTGATAACAGATACAAACTGGAATTAAAGCAAAAAAAAAAAAACACCACAGCAAAAGAATATTTAATTGGTTTATATTATATTAATTAGATAGTATCTGTACTTTTCTGTACTTAGGAATTCATCCAAAACCACAACTGTGCAATGTATGAGATGCAATTAACTGCTGGGTGGACAAAACAAAACGGTTATCAGCACAACAAATATAGCAAATTAAAAAGGAGCAAAGGATCAGGAAAATATATACAAAAATGCATTTTTAATAAATTCACATACGAGGTACACAGCATATTATTTTAGGGTGTGCACCTGGAGTTTGTTCTTTTTTCTTTTTCTTGTTGAATATTTATTAAAGGAACACTCCGAACAACATGACCAAGACACCCTGCTGTAGTGGTTAAGGTGCTAGTACTGCACTAGTGTCGAGCCCCTGGCTCATGACCAAGTGTCTTACTGGTCAATTCACCCCTGAAGTGGGCACAGTTCAGCAAGATCTTTTTATCATGTACAACAAAATGTATAACAATAGTGCTCACCTTGAACATCAACACCCTAGTAAACTGTGAAAATCATGATACATATAAAACCAAAAAAAGCAAAAAAGATGTGGTGTAATTTTAAAAATGTTTTTGTATAAATGATAGTATGATACAATATTTATACTTATTGAATTTTTCTCATCTGTTGTTCCAGAATCCACATACACATGTCAAATGTTAGAATTCAATTCTTCCAATTCTTTAATCACTTAAAATTGTATAAAATACATAAAACATAACATAGTGTAAAACCAACAACACCAATAAAAATAAGGTGAAATATTGCACTCACAAACATGAGACCACTATAAGTGGTCAGTAGATCATATAAAGATGTCTGAAAGGCCTGTAGTTCTTGGCAGGTATATCTCTAGCAATGGATTCAGTCCTCAATCCACCCTCCTGTGCTGGGTCCGGATCCGTTCCAGCGGGGGAGTAGTAACAAAGTCCTGATGTATATTAAAATGCCAGACTGGAGAAATAAAGGCTTGACTGCCTTCTAAATGCCGACTGGTTTTGTCTCTCTGGACTTCCTCAAGGCAGAGCTTATACCCAAAAGTTAAAAGTTCCGCTTTTAAATCCCACCAATACGGGGCTAATGAGTCTCTCTTTGTGTCAAACACGTATTTCCTGTTGACAGGTCTCTAGCCCCAACCAATAACCCTAATTATGCCAACTCAGATTGTATAGCTGCATTATAGTGAGTTTTAGAATGGTCAAAGGAACACAAAGCACTAAAAGAAGTGAAAATGCAGACAGAAGGATTGTCTTCTAAGAGCTCATGTACGTCAACAATCAAGACCGTTCACATACAAGGCAAGAGGGACAGACAAGAGGGCAGGAGGCAACACACACCGGCCACTAGCATAATAGGGCTGGCAAGGGACTTATGAGCTAATATCTTCAAGAGTTGCATTGGCACAGTACAGCATGAGTGAGACCGCAGGCAAGAATTGTACCTTTGATAATCCAGCATTTGTGCATGGGCTGGTGCAATGGAATCACGTTATCCGGGTCTAGACTGGTCCCCTGGGATATTTCTCATAGCATAAAAGTTGTGAGCCCCCCCTGGATACATTATTATTATTATTATTTTATTATTTATATAGCGCCATCACATTCTGTAGTGCTGTACATTGGGATGATTACATGCCATATTTCTGATGGGAAATGTCCATGCAAGTTAAGCAGAAAACTCGTCATTCTGATCAACATATAAATAATAATCATAATACTTATATCATATCAGTCTATAACCAAGAGAGATTCATGATATTCATCAATCTACAAAGGGTTGATGAGGCTTTTAATTCAAATGTGCCCCTAGTAAAAGTATGTATTGCATACTACTACTGTTGTAATACAGTAAATTATAAAATAAAACATTATGGATAAATAGAAGTAGATTCTAGTATATATTTATCATATTCAAAAATGGTGGTGTTAAAGATAGTGAGAGGTATTGATTAGATGATGGTTAAACAAGTGTGGACCAGGGAATGTAAATAACAAAACTCAAACTAAAAACAAACGCATTATCAGAACACAATAAAAGTTGATCAATACCAACTAGTTAATTAGTAGTTAATTAGATGATCAAAGAAAAAATAGAACAAGCGCAACAAGAATACAGTATAGAGCTGCACATTTTAATGAAGGACACAAAAAACTAACCCCTAATATTTTTGATATACAAACCCTTTGTCCCTTAAGTGTAATGCACTTTAAGCAGTTAATTAATTTATATCATGCTATACAAACTTGTATACCTCTTTAGACTTCTCCAAGTCAGATATGCTAAAGAATACTACATGAAAAAAAGGAATATAGCAAACCTAATATATAACCAAAAAAACACAAACTCAATAGTGTGATGCAGTTATGAAAACCTATAAATAATGTATGTTTTAAATGCACTCACAAACATAATCCAAAATTGTGCCTTGAACTAATATCAAGCTGTGCTTGGAGTTCTTCCAAATCCTATGCAATATTCAATGAAACAATAAACGACAATGAAAATATGTAAGAGATGGCACAGGAGACTCCAGTACCTTAAAATTTCTACTTTTATTGCTAGTAACTTAAAAAGAAATTTCAAAGCATATATTAACTATTGCAATAAGCCTTGAAACTCCTCTGGCTATGATCTTTCTTGCACATCGTATTTCGTCGCACTTTATGTGTGTACAGCACATTACATTAGAGTGTACATTTAGAAAAAATGACCAGAATTCTAGAAATTAAGAAAATTAGAAAAACAAAAAAAATATTTTATTTTTTTTTTTGCGATAATGTGTATATTTACAGGGGTCAAAAACATGCAGTTTAAGAATGTCCCAATTTTGCAGTTTGGGTACTGAGTGGACCTGAATTTGGTCCACATTTCAACTATACCAAATGCCACAAGCCCGCTGATATCCTGCTGATATGAACCTGTATCTTCTAGCAATCCCTGACAGGGAAAGACTTGGCACTGCAGGTTTGTGGACTGCAGCAGCTGACCCTCATACATGCCTGGGGTTGGAGAGGGGCCCTGACCTGGCCATGTAATGTGGACACTCACATGTATATACCTAGTGGTATTAGGTTCTTTCCACTTCTGGGAATAGGCTGAAGCGAGCTCTGGAACCATCACCTGAGTACTGCCATTATAAGTTAATATTTTGTGTTGCCATAGGTCGTTTGAGTAATTTTGTTTGATATATAGCTGGCTACCTTATTATTATTTTACTATTTTATCTTCCTTCTCTAACCTTATCCTTTGCAGTGAAGTAGGATAATGTTGTGTAACAATTCAGTGGAAATCTTATAGGCATAATTCAGCTTCTGTCCATGATCCTCTTCAATCACATATTTTACCCCACACGTTCCATATCTAATATGTCTCATGGCTGGAAATGTTTCAGGTGTCATCAGTGTTAAGACAGGTTAACCTAGCATGACCAGTTTTCCTTTCCTTTTGCGTTAAAAGCTAACATACAGTGTGACATTCTTAATTTCTTAACGTTTGATCTTACTCGGAATTCTGTTATGTTTATCTTCATATGCTACTGTTCATACATCTACTAATCTATGCACGCTAAAATAAAGAATGTAAAATAAATAATAAAGTCAATGGATGTCAATAAAACCCTTATGTTAATATAAGAGATGTTTTAAATCTCTCTTTGCCGCATCTTCCATGCAGAAAGTGGGGGCATATCTAATAAAAGTTTAAAACTAGCAAATGGGCAGTCATTGCTGCCAATCAGTAGAAAAGCTAATGAGGGGTCAGACACAGGCCCCTCATGCCTCCAACCATCTGGGTGGATAGGAAGCACAGGAAGTGCAAGAAAGATCGTAGCCAGAGGAGTTTTAAGTCTTATTGCAATAGTTAATATATTCTTTGAAATTTCTTTTTAAGTTACTAAATAATGTGGCTGAACAGGAAGCACTTGCCAGATTTGAAATTACCATTAAGTTGCCAAGTGTTTTTAACTATTTGCCCACTTGCTGCTAGCACTGAGAGCAGATATAATAGCAGATAGAGCAAATAGTAATTCAAAGCCCTAATGGTCTCTTCATCTAGCCCTGCTTTGAGCACAAATATGCCTCACACCAAGACTTCCTCTGCAGCTACGACTAAGTGCACAACAAGTGATACAATCATAAAAGAAATGTTAAGCTAATGTTCTACATAGTGGCATTTTCTTAAAATAAATCCATTATGCAAGAATGATTAATATTTCAGTTCAAAAGTCCATATAAATATTAAAAATAATAATTTCAGAAAATTCAACAAATCATTGTTTATTGAATAGGTCTCATAATATAGCAGGCTTAATTTACAAATTAAGTATGTAAAATGAATAGTCTTGGAAATCCTAAATATTTATAAAACAGTGCAGATTATTGCCAAAAGACACAAGTCACTGGCAGGTTACCCATTCACAACCTCAGTTCTACAGTGCTTGTTGCCTGTATGAATATTTTTCAGTGTGAGCATAATAAATTTGTCCCTAAACACAACCACAAAAGATTAGTCCCAGTCAATCACTGATCCAGAGAAATGTCAAAATGTGACATTCGTTTTATTTTTTGAAGAAAAACCAGTCTGAAAAATGATGATGACAGCTGATAATAATTTGCCAATATTCATATCATCCTATTAATATAGATCTCTCAAAAGTGTAACGTTTGTATAAATTTGAAAAACACTCAAGTTTTACTGCCAATTTTCTCTTCAAATGTTGACAGAGAATGTATGAGGCAGTTCTCCTTCAACAACTTTTTACATGCAAATTTAATCTTCTTCTATAGTAAATATTTAAATTTTAGCAAAGTCTAATTATACTGCAATTACTGTGACAGCACAATGCAATGTGCAACCTTCTAAACGACTTTGTAAATGCAGTCAGCTGTATTTTTAACCTACAGAAAATCTAGTTTGATTACACCTTCTTTCTAAAGCAATATGTCACTTTTATTGAGTACATGTGTTACTAAACCTCTAAATATTTCCCACTTTTCTATTAATATCTGTACTACAAGCAATACAGCAAACGTGCCAATCCAGTTTTTACATGTGGAAAAGCTGTGTACAGTGAAGCATTATACATATCCTACAAGATGGTACAGTTTTTTTTTTTGTGAGATTAGATTGTTATAATGATTTAATATTATGTAGAAGTAAAAAAATTAAATGAAAAAAAACAGTGTAATATTTTATTGCATTTCATAAAAAAAAGGTTAATTTTTTCTACAGCATAAAATATTACAGCTTAAATTTGTCTGCAATCCAGGTCCAAAACTGCCTCCTTTTCTACGCCTATTCGCTCACATTGATGTCAGCAAGCTTGTTCTACTATCTTTAAAGGGACACTATAGTCACCTAAACAACGTTAGCTTAATGAAGCAGTTTTGGTGTATAGAACATGCCCCTGCAGCCTCACTGCTCAATCCTCTGCCATTTAGGAGTTAAATCCCTTTGTTTATGAACCCTAGTCACACCTCCCTGCATGTGACTTGCACAGCCTTCCATAAACACTTCCTGTAAAGAGAGCCCTATTTAGGCTTTCTTTATTGCAAGTTCTGTTTAATTAAGATTTTCTTATCCCCTGCTATGTTAATAGCTTGCTAGACCCTGCAAGAGCCTCCTGTATGTGATTAAAGTTCAATTTAGAGATTGAGATACAATTATTTAAGGTAAATTACATCTGTTTGAAAGTGAAACCAGTTTTTTTTTCATGCAGGCTCTGTCAATCATAGCCTGGGGAGGCGTGGCTAGGGCTGCATAAACAGAAACAAAGTGATTTAACTCCTAAATGACCGTGAATTGAGCAGTGAAATTGCAGGGGAATGATCTATACACTAAAACTGCTTTATTTAGCTAAAGTAATTTAGGTGACTATAGTGTTCCTTTATGACAACTTCCCCCAGCAAATGCTTCTCAAAGACAAGCATTTGGTTCATGCATATGCTTCTCATCAAGAAGAACTGATTTGTTCACAGTGCAAGTGCAAGATCCGCACTTATGCCTAAATTTCTTTATGTACACCGCCTAAAAAATTAAGCAGCTATTTTTATCCAAAATAGGAATATACTTTGAATCCCCGACAATTCACAAGATAATTCTATAAGTCATCATTATGATGTAATTACTCCTGAAACAGATTAAAGGGACACTATAGGCACCCAGGTCACTTCATGCTACTGAAGTGGTCTTGGCTTAGTGTCTATGTCTCCTTAAACCTGCAATGTAAAACATTGCTGCTTTAGAGAGCCACTAGTGGCGCTTCCTGGTGGTTTACTGAGTTTAACTCAATGAAACAACGCTGGACATACTTATGCTTTGCACAAGGACATCCAGCAACTTAAAATTTTCCATAGAAAAAGCATATAAACTATAAAATAACTGATGTATAGAATGAGGGTCCTTATTGCAGGAACCTCCATAAGTATATTTTAGCTTGTGCAAAATGTTGGCATTATAAATTAAATTTATTGTGTAACTTAGTAGAAAATGCATGATCCATTAATCTCAGCTTTGGTTTTACGTTCGAACCAGCCTGACTTTTCCCATTAAGTAGGCATTTCTCCAAAACAGGGTTGGTCCAAAACATTTTTCTGCCTAGAATGGTGGACAGAATAGAGCCCACAGAAACCTATTACCTGAAGTCATGCCCTCAATCTAACTAGCTTAATACTTGACTAGCTACTCACCTACATCTAGCAAGCCATTCACTTATAATTATATTGATGGCCAATGATGAAGCATTTGTGAGGTTAGACACTGATGTTGGGTAAACAGGCCTAACTCATAATCTCCATTCCAGGCTCTGTGCGTGCCAGTCAAGTTCTTCCATACCAAACTCATCCAACCATGTCTTTATGGACGTTGCTTTGTGCACAGGGCCAAAGTTAGCATTCATAATAGTTTTTTGCATTTTTCACACACAAACAAATATAAATGCTAACTTTGGCCAGTGTTTGTGACTAAGTGACAACTAAAAAAGACTGGACATACCCCATATTGAATACCCTGGGTTATCTACTTTGGTAAATGGTATGCCATCATGGGGGGTAATTCTCATTCCTGGACTACGATACTGGCTCAAAGGCAACATAGCCAGTCTGGCAAATTTCAATGTGAATAAACTGAAAAATGAAGCACGCTATATTTGACTGTGTAACTTTACAATACACCATAAAACCTGTACATGGGTGGTACTGTTGTACTC
>OW240917.1:97707622-97729341 GCA_933207985.1 Pelobates cultripes
GTGTGAGTGCTGGATGATGTGTGTGTGAGTGCTGGATGATGTGTGAGTGAGTGCTGGATGATGTGGATGTGTGTGTGTGTGCTGGATGATGGATGTAGGAGTGCTGGATGATGTGTGTGTGTGTGTGCTGGATGATGGGTGTGTGTGTGCTGGATGATGGGTGTGTGAGTGCTGGATGATGTGTGTGGGGGGAGCATTTTTTTTTTTACTTTATGTGTCTATATTTTTTTATTTTATTCTCCCCTCCCTGCTTCTTACCTTGTCAGGGAGGGGGGAGATCGCCTGGTGGTCCGGGTGGAGGAAGCCAGCCGCTGCACAGAGGGGCCATCACACACTGTGTTCCCTCTCCAGCTCTAACTCTCGCGAGACTCGCCTGTGCGGAGCGTTGCCATGGTAACAGCCGCTGGTCTCGCGAGAGTTATAGCTGGAGAGGGAACACAGCGTGTGCTGGCCCCTCTGTGCAGGTAGCAGGGCCGGTCCTGCAGGACAGGTAACGGGAACGGCGTTCCTGCTATGGAAAAAGTGCAGGAACGCCGTTCCCATGCGTTCCTGCAGGACTCGAGCCCTGCATATGTGTGTTAAATTATTTAATCTTGCTATATTATTCGAATACTTTATAGCAAGGGTTTATTCAGTTTTAGTTCATCTGGTTTGAACTGGAAGCCCTAATTTTCATAAACAAACATAAACAAAGTTATCACAATTTAGCTTTCATTAGTTGCCATCTAGTTTCCCTCCTTCAGCTCCACCAAAAATATCAAGTTTAAAGCATGATCAGCAAGCTTTGGATTCAGGATAATGGGATAGAATACCAGAGGTACCAGTCCCTCCACACAGGACTCCAGCAGCAATTATGCTCTTTTAGCATTAACTGAATTTAAAGTATGAGTTGTAGTTAGATAGATTGGGAGCCACAGCCTGTTGCATTATAATTTCCTTTAAGCTCCTTTAGGGCTGTAAAGGTATGATCAGAGTTAAAATTTTATGCGCAATGTTTTGGTTTTTATGTTTTTAACAAACCATCGCTACTTCTTCTTACTTAAACCTACCAGGGCTTTCCATCTTCCCCGATCCTTGCAGAAACCTCTCAGGCAGTGGCAGAAATACCACTGGTGCAGCCAGTGTAGCTCCACGAGGGCCTGCACACTCAAGGAGCTCATCAGATGACCTATGCACTTAGGGCCACCCGATGGATATTGCTGACCAGAGGCCTGGTTGGGCACAGCAGCCCCTAAACAGAGTGAACTGGGCCCCCTGTAATATCAACGAGGCTGGGAGGAAGTGAGAGACAGTCACTTCCTTCCAGATACAGGGAGAGCCATGAGTGAGGCAGCAAAGGAGAGGAGTTGTGAGGAGTACAGAGAAAGCCGGAGCAAAACCCACACTCCACCCATTTGCCTCAGCCAGAATCAGCAGAAATAGCCAATAATGTATAATATAAATATTAACAGGAGAGTGGCTACAAATATAAAAATCACATCCGGCAGTGTACGAATGAACATAAATCAAATCATATATTCAACACATATAACAAGAAGCTATAAAAAGTTCCTTACAGTAAAACTCTGCACATATAGATGATCAGTCATATACATGCCATACTTGTAAATTGCAGCAGAATCATTTGATCGTGCATACATGTGCTCACTTATAAAGGCTGCATCCAATGCCATTTCAAAAAAGGGAATCCCTATACCACAATGAACATCTACTCCAATTGATTCCCGAGCAAGCGGCTACTAAGAATATTCACAGGTGCGACCGGATGACAAAACCCGAACATAAAACCAAAACATTGTATAAATATCCAAACAGGCCGAAAATAGTGCATGTGATTTCACAGGGAAAGAGCTGAACGTGATTCAATATTGTGGCAATAGAAAAAAAAAATCAAACATGCTATGAAAAATTCAAATTAATAAATGCATGAGCAGAGAACTGCCAATCACACCAACCTAAGGCAGAGAGAGAAGTGATAGGAGAGGTAATAGTACATGTGAACATAACAGTGTCTCCCATACAAGAGTAAAATAAAAACTAGTAATAATACAACCAACAATAATGCACAACTAATATAGTAGGCAAAATACTAAAATAAACAGGTATATTACCATATTAATGCAGAACCCAAGGTATCATTTAATTTAATATCCTATATGTTGCTATTACACCCATGACATACTTGAAAACAAGAGAAATCTCAATGTATCTTTCCTGGTAAAATATTTTATAAATAAATGTTACAATTCATACATAGCAGCTGTACACATCATAATGTCACAAGGTGCATAACAGCCAAATACAATCATATAGGAACAAACTTAGACAAAAGTGCTAAATCTGAAATCCTATATAAAGGAATAAATGTTTTGAGAAAAAAAGTTATTTAAATACAGAAATGGAGAAAGTGTCACATTTAACAAATAATCTATCATTGAACACAAAATCAATGGTGTGGAGAATTCAGCAATATATGTCCAATCTCCATTGTATCTTGAATTGCAATTGCAGTCGGCCAAGCATCAGCATTAATTCCAGTGAACAACCTAATACCAAGAACGATAAGAACAAAATTAAAAACATGAAGCAAAACTGAGGCAAACCAACTAAAATTACAAAATTGCTGATGAATCCCCGTCCTGATTGAAGCCCTTGTGCAACTCATGTATCCAAAATAGCTCCCTTCATAACAATCTAAGTTCCTACGAACCACCAGATGAAGGATATGAAGGATCATGCATCCTCTCAATGACCATGAAGCTCACTTGAGAACCAGAATATCTGATTCCACTAAATGTCTAGCAACCGGATGCTGTAACTTTTGTGTCCGAATGCTGCTTGTATGCTCACAATTCTAACTGTAAATGTCAGAGTTGTCTCACCCACATAGGCTAGACAGCACAGACATTTCAAGAGATATACCACCCACTCGGACTGGCAATTACAATATTCCTTAACAGGATATATTTAGTCAGTACAAGGGTGCAAAATATGTTATCACTACAGTTCACACAACTACCACACTAATTATTCCATTTATCATAAAGTTATTGACAAAATAAGCACTCGATTTTCTTTAAGATTCAAGTAAGAGCAGATGAACATGATGCACAGGGCATAGGCATTTCCCAGTGTATTCAACTAGTATACATATCAGTTGAATAATTTTCTAGATGCACTGGCAACGATACAGCTCAGGATGAGACCCTACTCTTTAGTTCACCACACCAGAGCTGACTCTTTATCTAAAAATGTGTTTCCCTAAAACTGTATTAACTAAAAAGGTAAGTGATCCCTACTTTTGTCATTGGTTGACTATCAAAAATGCACGGATGGAGGTCACATCAGTATCATGGCTCACTAAACTCAGGATATGTATACGTTATTAGAATCATATGTATGTTCATATGAATTCACATGCATGCAAAGACTGTTTTCATTACTGATACATTTGTTTCAACAATTTTTCACCAGTTTAACAAAAAAACATTAGTGGAATCATTATTCCTGTCACTATTCTGTTAATTAACTTCTTGCATTCTGCAACATTCCCCAACCTAATAAGGGAGTTGTCAATTAAATGTAAAGAAAAATCTAATACCCACGTACCAGATCAATTATGTACGGTATCCACATCATTTGTAAATTAGTACTTTATGATCAATAAATTTAATAATACAAAAAAAAAAATCTATTCCTGGTCATATAACTAGAAATTGCTTTGTGGTTAAAAACTCATCTTCAGCTCGGTTTGGGGACCTGGCTGCCTTCAAGGAAATCTATGAGTTTAGGAGCAATACGCTGTTTACCTTTACATTAGTTCACAGTCTTCATTACTATCATGTCTCTCTATCATGTTCAATAATGAAGGTTAGCAATATTGTTTCTGTGAAAAACTACTGTGTCATCATATTACTTTCTTCCCTAAAATTTATTTTTTTCGTACAAGCAGCTATTTCTTACTCTAATTAAGGCAGTAACTCTAACTGGAGGAAGTTTGTCCTTATAATGAGTTCCCTGGTGACACAAAACATTTTTTTTCTTAAGGCTGAAATCAGCAACGGTTCTTCACAGTAGTATTACACAATGATTGGACACCGTCTGTAATAAGATAAATGGAAATCTCCCAACAAATTCCAGTTATAAACAAAAAGCGAGACTGATAATGTAGCAGAAGAGTTGAAATGTGTTTGACCAATAGCGGAATATGAAATTAGTAGTATGTTAGGTAGAAAACGTCTGATAACAGATACAAACTGGAATTAAAGCAAAAAAAAAAAAAAAACACCACAGCAAAAGAATATTTAATTGGTTTATATTATATTAATTAGATAGTATCTGTACTTTTCTGTACTTAGGAATTCATCCAAAACCACAACTGTGCAATGTATGAGATGCAATTAACTGCTGGGTGGACAAAACAAAACGGTTATCAGCACAACAAATATAGCAAATTAAAAAGGAGCAAAGGATCAGGAAAATATATACAAAAATGCATTTTTAATAAATTCACATACGAGGTACACAGCATATTATTTTAGGGTGTGCACCTGGAGTTTGTTCTTTTTTCTTTTTCTTGTTGAATATTTATTAAAGGAACACTCCGAACAACATGACCAAGACACCCTGCTGTAGTGGTTAAGGTGCTAGTACTGCACTAGTGTCGAGCCCCTGGCTCATGACCAAGTGTCTTACTGGTCAATTCACCCCTGAAGTGGGCACAGTTCAGCAAGATCTTTTTATCATGTACAACAAAATGTATAACAATAGTGCTCACCTTGAACATCAACACCCTAGTAAACTGTGAAAATCATGATACATATAAAACCAAAAAAAGCAAAAAAGATGTGGTGTAATTTTAAAAATGTTTTTGTATAAATGATAGTATGATACAATATTTATACTTATTGAATTTTTCTCATCTGTTGT
This sequence comes from Pelobates cultripes, assembly GCA_933207985.1. Classification (NCBI taxonomy): domain Eukaryota; kingdom Metazoa; phylum Chordata; class Amphibia; order Anura; family Pelobatidae; genus Pelobates; species Pelobates cultripes. The sequence goes on from OW240917.1 coordinate 97,712,552, forward strand.
TCCAGAATCCACATACACATGTCAAATGTTAGAATTCAATTCTTCCAATTCTTTAATCACTTAAAATTGTATAAAATACATAAAACATAACATAGTGTAAAACCAACAACACCAATAAAAATAAGGTGAAATATTGCACTCACAAACATGAGACCACTATAAGTGGTCAGTAGATCATATAAAGATGTCTGAAAGGCCTGTAGTTCTTGGCAGGTATATCTCTAGCAATGGATTCAGTCCTCAATCCACCCTCCTGTGCTGGGTCCGGATCCGTTCCAGCGGGGGAGTAGTAACAAAGTCCTGATGTATATTAAAATGCCAGACTGGAGAAATAAAGGCTTGACTGCCTTCTAAATGCCGACTGGTTTTGTCTCTCTGGACTTCCTCAAGGCAGAGCTTATACCCAAAAGTTAAAAGTTCCGCTTTTAAATCCCACCAATACGGGGCTAATGAGTCTCTCTTTGTGTCAAACACGTATTTCCTGTTGACAGGTCTCTAGCCCCAACCAATAACCCTAATTATGCCAACTCAGATTGTATAGCTGCATTATAGTGAGTTTTAGAATGGTCAAAGGAACACAAAGCACTAAAAGAAGTGAAAATGCAGACAGAAGGATTGTCTTCTAAGAGCTCATGTACGTCAACAATCAAGACCGTTCACATACAAGGCAAGAGGGACAGACAAGAGGGCAGGAGGCAACACACACCGGCCACTAGCATAGTAGGGCTGGCAAGGGACTTATGAGCTAATATCTTCAAGAGTTGCATTGGCACAGTACAGCATGAGTGAGACCGCAGGCAAGAATTGTACCTTTGATAATCCAGCATTTGTGCATGGGCTGGTGCAATGGAATCACGTTATCCGGGTCTAGACTGGTCCCCTGGGATATTTCTCATAGCATAAAAGTTGTGAGCCCCCCCTGGATACATTATTATTATTATTATTTTATTATTTATATAGCGCCATCACATTCTGTAGTGCTGTACATTGGGATGATTACATGCCATATTTCTGATGGGAAATGTCCATGCAAGTTAAGCAGAAAACTCGTCATTCTGATCAACATATAAATAATAATCATAATACTTATATCATATCAGTCTATAACCAAGAGAGATTCATGATATTCATCAATCTACAAAGGGTTGATGAGGCTTTTAATTCAAATGTGCCCCTAGTAAAAGTATGTATTGCATACTACTACTGTTGTAATACAGTAAATTATAAAATAAAACATTATGGATAAATAGAAGTAGATTCTAGTATATATTTATCATATTCAAAAATGGTGGTGTTAAAGATAGTGAGAGGTATTGATTAGATGATGGTTAAACAAGTGTGGACCAGGGAATGTAAATAACAAAACTCAAACTAAAAACAAACGCATTATCAGAACACAATAAAAGTTGATCAATACCAACTAGTTAATTAGTAGTTAATTAGATGATCAAAGAAAAAATAGAACAAGCGCAACAAGAATACAGTATAGAGCTGCACATTTTAATGAAGGACACAAAAAACTAACCCCTAATATTTTTGATATACAAACCCTTTGTCCCTTAAGTGTAATGCACTTTAAGCAGTTAATTAATTTATATCATGCTATACAAACTTGTATACCTCTTTAGACTTCTCCAAGTCAGATATGCTAAAGAATACTACATGAAAAAAAGGAATATAGCAAACCTAATATATAACCAAAAAAACACAAACTCAATAGTGTGATGCAGTTATGAAAACCTATAAATAATGTATGTTTTAAATGCACTCACAAACATAATCCAAAATTGTGCCTTGAACTAATATCAAGCTGTGCTTGGAGTTCTTCCAAATCCTATGCAATATTCAATGAAACAATAAACGACAATGAAAATATGTAAGAGATGGCACAGGAGACTCCAGTACCTTAAAATTTCTACTTTTATTGCTAGTAACTTAAAAAGAAATTTCAAAGCATATATTAACTATTGCAATAAGCCTTGAAACTCCTCTGGCTATGATCTTTCTTGCACATCGTATTTCGTCGCACTTTATGTGTGTACAGCACATTACATTAGAGTGTACATTTAGAAAAAATGACCAGAATTCTAGAAATTAAGAAAATTAGAAAAACAAAAAAAATATTTTATTTTTTTTTTTGCGATAATGTGTATATTTACAGGGGTCAAAAACATGCAGTTTAAGAATGTCCCAATTTTGCAGTTTGGGTACTGAGTGGACCTGAATTTGGTCCACATTTCAACTATACCAAATGCCACAAGCCCGCTGATATCCTGCTGATATGAACCTGTATCTTCTAGCAATCCCTGACAGGGAAAGACTTGGCACTGCAGGTTTGTGGACTGCAGCAGCTGACCCTCATACATGCCTGGGGTTGGAGAGGGGCCCTGACCTGGCCATGTAATGTGGACACTCACATGTATATACCTAGTGGTATTAGGTTCTTTCCACTTCTGGGAATAGGCTGAAGCGAGCTCTGGAACCATCACCTGAGTACTGCCATTATAAGTTAATATTTTGTGTTGCCATAGGTCGTTTGAGTAATTTTGTTTGATATATAGCTGGCTACCTTATTATTATTTTACTATTTTATCTTCCTTCTCTAACCTTATCCTTTGCAGTGAAGTAGGATAATGTTGTGTAACAATTCAGTGGAAATCTTATAGGCATAATTCAGCTTCTGTCCATGATCCTCTTCAATCACATATTTTACCCCACACGTTCCATATCTAATATGTCTCATGGCTGGAAATGTTTCAGGTGTCATCAGTGTTAAGACAGGTTAACCTAGCATGACCAGTTTTCCTTTCCTTTTGCGTTAAAAGCTAACATACAGTGTGACATTCTTAATTTCTTAACGTTTGATCTTACTCGGAATTCTGTTATGTTTATCTTCATATGCTACTGTTCATACATCTACTAATCTATGCACGCTAAAATAAAGAATGTAAAATAAATAATAAAGTCAATGGATGTCAATAAAACCCTTATGTTAATATAAGAGATGTTTTAAATCTCTCTATGCCGCATCTTCCATGCAGAAAGTGGGGGCATATCTAATAAAAGTTTAAAACTAGCAAATGGGCAGTCATTGCTGCCAATCAGTAGAAAAGCTAATGAGGGGTCAGACACAGGCCCCTCATGCCTCCAACCATCTGGGTGGATAGGAAGCACAGGAAGTGCAAGAAAGATCGTAGCCAGAGGAGTTTTAAGTCTTATTGCAATAGTTAATATATTCTTTGAAATTTCTTTTTAAGTTACTAAATAATGTGGCTGAACAGGAAGCACTTGCCAGATTTGAAATTACCATTAAGTTGCCAAGTGTTTTTAACTATTTGCCCACTTGCTGCTAGCACTGAGAGCAGATATAATAGCAGATAGAGCAAATAGTAATTCAAAGCCCTAATGGTCTCTTCATCTAGCCCTGCTTTGAGCACAAATATGCCTCACACCAAGACTTCCTCTGCAGCTACGACTAAGTGCACAACAAGTGATACAATCATAAAAGAAATGTTAAGCTAATGTTCTACATAGTGGCATTTTCTTAAAATAAATCCATTATGCAAGAATGATTAATATTTCAGTTCAAAAGTCCATATAAATATTAAAAATAATAATTTCAGAAAATTCAACAAATCATTGTTTATTGAATAGGTCTCATAATATAGCAGGCTTAATTTACAAATTAAGTATGTAAAATGAATAGTCTTGGGAATCCTAAATATTTATAAAACAGTGCAGATTATTGCCAAAAGACACAAGTCACTGGCAGGTTACCCATTCACAACCTCAGTTCTACAGTGCTTGTTGCCTGTATGAATATTTTTCAGTGTGAGCATAATAAATTTGTCCCTAAACACAACCACAAAAGATTAGTCCCAGTCAATCACTGATCCAGAGAAATGTCAAAATGTGACATTCGTTTTATTTTTTGAAGAAAAACCAGTCTGAAAAATGATGATGACAGCTGATAATAATTTGCCAATATTCATATCATCCTATTAATATAGATCTCTCAAAAGTGTAACGTTTGTATAAATTTGAAAAACACTCAAGTTTTACTGCCAATTTTCTCTTCAAATGTTGACAGAGAATGTATGAGGCAGTTCTCCTTCAACAACTTTTTACATGCAAATTTAATCTTCTTCTATAGTAAATATTTAAATTTTAGCAAAGTCAAATTATACTGCAATTACTGTGACAGCACAATGCAATGTGCAACCTTCTAAACGACTTTGTAAATGCAGTCAGCTGTATTTTTAACCTACAGAAAATCTAGTTTGATTACACCTTCTTTCTAAAGCAATATGTCACTTTTATTGAGTACATGTGTTACTAAACCTCTAAATATTTCCCACTTTTCTATTAATATCTGTACTACAAGCAATACAGCAAACGTGCCAATCCAGTTTTTACATGTGGAAAAGCTGTGTACAGTGAAGCATTATACATATCCTACAAGATGGTACAGTTTTTTTTTTTGTGAGATTAGATTGTTATAATGATTTAATATTATGTAGAAGTAAAAAAATTAAATGAAAAAAAACAGTGTAATATTTTATTGCATTTCATAAAAAAAAAGGTAAATTTTTTCTACAGCATAAAATATTACAGCTTAAATTTGTCTGCAATCCAGGTCCAAAACTGCCTCCTTTTCTACGCCTATTCGCTCACATTGATGTCAGCAAGCTTGTTCTACTATCTTTAAAGGGACACTATAGTCACCTAAACAACGTTAGCTTAATGAAGCAGTTTTGGTGTATAGAACATGCCCCTGCAGCCTCACTGCTCAATCCTCTGCCATTTAGGAGTTAAATCCCTTTGTTTATGAACCCTAGTCACACCTCCCTGCATGTGACTTGCACAGCCTTCCATAAACACTTCCTGTAAAGAGAGCCCTATTTAGGCTTTCTTTATTGCAAGTTCTGTTTAATTAAGATTTTCTTATCCCCTGCTATGTTAATAGCTTGCTAGACCCTGCAAGACCCTCCTGTATGTGATTAAAGTTCAATTTAGAGATTGAGATACAATTATTTAAGGTAAATTACATCTGTTTGAAAGTGAAACCAGTTTTTTTTTCATGCAGGCTCTGTCAATCATAGCCTGGGGAGGTGTGGCTAGGGCTGCATAAACAGAAACAAAGTGATTTAACTCCTAAATGACCGTGAATTGAGCAGTGAAATTGCAGGGGAATGATCTATACACTAAAACTGCTTTATTTAGCTAAAGTAATTTAGGTGACTATAGTGTTCCTTTATGACAACTTCCCCCAGCAAATGCTTCTCAAAGACAAGCATTTGGTTCATGCATATGCTTCTCATCAAGAAGAACTGATTTGTTCACAGTGCAAGTGCAAGATCTGCACTTATGCCTAAATTTCTTTATGTACACCGCCTAAAAAATTAAGCAGCTATTTTTATCCAAAATAGGAATATACTTTGAATCCCCGACAATTCACAAGATAATTCTATAAGTCATCATTATGATGTAATTACTCCTGAAACAGATTAAAGGGACACTATAGGCACCCAGGTCACTTCATGCTACTGAAGTGGTCTTGGCTTAGTGTCTATGTCTCCTTAAACCTGCAATGTAAAACATTGCTGCTTTAGAGAGCCACTAGTGGCGCTTCCTGGTGGTTTACTGAGTTTAACTCAATGAAACAACGCTGGACATACTTATGCTTTGCACAAGGACATCCAGCAACTTAACATTTTCCATAGAAAAAGCATATAAACTATAAAATAACTGATGTATAGAATGAGGGTCCTTATTGCAGGAACCTCCATAAGTATATTTTAGCTTGTGCAAAATGTTGGCATTATAAATTAAATTTATTGTGTAACTTAGTAGAAAATGCATGATCCATTAATCTCAGCTTTGGTTTTACGTTCGAACCAGCCTGACTTTTCCCATTAAGTAGGCATTTCTCCAAAACAGGGTTGGTCCAAAACATTTTTCTGCCTAGAATGGTGGACAGAATAGAGCCCACAGAAACCTATTACCTGAAGTCATGCCCTCAATCTAACTAGCTTAATACTTGACTAGCTACTCACCTACATCTAGCAAGCCATTCACTTATAATTATATTGATGGCCAATGATGAAGCATTTGTGAGGTTAGACACTGATGTTGGGTAAACAGGCCTAACTCATAATCTCCATTCCAGGCTCTGTGCGTGCCAGTCAAGTTCTTCCATACCAAACTCATCCAACCATGTCTTTATGGACGTTGCTTTGTGCACAGGGCCAAAGTTAGCATTCATAATAGTTTTTTGCATTTTTCACACACAAACAAATATAAATGCTAACTTTGGCCAGTGTTTGTGACTAAGTGACTACTAAAAAAGACTGGACATACCCCATATTGAATACCCTGGGTTATCTACTTTGGTAAATGGTATGCCATCATGGGGGGTAATTCTCATTCCTGGACTACGATACTGGCTCAAAGGCAACATAGCCAGTCTGGCAAATTTCAATGTGAATAAACTGAAAAATGAAGCACGCTATATTTGACTGTGTAACTTTACAATACACCATAAAACCTGTACATGGGTGGTACTGTTGTACTCATGAGACTTTGCTGAATACAAATATGTGCATTTCATTGCAGTAAAAGCTAACAGTATTATGCCGTTCACAGTTAAAACGCAACGCAGAACTAAAAGATTTTTTTAAACTTAATTTAATTTCTCACGCTTGTTTTAGATTTTATTCATAATGAGTTATGTTTCATATGGAAATATTTGATGTGAAATGAAAGCCCTGTTTCTCCTGAACAAAATGATATATAATATGTGTGAGTGCATTTAATATGAAAGAGGTGAATTATGGTTGAACAGACATTTGGCACAAATTCCAGTTTTTGTTTACCTTTTGTTTTGCTCACAACATGTACAACTGGCTCAGTCCTTAACCCGTCAATGCCGTTATGGTGTGCTATGCCGTCCCGACGTTAATGGGCTTAAACGCTGTTAGGGCGGCATAGCACGCCCTACCACGGCGTTTAAGCCCACCCATGTTCCCCGATCCCTCCCAAGTTGCAGATCCCGTTGGGGGGCCTGCCTAGCAACCCAGACAGCCCCCCAGTGGCCAATCAGTGGCGATCTGAAGTTTGTGATCGCAGTGACAGCCAGCCACTGCGATCACTGTTACAATATGTCAGCCAATGATTTTAAATCACTGGATGACACATTGTCATCTCACTTTGATCTGAAAGAGAGAGGCATCGTTGTTGGTGGTCCCTGTAGAAGAAAGAGTTGTACATAATTTGTAACCCATTCAGTGCTGATCACAGCATTAACACTGTGATCAGCCTGTTTAGGACTGTTAGTACATTTTTTTTTACCCTTTGTCAGCCACAGCAACCCAAATCTCCCTTAACCCCTTCCCTGCTGCTGTGGTGACTGTACTGTACAGTATCGCTGCTGTACAGCACTGTACAAGCGATCACTGTGATCTGAGGGCTCTCTGATCAGGCTGACTTTTTGGGGGGTTATTTTTATTTAAAAAAATATATAACAAAATAACCCTTTCAGTGCTGATCGCAGCAGTCTAAATTGCGATCAGTACATTTCTTTTATTTTTCGTGTGTTTTTGAGGGTGGGTAGTGGGTGTTAGGCAGGTAGGAATTTAGTAATTCCCCCCCTAGATTTTTTATTAATTATTGATGAGTCCCCCCTAGAATGGCACGTCACTACTCAGCGGAGGAAGCGTACACCATTCTGGCAGGCAGTGATAGTGACACTCTGCAAGACGGTGACACTATCACTGCCTCTGACATTGAGCCTCTGAGTGAGTCCTCAAGTGATGGTGCCCCACCACCACCTAAAAATAGGACGCTCAGCAAGCCCAATGCCAGATGGAGACTGGGTGCTCCCAAATTTATTTGCCCATTACAATCAGCGAGATATGTGGCACCCCACGTATCTAGCAGAAATTTGCAAATTTTGGGCCCTAACTCTAGTTATGGGTATCGTCAAGAAGCCGAGTATCAGGTCCTACTGGTACAAGCACCCCATCCTGGCTACCCCTCTTTTCCCAAGGGTTATGAAGAGGGATCACCATGGGCAGCTGCTGCGTTTCCTCCACTTCAACGATAACGCACTGTGCACTCCCCAAGAAACGACCCATTGTTTGACAGGTGCTACAAAATTTGGCCCCTAATCCAACTCCTGTCAGACAAATTCTCCCGAAATTATGTCCCTGCAGAAAATATTTGTGTAGATGAATTCCTAATGAAGTTTAAGGGTAGATTACTTTTTAAGCAGTATATCCCTTCTAAACGGTCCTGATACGGTGTCAAATTTGACAAATTGTGCGAGTCCAAATCTTGATATACATGGGCGTTTCGTATTTATTAGGGGAAGGATAGCTATCTTCACCCACCAGGGTGCCCTGATTCTGTGGGTACAAGTGGCAAGATAGTATGGGTCCTAATCCTTCCCTTGTTAAATAAGGTATACAGGCTATGGGTTGACAACTATTATTCAAGTATAGAGTTATTTAAAACTTTATTTTGCTTTGAAACCCTAGCCTGTGGCACAGTGCAGAAGAATCGCTGAGGTTTCCCCCAAACCCTGGCAAGAGACAAATGCAGTAGAGGCTCCCTTTCAGCGCTCCGCCAGGATGAGTTGCTTGCCCTTCGCTTCACCGATAGGAATGATGTATTCATGTTGTCTACAATGCACAACGAAACTTTAGTGCCAGTGTCTGTGAGAGGTGGAACTGAGCAGCTAGAGAAGCTGAAGTGCGTTGTAGACTACAGCAAGTTTATGGGGGGAGGAGACTTGGTTGATCAGTGTATACAGCCCTATCTGGTGAACCGAAAGAGTAGGATCTGGTACAAGAAAATTGCAATCTATGTAACCCAGATTGCAATTTTCCACTCCTATGTGCTTTATAAAAAGGAAGCCATAGGTAGAGTTTATGGTTCAAATTTTATCTCAAATTGTATTTGCCCAGGCCCCCAATCCTAACCCTCCTATGGAATCTGAAGATGTCCAAAGACTTTTCAGCAAACATTTCCCTTCCCGAATCCCCCCCACACCCTGTAAAAGGTCACCCCAATGAAAATGCTGTGTTTGCTGGAAAAGAGGAGTCCGAAAGGACTCCAGTTATTATTGCCCCTCCTGTCCATCCCTACCCGCCCTCTGCATAACAGACTACTAAATCACTCTGTATGGTACTTTGGCAGTTTGTTTGCTTGATTTCCCTGGATTCCCTGACCTCGGCTTGTCCTGACTACGCTTTGTGAGCTGCCTGTACTGACCCATTGGCTTGTTTTACCAACTACTCTGACTTCTGGATTCCCCTGACCTTGGCCTGTCCCTGTTTACGCTAGCTATTCTAAAGTGGCTATACCAAACAACTCAAAGTACTACATTTGTAGTACTTGTTAAAATATAACTATACAAAGTAAAACTCTAATCACAGGGTTAATAAAATCGCTTTAAAAAAAAAAAACTTCTCAAACTTTTCACACAGTGACTCTCTGTGTGAGATCAAAGATCTCTGTCTCTCTCTCGCCTTCAGAACAAAGTGTATGTGGGGGTACTGTTCTATTTGTGGAAAATCTGCAAAAATGGTAAATAAAGGTTACTGTTATTTTCAGGAGACGATTTTAAATAAAAATACTGATGTTTTATTGCACTTACCAATATCAAGATTATGAAATTTCCTGTGAAAATGGACCATGTGTGTAAAAATACACAAATAAAAGTATAAATCGCTACATAAAAGTATAAATCGGGCACTGCATGTCTGTTAAAGTGGCTAGGCCAAACAACTCAAATTATGCAATTTGGAATACCCTGGGCTGCCTGCTTTTAAAATACCATGCCATCATGGGTGTAATTTTCTCTTCTGGGCTGCCATACTTTCTCAAAAGTGACACATTGTCAAAAGTGACACATTGTCAAACTTACAAGCTGAAAAGGGCATCTAATATATTTGGCCCTGTGAGTTACCGAAACAAATTGAAATAATGGTATGTGGGGGTACTGTTATATTCGTGAAACAATGTGTAATCAAAATACTAAGGCTTTATTGCAGTAACCCATATCAGTAATATGAAATATCCTGTGGAAATTGAGTTAATGTATTTTAAAAAGCACAAATAAAACTATAACCGCTATATGGGCCCTGCATCTCTGATAAACTGGTTAGGCCAAACATATCAATACACACCATTTAGAATTATCTGGGTTGCCTACTTTTAAAAATGGTAAGCCATAATAGTGGAAATGTTATTACCCAGGCTGCCATACGCTCTCAAAGGTGCCATGGGCCCAGAAAATCACTTTGCCATATTTCAGTGTGTAAAAACATAAATGGATAAGACGTATATTAGACCCTATAAGTTTCCAAAACCCCATAAAATGTATACATAGGGGGTACCATTGCACATGTGAGCCATCACTGACCAGAAATGCAAGCGCTTCAGAGCAGTGAAAAGTATAAGAACCATAATATCATAATTGAAAGTACAATTTGTATGTGAAAAATGCAAAAAATAAAATCTGAACACCAACTTTGGCTACTGTTTGTGACTAAGTGGCTATTACAAAATACTGGACATAACCAATTTTGAATACCCTGGGATGTCTTCTTTTCCAAATGGTATGCCATGATGGGGGTAATTTTCATTTCTGGGCTGCCATACGGTCTCATAGACAACATAAGCCCAGCAAACCAATCTACCAAATTTCTACGTGTAAAAACATAAATGGACAAGCCCTATATTGGACCCTGTAACTTTCCAAAACACCATAAAACATATACATGGGGGGTACCGTTGTACTCATGAGACATCACTGGCCAGAAATGTGAGTGTTTCAGAGCAGTGAAATGTATAAGAACGATAAACTCATCATTGAAAGTACAGTTTTTATGTGAAAAACAACAACTTTGGGTAGTGTTTGTGACTAGGTGGCTACTGCAAAAGACTGGACATAGCACATTTTGAATACCCTGGGATGGTATGCCATGATGGGGGCAATTTTCATTTCTGGGCTGCCATACGGTCTCAAAGGCAACATAGGTCCAGCAAACCAAATTTCTACGTGTAAAAACATAAATGGACAAGCCCTATATTGGACCCTGTAAGTTATGCTCAGCTAAGTCTTCTGAGTAAAATTATACCCCCAGTGAATGTCTTTGGCACTATTTTGTGAAGTTACAGTGCCATATAGGAGATCTATCCATTTCAGTATTTACAGTAGAATTTTAAGAGACGGATTTAATGGGCCTATGTTTTAATTTGGGGTAAATGTTAAAGCAGGCATTAAATCCCCCCCCCTTCTTACCTATAGCCTGGGAGTGGGGGACCGGCATGGTGGTACCTGGGAGGGGCGACACTCTTACACCATCCCTGGTGGTCCCAGTGGTGAGTGAACTCTAGCCTGCGGGCTAGAGTTCACTCTCGCGAGATCGGGGCATGGCCATGGCAACGATCTGGATCTCGTGAGAGGAACCCGGTGGAGCTACAAGATAGAGCTCCGCTGGTTCCTCCTCTCCCTCCCTCCCCAGCCGCATGTCTATGCAAGTGGGCCGGTGAGGAAGATCTTTGGTCTCCTCACCAGCCCGTCATTGAAAACAGTGGGGCCGGTGCTCGGATAGTGCCGGCTCTGCATAGACCAGCAGGGGAGATCCTGTAACCTCCCCTGCCGGCCTTGGCCCATGGCCACCGCGGCCCACCGGGCAATTGCCCGGTGTGCCCGATGGCCAGTCCAGGGCTGATTATAGCAGTTTGACTGTTCAAAAAAAACACAAAGGTCTACCACTTGTAAAAGGTACACATATGGTGCATATTGTGCTTTAACATGCCCCCATTTTTTCATCACTATATCCCAAAGTATGTGGTAAAAAATAATTTGGCATTTTTTACATGTGGATTACATTTTTGCTGGGCATTTTGTATATTTCATATGTGCCACTAAGTTCAAAGCCCCAAAATTATGGTCAGCTAAGTCTTCTGAGTAAAATGATACCCCCAATGAATGTCTTTGGCACTTTTTCGTGAAGCTATAGTGCCATATAGGAGACCTGTCCATTTCAGTATTTACAAAAGAATTTTAAGAGCCGAATTTAATGGGCCTATGTTTCAATTTGGGGTATTATAGCAATTTGACTGTTCAAAAAAAAATTAAAAAAAACACAAAGGCCTACCATTTGTAAAAGGAGACACTCCAGGGTATTTCATATGGTGCATATTGTGCCTTAATATGCCCCCATTTTTTCACCAATATATGCCAACTTATGTGGTAAAAAATTATTTTTGGAATTTTTTACATGTGGATTACATTTTTGCTGGGCATTTTGTATATTTCATATATGCCACTAAGTTCAAAGCCCCAAACTTATGCTCAGCTAAGTCTTCCAAGTAAAATGATACCCCCAATGAATGTCTTTGGCACCATTTCATAAAGCTACAGTGCCATATAGGAGACCTGTCCATTTCAGTATTTACAGTAGAATTTTGAGAGACAGATTTGATGGGCCCATGTTTCAATTTGGGGCATTATAGCAGTTTTGACTGTTAAAAAAAAAACCACAAAGGCCTACCATTTCTTAAAGTAGACACCCCAGGGTATTTCAAAAGGCATATTTTAAACCTTAGCGTAGGATAATTTCTTTGCTAGTTTGTTCGAAGTATAGTAGCAATTAGCCTTTTTGACTACTGTATATTTTACAATCCTTATGTGTGCTACGGCAGTATAACACCTAATATGGTGCTCAGCTATGTCATCTTAGTACAACAATACCTCCATTTGTACCTTTTACAGGGATATGTGGATGTTGAAGGGGCACATTGGAGATCAAGCCATATCAGTTTTTACCAAACTTTGAATTTTGACGCTGGGCCCATGTGCCCATGTGCCCATGTGCAATTTTCGAGCATCTTAGCAGGTTTTTAATTCAAACTAATCTACAAAGGCCTACAATTTCTTAAAGTAGACACCCCAAGGTATTACATTTTGCAATCCTTATATGTGCGATGGCAGTATAACATCTCGGATATGTGGTCTTAGTACAACAATTTTCCCATGTGTACCTTTTTCAGGGATATGTGGATGTTGAAGGGGCACAATAGTCTCATTTTAGCAGCTCAGGATTGCAAATTACCTCTCAAAGACCACATCCATTTTTAAATATAAGCAGCTCATCAATTCAAATTATGAACAAGTGCATACTATTTGCTGTGAAAGGGGAAATATTTGGCGTAAACTTATCAGGGGGTAGTACCCAGTCATCTGCATCCCAGGCAAAGCTGTCATGGATTCCGAAACCAAAACACCGACAGATCACAAAGAGAGAGAACACAGAGAGAGAAACTTGTAATACCGGTCCTTAGAATGGCCGGGCTATACAAGCAAAAAATAGTCAAGGTACAAGCCAAGGTCAAAGGAGTAAAGAGAAATTGAACAACGATAGGACAAGCTGAGATCAAGGATCAGAGAAGACAAGATAAACGGGAGACAAAGCCAAGATTCAGTAACCAAATAATCAGACAGATGACTAAAATTACATCCCAAAACTGGTCTACTTATTAAGCTTGGGTTTGGAAAATTTTAAAACAGTGGCCATTACATAGGCCAGGCTGAGAGGGGCAATCAGGGCAGTAATAACTGGTCTCAGCTCTTATACCCCTCTTGTAACACACCCGGCACCTTTTCTGGGGGGTTTTCATTTGGGGGTTGAAGGAATCCTGAAGCAGAAGTGACCTGCCTCCATTCTTCTGCTAGGCTCCACTGATGGTCCCCCTTTGTGGCACTCAACCAACCCAGAAATGAGCTGAAACTGAAATGATAGAAACGTGCATTTCAGCTCAGCATTTGCCTTTTTAAAAATTACAAAGGCATTGTGGATTGCCGTCTGCATTATATATATGCCCACTTTTTTATACTATGCCCTGGTCTTTCGCATGATCAAATACGGCTGCACCCCTGACACTCACAGCACCCTCACTCACACACTCACATAAACTGCACCCCTGACACTCACAGCACCCTCACTCACACACTAACACACACTGCACCCCTGACACTCACAGCACACACACACTGCACCCCTAACACTTACAGCACCCTCACACACACACACACACTGAACCCCTAACACTTACAGCACCCTCACACACACACACTGCACCCCTGACACTCACAGCACACACACACTGCACCCCTAACACTTACAGCACCCTCACACACACACACACACACACACTGCACCCTAATAAATACAGGCAGCCTCACACACATACTGCACCTCTGACACTCACAGTGCACCTCACTCACACACACTCACACACTCACACACTCACATAACTGCACCCCCTGACACTTCAGCACCCTCATACTCACACACTAACACACCACTGCACCCTGAGCCACTCACAGCACACTCACAGCACACACACACACACACAGCACCCTCACTCACACTGCACCCCTGACACTCACAGCACACACACACTGCACCCCTAACACTTACAGCACCCTCACACACACACACACACACACACACACACACACACTGCACCCCTGACACGCACAGCACACACTCACTGCACCCCTGACACGCACAGCACCCTCACTCACACACTCACATAAACTGCACCACTTCAAGGCACCCCTTACTACACACACACACTAACACACACTAAAATTCCTCTGACAATTTGCACAGCTATTACACACACACAGCAATTCTCACTTGCTAGTACACACACACACTGCACCCCTGACACTCACAGCATACACATCGTACCTCTAATACTTACAGCACCCTCTCACACACACACATCAAATTTCTGAGTTACTATTACACACATACATCACATTGCACTTCTGATATGTATACAGCACGTACAATACTACACCCTAACACTGCACTTACACACACTGCACCCCTGACACTCACAGCTTCCTCACATGCACATAGCACCCTCATGCAAACACAGCACCCACTCACACACAGCACACACACACTGCACCCATCACACACACAGCACCCTTACCCACATAGCACCCTCACGCAAACACAGCACCTATCACACATACACTGCACCCCTCTCTCACACACACTACACCCCTTACACACACACACACACACACACACACACAGAGCACTCTCACACACACTGCGCAATATGCTTTCCTGGCATTTTTGTCTCCTTGTATCCCAACTATGGAGACACCAGAGACAAATTTCAAGCAAACACAGTGCAAGCATGTTATTGAATTTGCTTGTGCTGTGCAGAACAAATACAGGGTCTTTTTCTCATGCCAGAGCTCTTCAGCAGAGCTCTGCGCATGGTCTACCCTGGAAGAGCATTGAACTAACATTCTCACTTTGTGATGGGGTGTGCTTGTCATTGGTGATGACAAAACACACCCTAACTGGCCCCACCCCCTTTGTAGTGGGCCGCTGTAATTAAAAAATGCCCAGGCCGAATTTTCTTCCCAGTCCGGCCCTGACTGCGACCCTGCGAGTGCTTTCACCATGGACGGTGGTTAGGATGAAAACCTCCTTTTTATCTTGGTACTAGAAGTGCCAGCAGTTCATTCTGGCAGAGAGCTGCTGTTTGCCCCCTTTTTATTTTTTTTCCCGCTAGAGCCTTTGGGAAACCTGTGCGACTCTTCCAAATAGTGCCACAGGCCATGGTCTTAGAGCAGTACAGCATTTTTATATATTAAAAAATATCAATATACAAGTTGAGTAATGGCGTTATTAAGTATTTTCCCACTTGTCCCTACTATATCTGGGTAACCTGGGGGATCAAGGTGGCTATCCCTTCCTTCATATACACGGAAGGTGTACACATAGCCACTGCCACTTTTGAACAATGTATAAAATTTGGTCTTATGAGTACAGTGATACTCCCCATGTATAGGTGTGTCGGGTTCTCTGGGGGCTAAAAGACCTTATTTGGAGGGTACATATTCCAGTTTTCCAACTTGGAATTTTCACAGCTGGTCATCATGCACCCATGTCCTATTTGGGACATTTAGTGCCCTTTGTTCCCCCCTTCCTAGTGCTCCCTCAGCTCATAAAGGGATAAATAACCTTTTATACTCAACTGATTCCAGTACCAATGTCCCTCGGTGCTGGGTTGACGCTCCGCCTCCATCAATGTCCCCCGACGGGGGAGCTAATGTGCATGCGCTGTGAGCTCAGCAGTGTGTGTGTGCTCATAGAAAATAATTGAATCAGGGATTTTACTGATGCTGGATGTCTTTATGCAGAGTGTGAGGAAGTCCAGTGTCACTTAGGTGACCTAAAGTCCAGTAAAATCCCAGAAGCTTTACATTGCAGGATTAAGGGCAATAAGGACACTGCACCCAGACAGTGTCCTTATTGCCCTTAATAGTGTCCTTTTTTTGCTTTTACAATAAAGGCTTAGTTATACCAACTAGTAAACAGCATTTTTATAGTAACTTTGCTCCAATGCCAAAAATATTTTAATTATTTGGACCCTACTAACATAACCTGTAATTAACTGAAGTGGTGTGGGTGCCTATAATGGTTACCTATAGTGTCCATAGAAACTTTCCATTTCGAAAAGCATACAGGCTTCCTGGTTGGAAGGAATACTTTGTGCTAGGAATACAAACTTGTATATCTAACACTTTAGTTTCCCTGTCTCTAGTTGTAGAGATCCCATCTCCCCACGAGTGCCATACTAAAATATAATATATATATAATATAATAAAACTTTCTATCCACCTTTTTATCAGTGCCAAGGTTTCCTAACCTCTCCTCCTTCCATGACATCATGGAGGAAGC
>OW240917.1:97729441-97768615 GCA_933207985.1 Pelobates cultripes
ATGGCCTCCTCCAACCAAGTTTCAATTCAATGCTTCTCATAGAGGATCATTGAGGAGCCACTAGAGTTGTGTTTAACCCTTAACAGCAATGTTTTAATTGGAAGGGATAACTTAATTGATCACTGCACCCGGGCTACTTAATTGAGCCTAATCCTAATCTTCCCAGATATGAATTATGCAGTCACTTTTACAATAATCTGTTGCTTTCAAAAAGAGCTCTAAAATTCTTCACAGGTTGTGAGGAGTCCACAGCACAATCGCTATGCTGAATTTGAACTCATCAATGGGTAGCTGAGAAGTGGGCATTTTGAGACCAGTTATACACACGAGGAGTAAAAAGGGAAAGGCTTAATTTGTTAAACTTCTACCTAAATGGCCTCTCCTCCTTTGTCCAGTGTGTTAAATGGATTCCACTAATTAACAGACAAACCATTTTGTATATTAAAGAGCATTAGGAAACATCCAACAGTTTTCGCTTCCCAGTGTCTCATAGACTTTTTTTTATACATTTTATTTAAATTTCAGTATCATACTGCTCTCCTTTGTGGCATTGAAAAGGTTAATTTGCCACACAAATCCCAAAAGGCATAGCATATAGGCCAAACAAAAACTGTCTTAAATATCTGTAACAATCTACAACACAGTTCAATAATTAGCTATTTGTATTGCAGTTTCTATGGTTTCCTACGGAACAGTTTTACTCTTTTTTGTTTTTATTTTTTTGCTTTTACAATAAAGGCTTAGTTATACCAACTAGTAAACAGCATTTTTATAGTAACTTTGCTCCAATGCCAAAAATATTTTAATTATTTGGACCCTACTAACATAACCTGTAAGTATCTTGCAGAATAGGGCCATTACCATATATATAAGACAAGTAAAATACACAAGTGTAATTTGATCTGTATTATTTTACATATCCTAAGCATTCACCAGTCATAACAATATTGATTCTCAAAGTTTCTAACTTGATTTTTTTAATGCACCAGAAGCCGCATGCTGTGACACAATAAGAAAGGTAACTGAAATCAATCTCATTTTTGAATTGTAAAATTGCTTGTTAAAAGTTCGTGCCCTTAACATCATTAATCCAGACAGAACTGATAAGCATGATAGAATCTGCAATGATAAAGTTGGTCACACTGCCTTGTTCTAGTTACATATGTATAAGAATATTGTGTTTGTATTATACACTAGACACTAATTTCCTGATTTATTTTTCATGCAGTATGCTACTTTATCCCTCATGCCTGAAATTAATGGAGATGCGTTTTCATCTGTTCCTAAATTCCTGGGAGAGAAGCAAGGTAATTAAATGTGTGTGCGTACACTTCTGTTACAAGCAGAATAAATGAATAAGTATAACCAGGACAGTGGGAGGGCATGAATCGCGAGGACAGGTATAAACCACATGGGACCTTCGTTTCCCGATGTTTGGCAAGAAAATATGTCTTAAGTGTACTCTGCCTGTGTTTACAGTTTATTATTGAGCCAATTAAGTGCTTCTACCATTGACTGGAATGCGCCCGTTATGAAATCCATTAAGTACCTACTGCACTAGTTAACTTTGCCAGGAAAATATTTTATTATTAATGTCATAACTTATTGAAACCTCTCTCTATATAGTTTTTCTTAAAATCAATCCCCATGGTGGGAAATGTCTTCTGACCATTCATTAAAAATGCTCTTATAATTGCTTGTTTGTTTTCATGTAGTACTGGCTGCAGGTGGCGCTGCCTCTACTATACAATACAGCTTTTTCTAATTAAAACGCATAAACAAATAAAATACAATTTTAAGGGGTGTGTACTAACAGCACATGAGAGTGGACGTGTGAGCCGGGAGTATGTCTTACTGCCCGAAAAATTAACAACTAAGTTTATAACCTTGGGTGAATACTTCCCACACCAGATGAAAAAACGCTGCACTCACACTTGGAGTGGCCGCAGGCCTTAGAGCTCGGAGACCAAGATGGCGCAGGTGCCCAGCTCTTCAGCATACAGCTCCGATGCGGGCGACAGCTGCCACGGAAGAACCAGACCCTCAAGCCCAGTAACCGAAACTAACAACTTGGCTGGGAAACCCCATTTGAATGGGATATTTGTGGCACGCAGAGCTGTGGTAATGGGTGCAAAAGTGCGTTGTTTAAACGTGGTCTTAGAGGCTGCTTATGCAGAAGCAGAAAGCTTCCTTCAAGGCTGACCTTCAGCAAATGGCCTCCAACATCAAAACCGACATCCTTAGTATTGGGGAGCGCATGGCGCGCCTAGAAGACCGTAATGAAGAGCTGGTGGATGCTCACAACTCTGTGGCTGAGGCCTACACCTCCCTAGCTCAAAAATGTAAATCTCTGGAAGAGAAAGTAGCAGACCACGAGGACAGGATACGGAGGAACAACGTCCGCATAAGGGGAGTTCCTGAATCCGTCAAACAAGTTGATCTGCCCCAAGATCTGTTTAAGCCCCTCATTCCAACACTGAGTGACTCAGAATTACTCCTGGACCAAAAACACAGGCTTCCCAAGCCTAAACATCTCCCTCCTGATACAACGAGAGCTATAATTATTAGGGTCCATTATTTCACGGTCAAGGACTGCATTATGCAAGCCGCCAGATTGAATACCTCGTGGCCTGACACCTACACTCACATCAAGTTATTCACCGACCTCTCCTCTAAGACCACGTTTAAACAACGCACTTTTGCACCCATTACCACAGCTCTGTGTGCCACAAATATCCCATTCAAGTGGCGTTTCCCAGCCAAGTTGTTAGTTCGACGAAATGGATTGGACAAACCCCGGAAGATCCCGCTGCGCTTTGATGACCCATGTGCATGTGGATCTGGATCCAGATGCCCAGATCCACATGCACATCAGCCAACCACAGAGCCTTCAAGACCTGAGTGGACTGTCATGCTGTTCCTGTTACCAATGAGCTAAATTGCCACTATGCTTACTTTTTCCTGTTTATTCAACCATTCACCCACTGTTAATCTAAGGCCATAGGCGTGTGCACGGGGTGGATTGAGACCGGCAGGGGAGATCTCAAGATCTCCCCTGTTGGCTCATGCAGAGCCCGCGCTATCCGAGCGCCGGCTCTGCTCTAAGCCTCCATGGGCCGGTGGGGAGATCAAAGATCTACCTCACCGGTCCACAGCAGCATGGAGGGAGGCAGGAGAGGACCCGGGAGCTTTAGCCAGCAGCTCCGCCAGCAGCTCCGCCGGGTTCCTCTCACGAGATCAGAGCATTGCCGCGGCTAAAGTTCATTTTCCACTGGACCAACAGGGATGGCACATGGCAGCAAGGATCCCCCTACATAAGGTAAGAAGGGAACATCACCCACACACACATAGCACCTACACTAATCTGCCCCCACCTCCACCCCCACAATCCCTCCAAACATACAGCACACACACAGCACACACACATACAGCACCCTTACACACACAGCACACAAACAGCACCCACACACACACAGCACCCACACACATACAGCACACACACACATACAGCACCCTCACACACAGCACACAAACAGCATCCACACACACAAAGCACCCACACACATACAACACATAAACAGCACGCACACAAACAGCACTCACACACATATAGCACACAAACATCACCCACACACACATAGCACCTACACACAAACAGCACCCGCACACACACACAGCACCCTCACACACACAGTACACTAACAGCACCCTCACAAACACACACACAGCATTCTTACAAACACACAGCACCCTCACACACAGCACACTAACAGCACCCTCACAAACACACACACAGCACACCAACAGCACACTCACACACAAACAGCACCCTCACACACAGCACACTAACAGCACCCTCACACACAGCACACTAACAGCACCCTCACACACACACACACACACAGCACACAAACATCACACTCACACAGCACACTAAGAGCACCCTCACAAACACACAACACCTACACATAGCACACAAACAGTACCCTCACACACATCACACAAACAGCACCCTCACACACAGCACCCTCACACAGCACACTAACAGGACCCTAACAAACACACACACACAAACACCCTCACACACACACATCACACTACCAGCACCCTCAAACACAGCACACTAACTGCACCCTCACAAACACACACACACAAACACCCTCACCCACATAGCACACTACCAGCACCCTCACACACATCACACTAACAGCACCACACACAGCACCCTCACACCACCCTCACACAGCATGCTTACAGCACACACAGCAGTGTATGTATGTGTTTATATATTTATATATATACACGCGGCATGTGCTTGTGCTTTAGGATGCACACCCTAATGCAATAGGCTGCGCACGTCTATGTCTAAGGATGTTGCCAATAACATAATTGACCCAAGGTTTAGACCGTAGTCGGGCGAGTTAGCACCCGTATGGTAATTTCTGATTCCAACACAGCCAACGATCTTTCTAAATTCCACAGATTTCGGCTCCTCTCACTTCCAACGACTACCCCCAAGGCTTCCTCTATAGCCCTTACTGTCCGTTGCTTTTGAGCAGCTTAATGCCATACTCGTATGGCAAGTGGAATATTGTATATAGTTATCATTTTGTTAACCCCCTTTATTTTATTATGAGTATGTTACCTACAAAAGCTACACTCAGTTGGGTGTTGTGTTCAGGTCTCCGGGTATCGAGCAGCATCCCCACACGAATGGAGCTGTTATGGTCATTATCATATAGGCTACCCTACAAGCTATTACAGGGTCTTTTAACTATGACACAGCTAATATCTTATGTCATTTACGATGGTGTTAAAAATTCTATCTTTAAATGCTAAAGGGCATAATTCCCCTTATGAACGCAGGTTGGCTATGAGGGAAGCTAAACACTGCGGAGCCCTGGTAGCGTTCTTTCAAGAGACACATTTTAAATGGGGTAGCTGACCTAAATTTAATTCCAATTGGTTTCCACATGATTTTCCCGCCTGCTACTCGGCCAAAAAACGGGATGTCTCCATCTTGATAAGCAAGGATGCATCATTTTCATTGCTTCGTAAAATTAGCGATAAAAAGGGGGGCGATACTTAATATTGTAATGTCTCCTCAATAATAATAATGGTTTCCACATGATTTTCACACCTGCTACTCGGCCAAAAATCGTGGTGTCTCCACCTTGATAAGCAAGGATGCATCATTTTCATTGCTCTGTAAAATTAGCAATAAAAAAGGGCGATACTTAATAGTACAATGTCTCCTCAATAATAATCTGTATACCCTGGTCAACATTTACAGCCCCATTGAGAATCAGCACGATTTTTTGCTTACTGTACTAGCTTTAACTGATATGTATAAATATGGGGAGGTAATCATTGGAGGTGACACAAATTTTTTGTTAGATGGCATGGCAGACTCATCCGCTTCTGCAGATCTCTCTTCTCATACCCTAAGGCAACAATTGACCCTGTCAGCATGAATCTGTGCTACATTAGCCTCACATCACTTTGTAGACCCATGAAACATCCAACACCCAACAGAAATTGGTTATACCTGTCATACAGCAGCACACACCAGTTACTCCCAAATTGACAGCTTCCTTATTCCCGTCACCTCGTTGCCCACAATCGTAGAGTCCACCATTGGACTCATCTCATGTTCTGACCATGCTCCAATTACCCTGAGCATAAAAGAAAACTTCCTGAATAAAGGACAGGGTTCATGGAAACTCAATTAATCCCTTCTCACTGACCCCTCCATAGTCTCCCAAATCTCTACAGACCTACAACACTGTTTGCCTGAAAACACAATTATTGACCTTAATAGGGGACTATTGACCAGATCTGGGACTAATAGGGGACTATTGACCAGATCTGGTTAGCGCATAAAGCATGCCAGCCACACCAAGAAATTAAGACTTGCCACATATAAATCACATATAGCAGAGATTACTAAGCTAACGCATTCTAATAAACACAAGCCTAACTCAACCACGTACGCTAAACTGCTCCATCTCCAGACTCAGCTGAAAGATATGGAGCTAGCCAAAACGACATACTTACTCCGCAAGTCTAAATACTATTTTTTTGCCAATGAAAACAAGGCGGGCACCAAATTGGCATCACAACTAAAGCACAGGTCTGTTGCCTCCAGGATTCCCTTCCTAGAAAATGGTAAAAGAAAAAAAACGTTAAACCCACATGCTATTGTTAACCAATATTATGGTGATCTGTACAGCCTGAGAAATGATCTACAGACAGTCCTTCCTACCCAAACCAAAACTGACAATTTCTTAACAGACCTCGACCTTCCCCGATTGACAGAGGGAGACCATGACCTTCAGCAAAAACCTTTTTCCCTAGACTAAATCACAAAAGTAATATCCCACATCCCAGCTCGCAAATCTCCGGTCCCAGACGGCCTCTCAGACAAGTATTATCAAACCTTTTCCTTTATCGTATCTCCACATTTGTTAACCCTGCTGAACCACTGCCCCGTGAAAGGTGCTCTTCCAGAGGAAATGCTCATGGCACATATATCCACCCTCCCTAAACCTGGTAAACCCCGGACCCAATGTAAGAACTTTAGACCCATCTCTCTGCTTAATGAGAACGCCAAGATTTACGCCAAACTTGTTAGCAACTAACTTGCCCCTTTACTCCACAAGCTTGTACATAACGACCAGTCGGCCTTTATCCAAGGCCGCCAGGGATCAGACAATACCAGAAACATAATTAATATCTTGTCAACCCTGGAGACCCGCGGTACTGAGGGCGTTTTTCTCACATTTGATGCAGAAAAGGCCTTCGACCAGCTGTACTGGGCATATATGACCAAACTACTGTCTTTGTTCAATATTCCAATATGGCAACCGTACAGCCAGAGTCTCGCACTGGGATTCCTGTCTATGCCCTTTTCTGTCACTAATGGAACCCTTATCGCCCTTACTGTACATATTGTCCCTTGAACCCCTAGCATGCAAGGTATCACCATCTATGGCAGAGAATATAATCTTGCACTATTTGCAGACAATATCTGTATAGCACTTTCGGACCCTCAACAATCCCTTCCTCCTCTCTTAGATTTACTACGATGGTAGTTCGGTAATCGTTTGAATCAAGACAAGATCCAAGCCCTTCCTGTTAACCTCCCTAGGCAACTGACTAACTCCCTCCAAAACAGCTACTCGTTGGACTGGAGATCGACCTCCCTCACTTACCTAGGGGTGAAAATTGCACCCACTATGCCCGCTATCCTGAAACTAAACTACACATCTCTGCTTGTATTATGTAAAAAGGAAACTAATAAATGGAGACAAGTACTACTCTCCTGGCTTGGAAAAGTTATTGCTTATAAAATGATGATCCTCCCTCGCATCCTATATGTTTTTAGGATGTTACCTATTAAAATCACTGCACAATATTGTAAATCCCTACAGAAATGATGTGGTGCATTTATTATTTATTTATAAAATATTTGACCAGGAAAGATACATTGAGATTTCTCTCGTTTTCAAGTATGTCCTGGGTCCACAAAACATTGCATTGATACATTATGGTACAATAAAATACAAAAACAATATTAATACACAATATATACAAAATTTTACATAGAACAGGTAGGAAATATATAATCAACCATGGCACGTGCATTCTGTTTTGAGGTATGCAGAGAGGGATCTCTTAAAGGACTTTAGGCTTGGGGAAGATGTTAAAGTGTGTGGGAGGTCGTTCCACAATTGGGGCACTCTGTAGGAGGAGGATCGGGGCTAAATAAAGTGCTGGTATTTGATCAGAGGATATAGGAGGTGGGAACAGCCGAGGAGAGTATGTTGCTCAGGTAGGGTGGGAGTTTCCCAGAAAAGGTCTTAAACACAAGGCTGGAAAGATGAAGGGTGCATCTGGATTCCATCAACAGCCAGTTTAGTTCTTTTAGTATGTCACAATAGTGGGTCCTGTAATTACATTGTAGCACAAATTGGCAGAACGAGTTATACAATGTATTGAGTTTATTAATGTGGGATTGCGGTGCAGATGCATATACTACATCCCCATAATCAATGATTGGCATCAGCATTTGCTGTACAATCTTTTCCTTTACTGTAGGGCTTAGGCAGGATTTGTTTCTGTACAGGGCACTTAGTTTTGGATAAAAGTTTAGATGCAAGTTTTTCTATGTGGAGGCCAAAAGATAGATTGGGGTCTAACAACAAGGTGGGAATTGTGTAATTTGTGTAATTTAGGTACTGTTCCAAAGATCATTGTGATAGTTTTGTCAGCGTTTAAGAAGAGTTTGTTTTTTGCAATCCACTTTTCTACCTCTATAAACTGGTCTTGGAGCACAGCCTCAAGCTGCGGTAGATCGGATTTGCTGGCATTGATCACTGTGTCGTCTGCGTACATGTGTACATTTGAGGATTTGCAAACATTAGGCAGATCATTTCTAAATAATGTAAATAGTAGGGGGCCGAGAATGAAACCTCGGAGAACACCACACGTGACTGGGAGAGGGAGGGAGTCGCTGTCAGAAATGGACACATATTGTGAGCGATCCGATACATACGATCGAAACAAGGTTATCGAATAATCACCAATACCTGAGTTTTTGAGTTTTTGCAGTAGAATGTCTCCAGTTAGGTCTCCTTGTTCCATGCCAGTTTGGATGTCATTGCAAACTTTTAAGAAGGCAGTTTTAGTGGAGTGATTCTGGTGATTCGAAAGCCCAATTGATCAGGGTCACATAGTTTTTTATATGGGGAGGCAAGAGACCCAGGGTGACTCTTTCTCTCTTACTCACTGCGCCATGACTCAGATATGTGGGACTACTACCAAATATTAGGTTGTATTATAAGGCCACAGTGTTATCTGCAGGGATTCTCCTCCATGCCCAACCCAACTGTGACGAAGTGCCCTTCGCCACTTGGTCCTGGAGAGGTCTGCTTGCCAGCCTCCTGCCCTGCGACTATGGCCCTGAGAGATTATACCCTTTTAACTCAACATTTGGGCTTATGGACTTTTATTGGACTGTATATTGGAACAGTTCTTCAGCTTTAAATTGGCACTTCGAATGCAGCCGAAGTGCCGAAGTAGACGAAGTGGCCGCCATTCGACAAACGAACATGTGGCGGCGGCCATCTTTGTTCATTCGAATGAGGTATGTGTAGCCAAATCCATGGAACTGAAATCGGCTACACATTTCAACGAACACCGCTGAGCCTTACCTTCTCCTGCACTGAATTTTAAGCCACAAAGACTAAGTCCTGTTTGAAGCTTCAACTGCACGTTTGAATGGGACTTAGTCATTTTTTCAGTGTGGAATTGACCGACCGCACAGCCCAAATCTATGTAACTGCTTTGGGCAGGAAAATGTGCCTGCGGTCGGTCACAAAGGACTTCCGACTAACTTTTGAACTAATGGAAGGATTTGCATGATTTTTGAGTATGTTCATATTTCAAGTATGCTGATTAATAATATGATTTTTATGAAGATTGGATGTGTGGTTTTAAAGTTACAGTGTATGTGTAAAAACTGTATATTTTCTGCCTGTGATAATTAAGTTTAGTCTATTGTGTTAAGTAATTATATCACAGGCAGAGGGGACGAATGGGTGTGGTTTTACTGTATGCTACGTGCTTTATTGGTTATTTTACAAAACCCTGTGGGCGGTACTGTATTTGGAAAACCTGCATTAAAGAAGGTCCTTTGGTGCCAAGTAATACAGATCTTCTTGACCCTCAACATGTAGTCTTGTCTCGTGATTGGAGGGAACTGCTATATCACACTGGGGATTGCTATGCTCTGCATACTCCCTTGAGCTTTAATCACTTAGCTCTTTTAAGAGCTTGTTCCTGATATGCTCTCCTGGAAGAGAGGTCTTTCCCACACAGTCCTGGAGGACAGAAGCTAATCCAGGGTGGAAGGAAGACGGCGATACTCCAGTTAAGCTACGGCGGTTGTGGAGTCTGCGGTGGTTGTGGTGTCCGGTGCGGTGCTTGTGGTCCTCGGCGCAAGCTAGGAAGCGTCCATCAACGGAAGGTACTCGGTCGGGGGAAGGGGAGTTCCGTTACACCAACATGATCCCATGGACGGATATGAAGACACAATTTCCAGATCAGTCCCTCATAGATTACATGTGGACACCGAGACAGTTCAGAACAAAGAGGCCTGACCTGTTCCCGACTACACAAACCACAATAGCGTTCTGGGATGAGTTCATGCTTGCCATGGGCGATGGAAATGCTTTCCATGCCAAATCACCCATATCAGCCCTTAAGGCCGTGTTAACAGATATTTTACTCAAATACTGGCTTGAGGCAGGGATCACACAAATCTACCAGATAGAAGACAATGGGGTAATGTCATTTCCAGCACTACAGAAGTGATGGCAAATACCAAATAGTGCTATATTTTCCTATTTACAGCTAAGGAACATTTTGAACGCACATAAGACACTATCGCATACCACACAGAGGTCTAGCTATGCTACCCCTCAATTTTTTGTGAACATATGTTAGTCTTCGCCTACTAAACCAAAGACCCCAACAGCACAAGGCACAGTGGAAAATAGTCTGTGGTAGGCCCTTGACAAATGCGGACTGACTCCATGCCGTCAATTACTTATCTAGATGGACGAAATGCTTCTCACATATTGAGGCCCATAGAAATCTCTTGTATTGCTGGTACATGACCTCTCAGAGACTCCAGCTTTGGATAAAGGCACACTCATACATTTGTGGTGGTCCTGTGGGGGTATTCAGGCCTTCTGGACTATAGTACATTCTGTTCTTGATACACTGGACATCCCTGCGTTCTTATTAATGGCACCTATCTGCCTACTGCTGCTGCTCCTTGGATCCCTGACCTATGGCCAGAAACAAGTCACTGCTTTGGTTATACTAGCTGCACGAAACCTTATAGCTCAAAAATGGAAATTCCCAGACTTCCCTTCCCTGTCCCAGTTACTTGACAAAATACGGCAGTTCCATACCTATGAGCGAATGGCACTCACATCCAGTCAGATAACACAGAGGTTTGGTGAAGCTTGGCGAGCATGGGATAGGGAATACGGACAGGAAACTGGTGATGGCGACCTCATTGCTTCCTGCTGATATCTCTCGGGTTCTCGAGTCAAGAGCCGGCCTGACACCCATAGATTCACTCCTATCCTTAGCCTCAGTACGTGGCACTTGTATGATATACACTACTTAACATACTCTTTCGACCCCTCCCCTAACTGTAATTCTGGCCTTTATTCCTAAGGTCAACACCTGAGTTGGTCCTCGGACATCCACCTTACCCATCACCGACATAGTTGTTCTGGATGCTCAACACCATGCCCACACCACAACTACAGTAGCCTGGGTACTCCTTACACATATTACGGCAGTGCCTTGTTGAACACAGGTCCTAACTGGGTATTCACTTGCACTGACAACTGTACCTTATCAACCATGAGGTAGGTTATACAGATACATATACTCAATGTACGAATATATTAAATTGTATACACCAGATATAGTTGAGGCGCCCTATATTGATCATTTACGATGTTGATGATGCACAGATGGTGTGATGTACCCTGACTAACCAATTCCCCTTTTACTTGCTGTACCACTATTTCCTTTATTATACAAAACTAATAAAATTATAAATTGAAAAAAATTAAATTTTATGCCCAAACTAATTTTGCCTCATAAAATTAACATTATTATTTTTTTCATTTGTAGTGTGGTGCTTAAACTGTCATTTTTATTTCAAAAACAGTTATTCATAATAACTGCCCATTGTAAATATATTCCATAATGCAAGTAGAAACTGAATTATAAAAGATAGAAGGCAGATGCATTATAAATGTCACAGTGGGGGATAATTCAAATCACAGTTAATGGCAATCTTGTTCTTGTTTGTTTTGTTCTTTGTTATATGCTAAAAAGCTACCTGAATGTGAATTCTGAAATCATCTATTACTTGTAGATAAATGAGGTTATTTTTAGATTGTCTGCATTTCTATGTATTCTGACAATTGTGATTTTTGTTTGCATAAAGATACAGCCAAGGCCACGATGTAACTAAAATCGAGAAAAAGTTTGAAAAAGTAAAGTATGCTCAATGTTCAAAAAAGAATGGCATATGTTAATCAACCAGTTTTTAACATACTTCCCATTCTAAAAAGTTACGTAATGGATATATGATGACAATCTCTTTTCTTTAGGGAATTGGTGACCATTAAAGATCACCAAGGCACAGAACATCTGAGAAATGATAGTCAGTTTTTCTGAGAATAGAGAGGGCACCTTTTAATTGCATGCCCCCTCTAATATTGCCTCCACTGTTCTGTGGCATGAATACCTGTGCTTTAGATCTGGGATATTACCATGAAGGGGTGTACATGGTGTGCAATATTTCTAGGTAGGTTCTATGTCAAAGTAGCATCCACATGAATGGCAGGAACTGCCGGCCTGTCTTCTTCCCATAGTGCATCCTGCTGCTATCTCTTCACCTGGCAAATGACAAACACATACCTGGCTATCCAACTGATCTAAACAAAAACATGATTCATGAGACCACGCAACCTTCTTCTATGTATCCACGGCCCAGTTCTGATGCTCATGTCCCATGGCAGTGGATAGAGGTCATCATGGGCAATCTGACACCTTTCTATCATGGACAGCATTATGTTTTTCAGCAATTTGAGTTACAGTAGCTATTTTGTGTGATCAGACCACATGGGCTATCCTTTGCTCCCCTTATGCACTAATGACCCTGATGTTGGTTCACCAGTTGTCCTTCCTTGCACCACTTTTGGTAGATACTAACCACGGCATACTGGGTACACGCCACAAGACTTAGCGTTTTGGAGATGTTCTGACCCAGTCATCTAGTCATCACTATTTGGCCCTTGTCAAAGTCACTCAGCTCTTTTTTCTGTTTGCCCATTTTTCCTGCTTCCAAAACATCAAATTCAAGAACTGACTGTTCATTTGCTGTCTAATATATCCCATCCCTTGACATGTGCCATCATAACATTATAATCAGTGTTATTCACTTCACCTGTCAGTGGTTTAAATGCTGTGGCAGATCAGTGTATGTTGTAATAAAAGGCAGATATAATTAATTAAAGGAAGATATAATTTTACAAAGTATTGCTCTATTGGCTTACATACAATACACGCAGTTACATGTAATATTGCATATCCGTCTTCTTCGACAAATTATCACCTACACACTCTGATTATGCTTTCTAGGACTTGAGTATCTCTTCTTCTTTCTTTACTTACTCCCAGTTCCATTTCCAGGACTTTTCCAGAGTTGCAAAAAGTTGGTGTTTTACATATATATTGAAATATAATAATACAACTTTACTAATGTGAAAAGCATCTAGCATTATATAAAATTATTTGGAAATAAGAATAAATGGATTAACCTTAAACCCTGGTAGAAATAAGAGGGAAAGAATATGAGAAAAAGCCCCTAAAGGAAGAAAAAGATCCTGAAAAGGAGGTGGCCACCTCTGCTAAGCTAAGGTATAATGACCAAAGTGTCTTCAGTTTCTAGGAAGGTTGCAATGTCATTTTTGTACTTTTAAAATGGTACAAGTCGCAGAGCATAATATTTCAATCTAAACAGAGCTAAACAATTAAAAATGTGCACCAGATATCACTGTCACATATTTGAGATGAGTATTATACGTTTGTGGGGTAAATAAATTTACTTCAGCCAAATCAGTACATTGAACAAAATTTAGTTTGGGTGGTTGAAAATGTATTCATATGGCATTTTAGTTTGGATGACTTTTATTCATGTTAACGATTCAGGGAAAAACTATTTTGATAAACCAAAAGGGCGTTAGAAATAGAACAATCATTGTACTATAAAAAATATACAAAACATAAATATTTTGTATATATTTGGCAGTACATTGATAGGGACACTTCCCACCATTCAGTTAAAACAGATCAAGTAACAAATAGACAAGTAGTGAACAAAAAAAAATCTATATTTTTATATTGTATATTTAATAAATATAAAATGTATCAAAAAAGGTTTGTAGAACTATAAGAGCCTAAAACACGCACTGCAGTATGCTTATTAACTAAAGACATCACAATATAATAGTGATTTGATGAATACAAGCATTTTGCTGTGTACGCTAACTATATGATGTATCCATTCATTATTATGAGCCACATACAGTAATGATTACATCAATCACAAAAGCTGCACATTGCAAGGTCTGATGTGCTTCTTATAGGCAATCAAAGTGAAATAACACACTATTTATATTGTAGTATTGACTGATAAAACACCAATGAATAATATTAAAAGTCAATTTAATATTACTTGCAGTAAGCAGTAATGTTATTATATATATTTATAGAATATTTTTACATCTGTTATGTTGCAATTTCTTTGTTTATGTTAAGATCCAGCAAAAAAAGCCTTCTAACTTATTTTAGAAGTTAATTGAATGCTATAAAAGTTTTTTTGTTGTTTTTTTTAAAGGATAACATTTGTATTAAAATATCAGTAAGTCAATAAATTCATAAAAATATTCAGTTCCAAAATATTAGAGTGTTGTTCTACTGGCCCTTGTATTAAACGCTAGTTATTTCTTTAATGTGGTATATGATTATTCAATAGGAAGGCAAACAACAAAGTTGCTGGACAACATATCGTTTTTTCTAAGATCATTATCATAATTATTATTTTTATTAGGTGACCAAGCAACAAAGCTGATGGACAACCTATTGCTTTTGCAAAGATGTTTGTTTATTATTATAATTCTGTCATTTTGTTTCATATGTATATTAAAACAAAAACCACAAATCAAACTTTTTTAAACAATTTCTTGTTTGGAATTATTATAGGAACAATGCAAATATTGGCACACATATCCACGGCAAGATCCTCTACAATGGTAGTTCAAAGCAAGACAATATGAAATTCAAGATGGTTAACACGAGTTAAAGGACCACTCTAGGCACCCAGACCACTTCAGCTTAATGAAGTGGTCTGGGTGCCAGGTCCAGCTAGGGTCACCCATTTTTTTTATAAACATAGCAGTTTCAAAGAAACTGCTATGTTTATAAATGGGTTAATCCAGCCCTCAAAGCCTCTAGTGGTTGTCTCACTGACAGCCTCTAGAGGCGCTTGCGTGCTTCTCACTGTGAAAATCACAGTGAGAACACGCAAGCGTCCATAGGAAAGCATTGTAAATGCTTTCCTATGAGACAGGCTGAATGCGCGTGCAGCTCCTGCTGCGCATGCGCATTCAGCCCAGGAGGAGGATCGGAGGCGGAGAGGAGGAGGAGAGCTCCCAGCCCGGCACTGGAGAAAGGTAAGATTTAACCCCTTTCCTCTCCCCAGAGCCCGGCGGGAGGGGGACCCTGAGGGTGGGGGCACCCTCAGGGCACTATAGTGCCAGGAAAACGAGTATGTTTTCCTGGCACTATAGTGGTCCTTTAATGACATTTAAGGTGGCCTCCAATTGCATAAATGTGCATTTATTTTACTACTGAACTATTGTTAAACTTTTTAAAACTATTGTTACTCAATAACATATGTCAAACAGGGATCACAAAACGTTGCCAAAATGTAGAGGTCCATGGACATATGGAGGTCATATGTCACCTGATGTGCCAGCTATTTTGTTGTGTTGTGTGCACATATTTAAAAATTTACTTTTTTTAAACATTTTAAAATGTTATGCTCTGAAACTGTTAATGCGACATATGTGAAACTTTGTTTGTGGAGCTATGTTATGACCTATATTCATATTTGTTCTGGAGAAATCAATAGAAGGTGGTTTGGCAGCCACTTTAAAATATTTCTAAAAAAATTGGCATGTATTTTTGACCTAACGCTAAAATCAAAACTGCTAATCTAAAACTCTTTAAAATCAGTATATGCTGATAAATAGCTATGGTATGAAATATGCAATATGAAGTCCAATGTCTCATGGTCTGCTCATGGTCTGCTGGCCATATTATTTGTTTATGACCCAAGTTGCATAACCCAAGTTTCAAATATTCTTTAAAAATGCAACTTCTTGTTTTCATAATATCTTTATGCACTTGCTATTGCATGCTGTTATGATTGACCACCTCTTTCAGTTATGTAATTTGACAGTCATTTTCAAATATTAACAAATATTATAGTGCATTTGTAGAATAACTGTGAAATCAAAACTACTTAAAAACTTTTTTAAAATCAACAATTACTGTGTGCTCTGCCATTTAATAAACAAAGAGTGAACAAGACAGTAGCTTAGACTCCAGCAGTAGCTTAGACTCCAGCAGTAGCTTAGACACCAGATTGCTATGCAATCAATGTGTTTGTAGGGAAAACCACCAGCACAGTGTTCTAAGCCAACTTGTAAATTCAAAGCCCCCACCTTGTGGCTTGTCCATCTGCCAAATCAGGTAGTGATTGAATAAGTGCTGGCAATCCCAAGGAAAGACTTGTTGCATGACTATTTATTTAATTAACAAATATGCACCTCTAATATCATTATATAGTGAGGAGGGTAGCATGGTTCTAACTTATCTGGCCTTGAGACAGCGCCTTCAGCACAAAATGCATAGCTCTCCGTGGTGTGCAGATGCTAGGAGCCTAGAACTACTGTATGTCAAATAAATGTTGTTTTGAACTATTTGAACGTACACTGCCATTTACAATGTGAAGCCCATATGCATCATGATATGGCCATATTAGTTTATATAACTAATGGTGCAAAATGTCAACTATATTTATATATACTAAACAAGTGAAAGAGTAAAATAGAAAAGGGCTTTTCATAAATTTGATCTTTCAGCTCTTTAGTAGCTAGATCCCTAATGTAGTATCATCAACTAACCAATTTGTTATCCTTGCATGGGCTGTTTATCTACCAAACAGCTGGCACTATATGACACAATAAGGTGAAGCACCATAAGAGGAAAGAAAATAAATATTTATTTTTTTGTAGTAAGGGGCACCAGTATATATACATAACTTTTTACATAACTTTTTATGTCGATATTTTATTGATTCTTAACATATTGCTGTTTTATCTTTGATTGCTTATTGGATTTTAAAGGTTTTGTGATTGGGTGTCTAATTTCACATTTTAACACTTCCCTATCTATTAGAATATTGTATTCTGTACTTATTACACCTATAGTATATTGCTGAGTTTATTGTGACTAAATATATTAATTATATACAATTTCTGACTGAGATATGCATTTTTTTGTCCACATCTTTTGCCCATTTTATGTATGGCTACTGGGGACTCATTGAGACAATTCATCCCGACTTCCGGGTGACGGACTCCGACGGATGATGTCATTATGTAAACGTAATGACGTCCAACGCATAAGGAACACGAAGTCGCCGCAGCTTCATCTTGGAAGCCCCAAGAGAATGAAGACGGACGAAAAAGACGGAGTTTCAACGATGATTTTGTGGGGGGGTTGTTGCATGTGTTGGGAGGTTACTAATGGGTGTAATGTTTTTTGACCTTCTCATCAAGGCGGAATTTGCCAGAAATGCCTTATAAGGGCATTTCCCTTACAACATGTGTTTGAAATTTTAATTAACTAAAGGTATAAAACAGAACACTGTGAACACAGTAGGATATGCACCTGAGGAAGACCAGCTATGGTTGAAACGTGTTGTGCTAAAGAGTTTTTTACCACTAAGTATATTGTGTTTGTTTATTTTGTAATAAAGTATATTACTTATTTAATTTATGATTCCTGATCTTCATCTGAGGAAAAAATCATTGGGACCAGCTACACAGAAATATGTTGAGTGGTTTTACTATACCTACTGAGTTCAGACCCGACCTGAAGGTCTCTTGAATATGTGAGTGTCCTCTATCTTTATTAAACTGATACCACTTTTGTACAGTCTGCGCTATGTCGCTTTTATGTTTTTATTAATAGGTTTTATCCTGTCTACCTCTGCCAGTGGGAAATACACTTACCAACTGTGCACTATCACCTTACTGTTTTCAAGATTTTATGTATGTATATGTGTTTTTTTGGCATAGCACTTGGGTGAACTTGAGCTGCACTGGTTTTTGGGTATTACTGTGGCGCCATTTATCTTTATTTATCCAATTTTCTTAAAATATATATATATATATAGTCACAAATGTGTACAGTATCCCACAAAAGTGAGTACACCCCTCACATTTTTGTAAATATTTTATATATATATATTATATATATCTTTATGCTACAACACTTATTATATCTTATATGTTACAACACTGAAGAAATGACACTATGCTACAATGTAACATAGTAAGTGTACAGCCTGTATAACAGTGTAAATTTGCTGTCCCTTCAAAATAACTCAATACACAGGCATTAATGTCTAAACCATTGGCAACAAAAGTGAGTACACCCCTAAGTGGAAATGTCCAAAATAAGCCCAAAGTGTTAATATTTTGTTTGGTCACCATTATTTTCCAGCACTGCCTGGGCATGGAGTTCACCAGAGCTTCACAGGTTGCCACTGGAGTCCTCTTCCACTCCTCCATGATGACATCACAGAGCTGGTGGATGTTAGAGACCTTGTTCTCCCCCACCTTCCATTTGAGGATGCCCCACAGATGCTCAATAGGGTTTAGGTCTGACATGCTTGGCCAGTTCATCACCTTTTAACTTCAGCTTCTTTATTAAGGCAGTGGTCATCTTGTAGGTATGTTTGGGGTCATTATCATTTTGGAATACTGCCCTGTGGCCCAGTCTCTAAACGGAGGGGATCATGCTCTGCTTCAGTATGTCACAGGACATGTTGGCAGCACTCATGCAGGCCCAGACCATGACACTCCCACCACCATGCTTGGCTGTAGGCAAGACACACTTGTCTTTGCACTCCTCACCTGGTTGCCGCCACACACGTTTGACACCATCTGAACCAAATAAGTTTATCTTGGCCTCATCGGACCAAAGGACATGGTTCCAGTAATCCATATCCTTAGTCTTCTTGTCTTCAGCAAGTTTGCGTGCTTTCTTGTGCATCATCTTTAGAAGAGACTTCCTTCTGGGACGACAGCCATGTAGACCAATTTGATGCAGTGTGCGGCATATGGTCTGAGCACTGTCATATGTCTATTTCCCAAAGACAACCTTTGGATATGATGCTGAGCATGTGCACTTAACTTCTACTGTTAAAACAAATAAATGCGTTAAATCAAACAAAAAAGGTTTGGGTGGATTCTCACATTAGCTTAGAATTTTACTGGCATATTGCCTCTATTCTTATTTCTAGGTTATAGGAACTCTATAGACACCACCCTTTTTTGTATAGGTAGCACAGTTATTTTTTGTTTATCATATATATATATATATATATATATATATAGAGAGAGAGAGAGAGAGAGAGAGAGAGAGAGAGAGAGAGTGTAAATATAGATAGTGTTTTTTTTCCTTAAAAAAAAAAAACTTCCAAAATCATTACAGAAGTGCAGAACTAATTACCCTCTTAATATACATTTTTTTTTTCTTGAAGCTAAAAAATAAAATTTTGAATAGAAAAACGCAAGTCACAGCAATGCTTGTTGTAAAACATCAGAGGAACATTGCAGGTGAGAGTAGTTATCAGTGCACTAATTATACAATTCTTTCTCAAGAAGAGATGAAATTAGAATATTATATCTAACAAATGTGTCCCAGATTTATCATCATTATTATGCAAAAGAATGGTAGAGAATATTTTGCCTTCAGGAGACAAGCTGGCCCCATTGTTTTACATTAATTATGCATAGCATTATCTAAAGTATTCTTTCCAACCCTTTCTTTTGATTGGATTTATCAAATGAACCAGCAGAAACCATAGATGATGGATTTAACAGTCTTTTTTTTTTTTGTACTCTCAGAAAGTTGAGTGATATGTAATAATTAAGGTCAAATATAATAAGTGGTGATGAGTAGGATATATTTGTAGGAAGAATGACAGTTATTAAATAGAAACTAATTTTCAGAACTTTTTTTTAACTCTAAAAGAAGGCTTATTTACTAAACACCAAATTCTAGTTTTCTGTAAACTAAACTGAGAATGTTTAGACTAAAATAGCTAATCCCTGACTATAGATCAGGGAGATTTTTTCCAAGTCACCAATTTTTGCCTAAAATTACTGAAAATGTAAGCTCACCCCCCTACAGTGAAGTATGACAGAAAATCATGTGAATTACAGTCCATGTTTTGACAGGTTTGATGGCAGATACACTCTAAAGTCCCTCCAATCTTTAACTATTTCTAAATCCCCAAAACAAACACCAAACCAGACCCTAATCCTACACAAGGGGCAGGTGCATAGTTAGGGTACGGTTGGTTAGTGGTGGTGTAGCATTAGAATCAGGATTAGTGTAGTGTTATGGTTGGTGTAGGACAGAGGTAGGCAATCTTCAGCATTCCAGATGTTTTGGACTACATCTCCCCTCATGCTTTGCAACTTTGGATTGTAAGTTCACTGTGCTACATAGCTAAGACCTTTGCATAAAAGAGCTTTAATGGCTAGAACTCAGCTTATGGGCAGGACCCTCTCTACCTTTTGTGTTTGTCTGTGTATATTGTACATTTTCCCTCAATTGTACAGCGAATATGTTGGCGCTTTATAAATGCCAGTAATAAATAAATAAATAATGGCTGGCTGGCAGAACATTATGGGCAGTGGCATACCTACCATTGTCGCAGGAGTCACAGCTGCACCAGGTCCTTCACTCCAGGAGGTCTGACCGGGGCTGCAATCATGGGCCGCAGTAACTTCAGGGCCGGTGCACTGCTACTGTGCTACTCCCCTTCTGCTGCTACGTGATGAGTGGATCGTGGTCTTATAGGAAGTGCTCACTGAATGAACACTTTCTGTCAGACTGGATCGAGTACCGCTGTAAGCAGGTACAGGAGGAAAGGGGGAAGAGACACATGGAGGGACTGAGGGACAGGAATGGGACATGTGGAGGAGATGGTGAGAAAGGAACACATGGAGGGACTGGGGGGATGAATTGGACATATAGAGGGGCTGGGGGAGGGAATGATATACATGGAGGGGCTGAAGGGGATGAGACACATTGAGGGACTGAGAAGGAGGAGCGAATGTAATATTTGAGAGGCTTGGGGGAGGGAATGGGAGGGCTGGGGAGGAGAATGAGATACATGGAGGGCTGGGGAGGAGAATGAGACACATGGAGGAGCTGGGGGGGAGAAAGAAAGAAAGAATTTAATTATGACATTTCTGTACGATATATATGTATACTTATATACTTAGTATTAAAGAATCAGAACAGTAAAAAACGGATAAACCCTTCCCACTGGTTTATGTAAATTGGCAAGCTAATCTGAAAAATGATAATTGTCTGTAATCTGGCATTCTGGGAGATTTGTAAAAATAAAAATTTTTTAGAGATCCAACATCTTAAATAAACCTTTACTGAAATTTAGAATATGTAGACAATCAGTTACAGAATACATAAAAATGCTTTAGAATATGCTCGAATTTCACATTTTGTTTTCTTTTGTCTGTACCTCTATCAAAATACGGTATTTTTTCCCCTAATATTGCAATAAATAAGTGTCCTATATAATAAAACAGACAAGGAACGCATATTTAACAATCTGTTCAACTCTCTTGTAATTGCTTCACATGGGAGTACAGCTTAGACTTTTGTCTCCTTAATAGGTACTATTAATTTTTAATGGCCAAGAAAAATGCTTCTAGCCAGGAAAGCATCAGGGTGAACATTTATTCACTGGAACATGTGTGCAAAAAATGTAAGGGGTCAATATGGTGTGTCTAGCCTTGTCTGTTCTACTTAATAGACATATCAATAATCAGGATTACCATGCAGAATATAAAGGATTTCTCAGCCTAGAAGAAGAAAATCAATTTTTATAATGAGAATGAGCAATCATTTAATTAAACTTTTCATACTTTTGGTCACATAGTTTAATATATTGTTAATGAAAATGGGAATAAACTAGAAACTTAAACCTATTATAGGGATAGTGTCCTGTATTTTGGCCAAAAACTGCTATTTAGATTATTTTACTGAGCTGTAATTAAGAGAATCAAACTCTCTATTTTACAAGTAGCTCACGAATTACTCATATATAATGATAAAACTACCGAAAATACTTTGGAAACTGCACATTTGTGTAATTTATACTTTGAAATTATTTTAAACAATTTAATACTAAAGCAAGCAATTAACCTCACCATATATATATATATATATATATATATATATATATATATATATATATATACACACATATACAGTTGCAATAAAAAGTATGTGAACCCTCTGGAATGATATGGATTTCTGCACAAATTGGTCATAAAATGTGATCTGATCATCATCTAAGTCACAACAATAGACAATCACAGTCTGCTTAAACTAATAACACACAAAGAATGAAATGTTGCCATGTTTTTATTGAACACACCATGTAAACATTCACAGTGCAGGTGGAAAAAGTATGTGAACCCCTAGACTAATGACATCTCCAAGAGCTAATTGGAGTGAGATGTCAGCCAACTGGAGTCCAATCAATGAGATGAGATTGGAGGTGTTGGTTAAAGCTTCCCTGCCCTATAAAAAACACACACCAGTTCTGGGTTTGCTTTTCACAAGAAGCATTGCCTGATGTGAATGATGCCTCGCACAAAAGAGCTCTCAGAAGACCTACGATTAAGAATTGTTGACTTGCATAAAGCTGGAAAGGGTTATAAAAGTATCTAAAAAAGCCTTGCTGTTCATCAGTCTATGGTAAGACAAATTGTCTATAAATGGAGAGAGTTCAGCACTGCTGCTACTCTCCCTAGGAGTGGCCGTCCTGTAAAGATGACTGCAAGAGCACAGCGCAGACTGCTCAATGAGGTGAAGAAGAATCCTAGAGTGTCAGCTAAAGACTTACAAAAGTCACTGGCAAATGCTAACATCCCTGTTAACGAATCTACAATACGTAAAACACTAAACAAGAATGGATTTCATGGGAGGATAACACAGAGGAAGCCACTGCTGTCCAAACAAAACATTGCTGCACATTTACAGTATGCACAAGAGCACCTGGATGTTCCACAGCAGTACTGGCAAAATATTCTGTGGACAGATCAAACCAAAGTTGAGTTGTTTGGAAGAAACACACAACACTATGTGGGGCAAAAAAAAAGGCACAGTACACCAACATCAAAACCTCATCCCAACTGTGAAGTATGGTGGTGGGGGCATCATGGTTTGGGGCTGCTTTGCTGCGTCAGGGCTTGGACGGATTGCTATCATCGAAGGAAAAATGAATTCCCAAGTTTATCAAGACATTTTGCAGGAGAACTTAAGGCCATCTGTCTACCAGCTGAAGCTCAACAGAAAATGGGTGTTGCAACAGGACAATGACCCAAAGCATAGAAGTAAATCAACAACAGAATGGCTTAAACAGAAGAAAATACGCCTTCTGAAGTGGCCCAGTCAGAGTCCTGACCTCAACCCGATTGAGATGCTGTGGCATGACCTCAAGAAAGCGATTCACACCAGAGATCCCAAGAATATTGCTGAACTGAAACAGTTCTGTAAAGAGGAATGGTTAAGATTTACTCCTGACCGTTGTGCACGTCTGATCTGCAACTACAGGAAACGTTTGGTTGAAGTTATTGCTACCAAAGGAGGTTCAACCAGTTATTAAATCCAAGGGTTCACATACTTTTTCCACCTGCACTATGAATGTTTACATGGTGTGTTCAATAAAAACATGGCAACATTTCATTCTTTGTGTGTTATTAGTTTAAGCAGACTGTGATTGTCTATTGTTGTGACTTAGATGATGATCAGATCACATTTTATGACCAATTTGTGCAGAAATCCATGTCATTCCAAAGGGTTTACATTCTTTTTCTTGCAACTGTATATACATATATATAACAAGGGGGGGTTGGCTGCACTCACCTGAACATGCATAAATGGGGGTGCTGCTGGGGGCCACATTATACAATACACAAGATCCAGCGCACTCACCTATCCACTAAACAGCAATTTCAATGTTGAAAGATTGTATTTGTTTTTTTAAAAACACCTAATCTAGGCAAACATAATGGGGGTTTAGTTACATTATATGATCATACATTGCATAAGCCTGCCACAACATCAATGTACCCCATCTTGGGCAGGTCCTACACTAACAGCCTAATGTCAGCTCTTATGAGATTAACCCACTTACTTGGGGGGGAAATTCCATCTGGGGCTCTCTGCAGTACAAGACTAAATATGGCCCTGGGATGAGGCACCTGTGACAGGGAGGGGTGCAAAACCAATGAGTTGGCTAGACTCCAAAATATATATATATATATATATATATATGAAACAAGGGGGGTTGGCTGCACTCACCTGAACATGCATAAATGGGGGTGCTGCTGGGGGCCAACTTATACAATACACAAGATCCAGTGCACTCAGCTATCCACTAAACAGCAACTTCAATGTTGAAAGATTTTATATGTTTTTTTAAAGACACCTAATCTAGGCAAATATAATGGGGGTTTAGTTATAATTCATAAACATAGATATTATATATATATATACACACACACACACACACACAAACACTATCGTGGCACAATGACTAATAGGGCTGGCCAGGGCCAGATTAAAAGTCCAGTGGGCCTGGTGCTGAAAATTATGATGGGGCCTAATTACAGAATCTTATCGACCAAAAAAACACTAAAAACAGTAATACCTCTGAAGCGTCATGTATCTGGTGGAGGTGGTGCTGGAGGGAAACTTAAAGGATGCAGCTATAAGAAAACACATACTCTATGCTAATCTCTCTCTAATTTATGCTTTTATCGTTCAAGTAAATCCATACCCCCTAACAGCAGTGTCCAGTGAAGCAGGAAGTCAATGGACGGGGTAAAAGGGTGGGCCACTGACCCGAATCACGTGACCAGAACTGCCAAAAAGGGCGAACATGCCCAAAAAGGGGGCATGTCTGTCCAAAGAATTGGAAGGCCAGCCTGGCATAAGTGTCCCTATGTATTACAGTGTCAGTGTCCCCATGTCACCCAGTCCCCTAGTCTCTCAGTGTCTGTGTGCCCATTTCTCCCAGTGTACCAATTTCTTAGTGTGTCCCGTGTCACTAGGATACTAGGGGACACTGAGAGACATGGGGACACAGAGACACAGGGACACTTAGACACAGGAACACTGAAACACTTGGGGACACTGGGAGACATGGGGGTACTGAGACACTTGGGGACACTGGGAGACATGGGGGCACTCAGAGACATGGGAGCACTTGTGGATACAGACATGGGGCACTGAGAGACATGGGGGCACTGGGAGAAATGGTGGCACTGGCAGACATGGGGCACTTGTGGATACAGACATGGGGCACTGAGAGACATGGGGGCACTGGGAGACATGGGGGCACAGACATTTGGGGACACCGGGAGACAAGGGGTCACAGACACTAGGGACACAAGAGAAATGGGGACACAGACACTGGGAGACATGGGGACACAGTCTTTTGGGGGAAACTAAGACACTAGGGACACAGATACATGGGAACACAGACACTGGGAGACTAGGGAACACTGGGAGACTAGGGGACACTAGGGGGCACTGAGACACTAGGGGCACTGAGACACTAAGGACACTGAGACACTAGGGACACTGGCTTGGAGGCATGGGGACACAGACACTGGGGACACTGGGAGACATGTTGGCACTTGTGGACATAGACATGGGGACACTGGGAGATGGGGACACTAAGGACACAGAGAGACATGGGAACACAGAGAGACAAGGAGACACTGGGGGCCATGGGGACACTGTGTCTCTAGTGTCTCCATGTCCCAATGTATCTCTCTATGTCTCACAGCGTCCCCATGTTTCCCAGTGTCCCCATGTGTCCCCTAGTGTCTGTATCCCCATGTGTTCTCTAGTGTCTGTGCCCCCATGTGTCCCTTAGTGTCTGTGTCTCCATGTGTCCCCTAGTGTCTGTATCCCTATGTCTCCCTGCTGCCTTTCCCTCCATCCTTCACTTACCTGAGCTGTAGTCTGTCTCTGCAGGCTGGGAGCTGCTGTCTGGACTCTCTGTGCTGTGTAGCTGCTTCCCTGCGGATCAGTGAGTAGAGAGAGGCAGGGATATGCTGTAACTTCCTATCCCTGCCTCTCTCCATACACAGCGACCTCTAATGGCTGTTGCTGGCATTGCAGAGTAATCTCCGTTTATACTGAGAAAAATATTTGTATTTGTATTGCCGGTATTACTGCAATACCGTTACGGCCAGGCAGCCTCAAATACCGGCTGTGCCTTAAAATACCAGTCAGGTGGCAAACCTAAGAGTAGTGTGTAAAAGTGTTTTTTTTTTTTTTTTTTTAAATGGGCCTATTCCATGGGCCTGGGCCTGGAGCTGCAGCTCCATCAGCCCCTATGTTAATCCGGCCCTGGGGCTCGCATACATTTATTTCCAAGGCTGCTTTGCATTCATAGTCTGGCCATAATAGCAGGGGTCTGGGTTGGCAAAAGCCAGGAATGTGGGGTCCCATAGCTTTTTTCACTGCTCCTCAATGCCAAGGTCTGAAAGCTAAGGCCCATCAGGTAACACTTACACTTTGTTCAACCAGTCCAAAGGCCCAGTTGGGCACCATGGCCCTTTAAAGCACACCAGGTCAAGCTCCTGTTCAAGCTGCTGTTTGGTCCTGGGAGGAAGTGAGGTCACTTTCTCCTAGTGTACAGAGAGGCCGAGAGAGGAGGTGGGGAGGTGAAGGATGCTGAAGGAGTAATGAGAGAGACTGGGCACAGAATCCCATCAACCTCCGCAACTAACTGCTGCAGCCAGTGGACTCCAAAAAAGCCACCCTATTGCACCCAAAGGTATAGAAACAGGAGGGTGGCTAAAAATATGTCAAGTATGACTTCTATATGCGTGTGTCAGCGTGTGTGTATATGTGTGTGTCAGTTTCTTTTTGACAGGAATATCTGTCCTTTCAAATTATATCATGAATATGTTTACATGTCAGCTGAGAATTTAATAAAGAATACAATGATAAAAGAGATGATTATATTGTGAGCCCAGTTGTATCAGACTCTTTTTTTTAAAATATATAGAGGAAAATAATAATTAAAAGAGGAAATGTTTTTTGCTATCCCTCTACAGATAAGATAAAATATTTACAGCACATATACGAATAGATTGCGCATAAATGTCCCCAATATGAATTAATATTAAATATACAAACCTGTTTCCCAGCAGCTCCTGAGCAACTAAAATATACTTCTTTGAACTTCTCTATGACTGCTGTTTAAATGGAGAATTTTTTTTTTTTTTAAATGGGTAGGGGGTGAATCATATGTCAGGACTTTTAACCACTTTAATGCCAAGCACTTTTTGTTTGCAAAAATATTAGCATAACATTTCAACTGGCACATAAACATATTATGAAGCAGCAATTTTGTACATAGATTGCTGTTGAAACATGAAAAATAAAATTATGTAAATATCATGTATTTGTTCATGATTTATAGAAATATTGGGTGAATGAAAAGCTTTAGATGCTATACTGTATTAGCTTGCATTATTTAGCACAGGGTCTAAAATTTTATAATAAAAGGAAAACATGTAATTTTTATCACATACCGTTGGCACATAAAATATATTTCCTTCTATGAAGGAACATATTAAAAGTGTCATCACATTCTCATGCCTCCCAAATGTCCCAGATTTGGCGGGACAGTCCCGGTTCTTGGGACACCAGGGAACTGTCCCTGTGCAGCACACTGCGAGTGCTTCATTAGATCTGCCTCCATTTTGTTTTCTTATATCCGTGATGTCCAAATAGTCCCTAATTTTTCTTATGTTTGACAAAAAATATGTGAATAAAAAAATAAAGTGTAAAGAAATGAAAAACAATTAATTTAAAAACAAAACATTTAAAGTAACAGTATCATGTTAAATTTGTTGAATTGATACCTGGCAGTGAAATGTGTT
Organism: Pelobates cultripes; assembly: GCA_933207985.1. Classification (NCBI taxonomy): domain Eukaryota; kingdom Metazoa; phylum Chordata; class Amphibia; order Anura; family Pelobatidae; genus Pelobates; species Pelobates cultripes. The sequence continues at coordinate 97,757,410 of OW240917.1, forward strand.
CCACCACAAGCTGGTAATCATTTCTGTAATTATGGCTTAACATACTAAATTTTGTTTTGCAAAGCAAACAAAAAAAAAATGCATGCAGGTTTTTTGTAATGGAGGGGTTATAAAATTAGCACCATCCAAATGTCCCACCCTTTTTTCACTAAATGTATCGTATGTGTCATTTCATCCTGTTTCCTATATTTTACCGATGTGCCATATTATAAGGACATTTTAATTTACCTCATACACCATGTTCATCCCTTAAATCCCATTTACACCCTTAAATTACATGTTTACAAGAATTGATGTTGGTATTTGGTGAAGTGGGTCGATGCATTGTGTCATGACAGAATGGCATATAAGTGTTTTGACCCTTTATTGGAATGTAAAATTGTCAATTGTCAAGAACAAATTAGGAGAAAATTATTTTGGGCACTTTAAATGAAATTCAGAGGCAATTCTCTGAACTGAGTAATGTCAAGTTACTTTTAAACTGTAACGTCCAAATGCCTTTGATTTTCTTCTGAATGAGTTCCATTTCCTTTATTCACCTCATAATTGTTGCACAATATGTAAAGATGTAACTATAAAATTTGGAAAATGTAATTCGTATATTAATATTTCAAACAGAGAGGAATACAATACTAACTAGAGATACTAAAAACCAACAGACAACACCACCAAGCATCAAAGAAAAATGCACACGTGCTGCGGAAAAGGGTAGGTAGTTAGCAAGGTCAGGATGTTTGAGTTAAAGAGGACATGCAAAAGTAAGGGCCCAGAAGTCCAGGGAGATGTGCAACAAGCTTTGAGGTGGGCAAAAAGCTAGACTTTTGGAGAGCAGCCATGAAGAGAATGCCGAAACAGAAAAATCTTCGGTGGCAAAAGATCATTTATAAGGTCAGTCCTTTAGGTGAAACAAAAGGACTGATGTGTCTGTGAAGAAACAGTAAATCCCCATGTACTCTTATACACACATACTATGCATTCACATGAGTCATAGGATCTTTGGAGATTTGTATCCAATATCTGCTCATTTCTTTTGCTGCCTACCAATAAACTTATTTTCAAAAATATAATAAGTAAACAACATGACTTAAAGCTATGTTGAACCATGTAAATGAACTATTAGAATATTCATTCCACTCAAACACAACCATTTATCTTTTACGAAAACCATTTGAGGAAATAACAGAAAAAATATACCTCGGACATCCGTTTTATGAATAGTTCTAATCAATTTGGTTCTATGTGATATCATAGTTGCCTGGTATATTGCACAGCACGATGCAAGATGATCAGAGTGCATATTCCAGAGGATACACATAAGATAATTAACACTTAAGAAAAAGCAAAGGATTGATGAGAAGTATGAAAAATGCAATTTAAAGCCAACATGCTCCAAATGCCACTCATAGGATTTATGAATCTAGAGATATGGCATAGAAGTCATGGCACATTAATGATAAAACATTTGAGGAAAGGAACTTGGGGGATTATCGTTTCATCTTTACTTGAATGTGAGTAAACAACACAACAAGGCTGAAACAAAAGCCTGTAGGATATAAGGATTTATAGAAGCAGTTATTAGCAGAAGAAAGAGAGGTAGAAAATGCACTTTTCAAATCCCTAGTTAGACGAAAACTCCATCTACAGAAGGATAATAGTATATTAGAAACAATCGAAAGTAAGGATTGTAAAACGGTAAATGTCTTAAAGTATACTATTACCAGGAAAGGCTTAAAGGCCATAATAAGTACAGCTTTGGGGGACACAGACATACGTGAAATATATTAAACTTTCTTTACAGGCACTGTAGAAATATCGTAACAAAGAGCTGTATTTTTCTAAGAATTAGTAGACCGCAAGTTCTGAGTCTTAAAAGAGTATTCCAGACACCTGAACAACTTTGATGAATGTACAATATACTTACCTAGCTTAATAGCTTAAGTACCAAGCAGTTTACAAAAAAGCCAAATACATCATTGGAGTATTTTGGGAGTCATGGAAAGTAATGTGTAATATTTTTTTGTTTCAGTATACATAGACATTAAATTAAAGGAAACAAAGATGAAAAATAGGACAGAAAATATTTTAAAATACTGTTAAACAAATACTGAAGCTACAGTTATGAAAGCATTGCTGTAAATAAAGAAGATTTCTCCCCACACATTCTATAATCCTCCTCATCCCATATATATACAATATCAGATGGAGTACACTCAGTGGACTTGTATTAAATTAAAGCAAACTTACTTTTATATACATATTATCAGTATTGTCAACATTTCAGTCCTGAAACTGTCTTTCATCAGAAAACATACACATACATAAGTCCCATTTATATAGGAATATATGGGGCATATTGCTGCCACTTGACTGGCTGACTCTTTGGACACACAGACACACGCACTAATACATCAACACACACCCTGATGCAGAGACACACATTGACACAAACATACTGACAGAGTGTGTGTGGTGGTGTGTATCAGTATTGATGTGTGCGTGTCTTGCATTGTGTATTTGTGTATATTAGTGAGAGTGTGTGTCTTTCATTTACTATTCTTGTATGTCTGTATATCTGTGGATGCATACCTATGTGTATCTGTGAGTGTGTTTGGAATGTAATGTATGTACATTATTTTTTCTAATGAAAATTCTTTTTTTGATTTATCATATATAATGCATATTAAACTGTGTCTAGTGTGGCATAATCAGGCTTCCATCATGCTATGTTATTCCTAGAGGGCTCTGACAGCTCAGTGTAATAACATTTCTCTACACTTAAGTGTCAAAACTTTGAATTATTATGGAAATGTTCAGAAGCAGATATATTATAAGAGTACATTTTAGTATGCTTAGTGCAGTATTTCACTCATCAGCATTTTGTGTATTTTTCTTATATTATTAATGCTGTCAACACCTTCAAAATATACTGAACCCTCCAATTTCCCTGAACCTTGCCATAAGTATGAGGAGCCGTAGCTTTTGGGAATTAGGTAACAAAGATCTGTTCACTGAGAAAAAGCAGATATGAAAAAGCCTCCAACTGAGTTAAATTAGATTTAAACGAGAATTTAAATTAGAAATATTATTCATCTCAGCTATTTCAAACTAAATTTTGTTATTCAGTACCTAGTTTAAAAAACAAAACAAAAAAAAAAAAACCTTATCTGAAACAGGAGATGACTAGCTAGGACATAAATGTAAAAAAAAAAAATATATAGATTCCTTTTTAGGGTTACCTAGAAACTGTACATTATGTGCATTTCCACAATTACATGTTCCAAATTAATAATTCATCCTTTAAATAAATATTAAAAAATGTTTTAGTGAAAACATAATTTAGATAAACCGGAAGCTTCACTCACTTAATCTCCAAGAGGCACAGGGTTGATTGGTTCAAGGTTTATCTTTTCTTGCTGACCTGGAGGTTTTCATTCGTCCACAAGTGTTACTTTAGTTGATTAATTGAAGAGTGTATAATATTTTATTGAGTTTTTCTCACAACAAGATAATCCAAAGCATGTGTTGTCTCATGGTGGTTTTATTGCACCATTAAATGTTATAAGGCAACATTTTGACCGAACATTGCTCAGATCAAGTACAACTGGACCAGTGCCTTATGCAAGGTAGACTATGGAGGACACTATCAACCCTTAATACTGGACATTATCATTTTATTGTATTTTAACTACTTGTATATTTTTTAATCAATGTATCTTTAACCACTATTTATTTGTCATTGTAACATACCTGCATGTGCTTGTTCTTTATTATATGTGTGTATACGTGTGTGTGTGTGTGTGTGTATATATATATATATATATTGTGTGTGTGTACGTGCTTATTCATACATACATACATACATATATTTTGTTAATAACCACAAAGCACAGCATCAGAATGACTCATGGATAACTTCACAAGAATATTATGAGAACAGAGCTAGCTTTTTAGATAGTTATGAGAACAGAGATATTAACCGCACAGATCTGGCATGGCATTGTTGTGGGACTGAAAGTCTGGCCAGCTGCAGGTCCCATCCAAAGCTTTTGCAAGGTTTTTGCTGGGCTGCACTGATAAGAAGATTTGGTGAAAGAGTACAGACTATTCACCCCTTTGATTATTAAATTTCTTATAAAAGGCTAGAAAACTTGGCACTCGTTTGGAGTTCTACCCACCTGTAATACGGACGCGTATTGATGGTTCTGCTGATTTCACAGTAAGAGAGAGTCCCCTTTCTAGCCTGACTGTTAGAAGTTCTCTCAGTCGAGTGCAGCAAGTCTCTCTTATGGTGATGTATACTTAAGCTGTTTCTTTAAGCTGTTTTTTATCAAGCTGTTCCTTTGAGCTGTTCCTTTAAGCTGAATGATTATTAATTAAGTCTTTGTTAGTCAATAAAATTTGTACTGATTATTTACAAGTACTTGATGTCAGTGTCTTTCCCTTTCTCAAATACTCAATTCACTCATCCCGAATAGGGTTTTGGTGCCCACCAATATCTTTAAAAACCTTAGGGTAATTGATTATTGCTTTTTGATATTGGCACTTCATTAATTTAATGATTAGGCACAACATTTTGGCGTCACGGACAGGATGTGAATTGGGAAATATAGTTGCTAGGAATGTGCTAGCATAAGTTTAAGATAAGAAAATTGTGTTTTGAAACTTAAGAACTGTTTATGTAGATTTTAAGTGAAGGTGAAAGTGAAACTAACATTGGACGAGGTTTAGTTTCTGCTGCGTCACGAAGGAAAAAAGCTGTTTAAAGGCTGTCAGTTTCTTCTGAGCGCTGTAGTAAATATACTATAGAGATTTTAAGATCAGATAACAATCATTATGGTTTCTAGAGATTCTTTGAACATTGTGTAAACTTGAAAATAATTGCATGACGTGCATGAAGAGCAAGATTGATGTGTGAATGCTCAATCTAAAATAAAAAATAAATAAAAATAAAGATTTAGGAGTGATTCTGAAGATTGATTCAAAGAATACAAGTTGTGCCCAGTCAGTAGACGCACCTATACTCCATAACGGTGTGTAGAAAGCCAGTGCTGATTGGGGAACTATATACACAGCTCAAAAAAATAAAGGGAACACAAAAATAACACATCCTAGATCTGAATGAATTAAATATTCTTCTGAAATATTTTGTTCTTTACATAGTTGAATGTGCTGACAACAAAATCACACAAAAATAAAAAATTGGAAATCAAATTTTTCATCCCATGGAGGTCTGGATTTGGAGTCACACTCAAAATTAAAGTGGAAAAACACACTACAGGCTGATCCAACTTTGATGTAATGTCCTTAAAACAAGTCAAAATGAGGCTCAGTAGTGTGTGTGGCCTCCACGTGCCTGTATGACCTCCCTACAATGACTGTGCATGCTCCTGATGAGGTGGCGGATGGTCTCCTGAGGGATCTCCTCCCGGACCTGGACTAAAGCATCTGCCAACTCCTGGACAGTCTGTGATGCAACGTGACGTTGGTGGATGGAGCGAGACATGATGTCCCAGATGTGCTCAATTGGATTCAGGTCTGGGAATTGGGCGCGCCAGTCCATAGCATCAATGCCTTCGTCTTGCAGGAACTGCTGACACACTCCAGCCACATGAGGTCTAGCATTGTCTTGCATTAGGAGGAACCCAGGGCCAACCGCACCAGCATATGGTCTCACAAGGGGTCTGAGGATCTCATCTCGGTACCTAATGGCAGTCAGGCTACCTCTGGCGAGCACATGGAGGGCTGTGTGGCCCCCCAAAGAAATGCCACCCCACACCATTACTGACCCACTGCCAAACCGGTCATGCTGGAGGATGTTGCAGGCAGCAGAACGTTCTCCACGGCGTCTCCAGACTCTGTCACATGTGCTCAGTGTGAACCTGCTTTCATCTGTGAAGAGCACAGGGCGCCAGTGGCGAATTTGCCAATCTTGGTGTTCTCTGGCAAATGCCAAACGTCCTGTACGGTGTTGGGCTATAAGCACAACCCCCACCTGTGGATGTCGGGCCCTCATGGAGTCTGTTTCTGACCGTTTGAGCAGACACATGCACATTTGTGGCCTGCTGGAGGTCATTTTGCAGGGCTCTGGCAGTGCTCCTCCTGTTCCTCCTTGCACAAAGGCGGAGGTTGCGGTCCCGCTGCTGAGTTGTTGCCCTCCTACAGCCTCCTCCACATCTCCTGATGTACTGGCCTGTCTCCTGGTAGTGCCTCCATGCTCTGGACACTACGCTGGCAGACCACAGCTCGCATTGATGTGCCATCCTGGATGAGCTGCACTACCTGAGCCACTTGTGTGGGTTGTAGACTCCGTCTCATGCTACCACTAGAGTGAAAGCACCACCAGCATTCAAAAGTGACCAAAATATCAGCCAGGAAGCATAGGAACTGAGAAGTGGTCTGTGGTCACCACCTGCAGAACCACTCCTTTATTGGGGATGTCTTGCTAATTGCCTATAATTTCCAACTGTTGTCTATCCCATTTGCACAACATCATGTGAAATTGATTGTCACTCAGTGTTGCTTCCTAAGAAGACTGTTTGATTTCACAGAAGTGTGATTGACTTGGAGTTACATTATGTTGTTTAAGTGTTCCCTTTATTTTTTTGAGCAGTGTACTTAAACAGGCTAGCGTCCTGAATAAGGCTGGATTGCTGCTAATTCAATAAGCTCAATCGCAGGTATTGAGATAAGGTCATCAATACCACAAGATTGTTTGGGATGAATTTGACACAAATGGGTGATTGTGCTTGGTCAGTAACAGTGCACCTATGCACCATAACAGGTGTGGGAAGCCAGCGCTGACTGTGGAAGTGAATGAAACAGCTGTTCCTGTATGTGTGAGATTGTTGGCTCAATCATAGACGCCCCTATACACTTCACAGAGTGTGTAGAAAGCCAGTGTGGTCAGGGAGCACAAACCTGCAGCCAGAATAGTCACCTGGGCAGGCTTAAGTGAAGAATAAGACAATAAACCAGTCACCAGGTGTCTGTATTAGTACACATTCAAGTGAAATTAAATAAACACATAGAACACATATCCCCAAGGAGTGCAAGTTAAAAAAACCAAAAAAAAAAAAAAAAACGTAACACATTTGCACAGTGTTTAAAAAGAATAAGAAACAGGGTGAAGACGCCATCATTCCCGGATTGGAAGATGAGCCATATCCTTTGATTTCCAGTGATTGGGCTCGTTCAACTGGTAACTGTGACTATAAATGTGAAAAAAGTGAAATGCCTACTAACCTTCTTGCTTGTCTGAAAGAGATTCCAAAAGATAAGTGGCAGAAAAGAGGTTGGGTAAAACTTACTGTATATAGACAGGCACACAAGGATAAATGTCAGATAGAAAAAGAAAAGCATTTATATGAAATGTTGTTGCAAAAATCTGTGATGAAGGTAACTAGGGCCAAGGGAAAGGTTGGGACTCGTAAGATAAGCAAGAGGAATATGCAGGTGTGTTTAGCACAAGTAGGACCCGATTTGGATGCTGAAATTTAGGATGGCAACATCTGGAGCTCATATGATGAGTCTTAAGGGGTAAATGCATTGCTTCTGGTCAGAAGAAAGTTGGAGTACACTGACCTGGGGCAAGTTAGCAGGACCTCTATGGAAGACTATACACAGCAAGAGATGGCTGAAATTCTTTCAAACATCAGACAGCGATCAAAGGAACTGCTGGATGAATGGGTTGTCAGACTAGCTGAAACAGGAGTAGGAGGCATTAATCTTGATGCCATAGACTCACCAAAGTTGGCTACTATCTCAGAGGATGAGAATGTAAGGAGGATGTTGTTAAACGGACCTCCCGCAGTAGATGGGAATCCGGCTTCACTCACTCTCCTGGAGCTTGACCAGATAGGGTTAGAATTGCGGTATCCATCTGTCAGTGACTGACCAGATAATGACATTCCATGGTACGGGCTGACAGATGCAGTAAGAAAACTGAAACAGGAGATGGTCAGACAGACTATCCAGAATTCACAACAACTGGATAGACTAATGGAAATGCCTGTGACAGTTCAAATGAGAAATAAGATCATAAAAACTGCCCCTCCAGCATATAAGCAGGTGATATTGACACTGCTTATAAATCAAGCCGGAAACACATTGCAATTTGTTACTGAAGCCATTATGCAATTAGGAGAATCGGGGGACTGGGCACCCAGGACCTAGGTACCCAAGAACCCTGGTGAGGGAGGCTTCCCAAGACCAGGTTCATCAACATTCAGACCATCTGGGAAACCAAAGGATGGAAATACTTTCACTTTCATCTACTTTTACCCTTTGTGTCGCTATACCCCACTCCCTCTAGAATGTAAGCTCATTGAGCAGGGCCCTCCACCTCTCTGTTCCTGTCCAGTTGTCTGGTTACAATGACATGTCTGTTAGTCCATCCATTGTACAGCGCTACGGAATCTGATGGTGCTATATAAACAGTAAAATAATAATAATAAGATAAATGTGCCTTTGACCAGTGTTTTCCTCATTTTATTATGTATGCATAATCACTATTGTTGCTGGCTCTTGGATATTTTGTAATGTCAATCATTGTATTCCCCAATAAAAAGAAGCAGTAATTTAAATTTAATACCTATGTGTTTATTTACTGAACTGTAAATTGCAGAGAGCTGAAAACCAAAATGCAAAATTTGGACAAAAAAAATTCAACTGTGACTATACTTAAGTTGGATATTTTTTTTCAGGTCAGAGATTTTGGCACGAATTTTGCAAATTGGTTTCAAATTAATTGCGATTCATCGCACCCTATGCAGTATGAAGAATAAAAAAAAAAAATGATCAACGTAAATGGCCAAACAGAAATGATAAACATATGCAAGAAAAAGAATTGTGTACTGTACTTTGCAAACAATTCCCACATACAGTAGATAGAGATTCAAGGCTAAAACCTGGTATCAATAATATTTTTCCTTGTCTCTGACTTCTAAAATGCAAGTCTTAACTTTCTGTAAGAATAAAATGAGATCTCTTTAAATAATCGATCTCTTCTTTACCATGGACTTCTATGTAATTTAGCAATCTCTTGCTTGTCCTGCAATCTTTTTGCACAGACACAAGTTGTTCACAATAACTTCTCCAAAGATTGTATTGCAAATTACAGGTTATATTGTGTTTTTTAACAGGGCATGCTTTTATTCGTTATCCAATCAGAAAGTTACATTTGGTCTTAATGTATAGAAAATGTAGTAAAAGGGGTTGAGGAGTTTGTACCTTCCTACTGTTACTAGGCAGGTCAGCAGTAAGGAGGGTGTTTAATTGGGACTTTACTGTTGTTACTAGGCAAACATCATTACGGGTAGTAGGAGATAGGAAAGAGCATATGAAGTCCAGGCTTGTAAAGAACCAACATCCTCTATACCAGTGATGGCGAACCTTTTTGAGCCCGAGTGCCCAAATTGCAATACATGCCAACTTTTTTACCTCAAATTGCCAACACGGCAATTAAACCTGAATACTTAGGTTTAAGTTTAGAATAAAAACAACTCATACAGTTGTCTGAGCTAATTCTCCTCTTCTCTCACCCCAGCATCTTCCCTTCTCTACCCACAGCATATCCTCCTCTCTCCCCAGCATCTCCTCCTCCCCCTCTCCCCTTCTCCCCCCCAATATCTCCTTCTCCTCTCCCCAGATTCTCCTCCTCCTCTCCCCTTCTCCCCTCCAGATTCCCCTCCTCCTCTCCCCCAGATTCTTCTCTTCCTCTCCCCCAGATTCCTCTCCCCTTCTCCCCCCTTCTCTCCATTCCTTCCCCATAATCTTCTCCTCTTCTCCATCAGATTCTCCTCTTCCTCTCCCTCAGATTCTCCTCTTCCTTTCTCTCAGATTCTCCTCTTCCTCTCCCCCCAGCATCTCCTCCTCCTCTCCCCCAGCATCTCCTCTTTTCTCCCCCCAGCATCTCCTCCTTTCTCCCCCCAGCATCTCCTCTTTTCTCCCCCCCAGCATCTACTCTTTTCTCCCCAGCATCTCTCCTCCTCTCCCCTCAGCATCTCCTCCTCCTCTCTCCCAGCATCTCCTCTTTTCTCCCCCCAGCATCTCCTCCTTTCTCCCCAGCGGTTCTTCTTCTCTTCCCGCAGCATCTCCTCTTCTCTCCCCGCAGCATCTTCCCCTCACTACCCCAGCATATCCCCCTTCTTCCCACATACCAGCGCATATATAATGTGTTATTTTTGGTGCGGGTGGGGGTTTGAAGTACACCCAGACTCCCTACCTGGTGGATCCGATTCCTTCCCGCTCCTGTGAGGGGGTGTGGGCGCGAGGGAGCACTGACTTAAGTGCTGTTCTAGCACTGCTCCCTCCGCTGATGCCGCCGGGAAACAGGAAATTACGTCAATCAGGCGACGGTGCCTGATTGATGTAATTTCCTGTCTCCCGGCGGCATCAGTGGAGGGAGCAGTGCTGGAACAGCCCGAAAGTCAGTGCTCCCTCGCAGCCCTCCATCCCTTCCACCCACCAGTGCCATCTTAACAACATTACGGGCCCCCGGGCAAAGCAGTGCACTGGGGCCCAGCCTACACACAACAGGAATAAAAATGTAAATTATAGATAAAATTAGGCTTATATTTATTAGTATCTCCAACAAATGCAATACATACATAAAATACATACACACAGACTGCTGAATACATACACACCGACACACACACACAGTCCGCGGCATACATGCACACAGTCCGCTGCATACATGCACACACAAACATACACACAGACTGCTGAATACGTACACACAGTCCGCTAAATACACACATACAGACTGCTGAATATGTACACACAGTCCGCTAAATACACACACACAGACCGCTGAATACACAAACTGCTGAATACACAGACAGACTGTTGAATACACACACACACAGACAGACTGCCGAGTACACACAGACTGCTGAATACATACACACAGTCTGCTGAATGCATACACACAAACACACACATACACACAAACACACACACATACTGCATTGAGGGGTGCAGTGTATGTGTTTGTGTGTACGGGTGCGGAGTGTGTGTGGAGTGCTGTGTGTGTGGAGTGCTGTGTGTCTCTGAGGGGTGCTGTGTGTGTGGGGACTGTGCTGTGTATGTGGAGTGCTGTGTGTCTCTTAGGGGTGCTGTGTGTGTGCGTGAGGGGGTACTGTGTGTAGGTGGGAGGGGGTGTGTGTGTGGGGAGGTGCTGTGTGTGTGTGGGGGAGCTGTGTGT
>OW240917.1:97768715-97878854 GCA_933207985.1 Pelobates cultripes
AGTAGGACCCGATTTGGATGCTGAAATTTAGGATGGCAACATCTGGAGCTCATATGATGAGTCTTAAGGGGTAAATGCATTGCTTCTGGTCAGAAGAAAGTTGGAGTACACTGACCTGGGGCAAGTTAGCAGGACCTCTATGGAAGACTATACACAGCAAGAGATGGCTGAAATTCTTTCAAACATCAGACAGCGATCAAAGGAACTGCTGGATGAATGGGTTGTCAGACTAGCTGAAACAGGAGTAGGAGGCATTAATCTTGATGCCATAGACTCACCAAAGTTGGCTACTATCTCAGAGGATGAGAATGTAAGGAGGATGTTGTTAAACGGACCTCCCGCAGTAGATGGGAATCCGGCTTCACTCACTCTCCTGGAGCTTGACCAGATAGGGTTAGAATTGCGGTATCCATCTGTCAGTGACTGACCAGATAATGACATTCCATGGTACGGGCTGACAGATGCAGTAAGAAAACTGAAACAGGAGATGGTCAGACAGACTATCCAGAATTCACAACAACTGGATAGACTAATGGAAATGCCTGTGACAGTTCAAATGAGAAATAAGATCATAAAAACTGCCCCTCCAGCATATAAGCAGGTGATATTGACACTGCTTATAAATCAAGCCGGAAACACATTGCAATTTGTTACTGAAGCCATTATGCAATTAGGAGAATCGGGGGACTGGGCACCCAGGACCTAGGTACCCAAGAACCCTGGTGAGGGAGGCTTCCCAAGACCAGGTTCATCAACATTCAGACCATCTGGGAAACCAAAGGATGGAAATACTTTCACTTTCATCTACTTTTACCCTTTGTGTCGCTATACCCCACTCCCTCTAGAATGTAAGCTCATTGAGCAGGGCCCTCCACCTCTCTGTTCCTGTCCAGTTGTCTGGTTACAATGACATGTCTGTTAGTCCATCCATTGTACAGCGCTACGGAATCTGATGGTGCTATATAAACAGTAAAATAATAATAATAAGATAAATGTGCCTTTGACCAGTGTTTTCCTCATTTTATTATGTATGCATAATCACTATTGTTGCTGGCTCTTGGATATTTTGTAATGTCAATCATTGTATTCCCCAATAAAAAGAAGCAGTAATTTAAATTTAATACCTATGTGTTTATTTACTGAACTGTAAATTGCAGAGAGCTGAAAACCAAAATGCAAAATTTGGACAAAAAAAATTCAACTGTGACTATACTTAAGTTGGATATTTTTTTTCAGGTCAGAGATTTTGGCACGAATTTTGCAAATTGGTTTCAAATTAATTGCGATTCATCGCACCCTATGCAGTATGAAGAATAAAAAAAAAAAATGATCAACGTAAATGGCCAAACAGAAATGATAAACATATGCAAGAAAAAGAATTGTGTACTGTACTTTGCAAACAATTCCCACATACAGTAGATAGAGATTCAAGGCTAAAACCTGGTATCAATAATATTTTTCCTTGTCTCTGACTTCTAAAATGCAAGTCTTAACTTTCTGTAAGAATAAAATGAGATCTCTTTAAATAATCGATCTCTTCTTTACCATGGACTTCTATGTAATTTAGCAATCTCTTGCTTGTCCTGCAATCTTTTTGCACAGACACAAGTTGTTCACAATAACTTCTCCAAAGATTGTATTGCAAATTACAGGTTATATTGTGTTTTTTAACAGGGCATGCTTTTATTCGTTATCCAATCAGAAAGTTACATTTGGTCTTAATGTATAGAAAATGTAGTAAAAGGGGTTGAGGAGTTTGTACCTTCCTACTGTTACTAGGCAGGTCAGCAGTAAGGAGGGTGTTTAATTGGGACTTTACTGTTGTTACTAGGCAAACATCATTACGGGTAGTAGGAGATAGGAAAGAGCATATGAAGTCCAGGCTTGTAAAGAACCAACATCCTCTATACCAGTGATGGCGAACCTTTTTGAGCCCGAGTGCCCAAATTGCAATACATGCCAACTTTTTTACCTCAAATTGCCAACACGGCAATTAAACCTGAATACTTAGGTTTAAGTTTAGAATAAAAACAACTCATACAGTTGTCTGAGCTAATTCTCCTCTTCTCTCACCCCAGCATCTTCCCTTCTCTACCCACAGCATATCCTCCTCTCTCCCCAGCATCTCCTCCTCCCCCTCTCCCCTTCTCCCCCCCAATATCTCCTTCTCCTCTCCCCAGATTCTCCTCCTCCTCTCCCCTTCTCCCCTCCAGATTCCCCTCCTCCTCTCCCCCAGATTCTTCTCTTCCTCTCCCCCAGATTCCTCTCCCCTTCTCCCCCCTTCTCTCCATTCCTTCCCCATAATCTTCTCCTCTTCTCCATCAGATTCTCCTCTTCCTCTCCCTCAGATTCTCCTCTTCCTTTCTCTCAGATTCTCCTCTTCCTCTCCCCCCAGCATCTCCTCCTCCTCTCCCCCAGCATCTCCTCTTTTCTCCCCCCAGCATCTCCTCCTTTCTCCCCCCAGCATCTCCTCTTTTCTCCCCCCCAGCATCTACTCTTTCTCCCAGCGTCTCCTCCTCCTCTCCCTCAGCATCTCCTCCTCCTCTCTCCCAGCATCTCCTCTTTTCTCCCCCAGCATCTCCTCCTTTCTCCCCAGCGGTTCTTCTTCTCTTCCCATGGCATCTCCTCTTCTCTCCCACTTGGCATCTTCCCCTCACTACCCCAGCATATCCCCCTCTCCCTACCATTTTTTTTTTGGTGCGGGTGGGGGTTTGAAGTACACCCAGGCTCCCTACCTGGTGGATCTGATTCCTTCCCGCTGCTGTGAGGGGGTGTGGGCGTGAGGGAGCACTGACTTAAGTGCTGTTCTAGCACTGCTCCCTCCGTTGATGCCGTTGGGAAACAGGAAATTACGTCAATCAGGCGGCGGTGCCTGGTTGACGTAATTTCCTGTCTCCCGGTGGCATCAGTGGAGGGAGCAGTGCTGGAACAGCACGTAAGTCAGTGCTCCCTCGCAGCCCTCCATCCCTTCCACCCACCAGTGCCACCTTAACAACATTATGGGCAAAGCAGTGCACTGGGGCCCTGCCTACACACAACTCACATGAATAAAAATGTAAATTATAGATAAAATTAGGCTTATATTTATTAGTATCTCTGACAAATGCAATACATACACACAGACTGCTGAACACATTCACACACAGACTGCTGAATACATACACACTGACACACACAGTCCGCTGAATACATACACACCGACACACATAGTCAGCTGCATACATGCACACACAAACATACACACAGACTGCTGAATACGTACACACAGTCCGCTAAATACACACACAGACTGCTGAATACACACACAGACTGCTGAATACACACACACACACAGACTGCGGAGTACACACAGATAGACTGCTGAGTGCACACAGACTGCTGAATACATACACACAGTCTGCTGAATACATACACACAAACACACACTGCATTGAGGGGTGCAGTGTATGTGTTTGTGTGTACGGGTGCGGCGTGTGTGTGGAGTGCTGTGTGTGTGGAGTGCTGTGTGTGTGTGGAGTGCTGTGTGTCTCTGAGGGGTGCTGTGTGTCTCTGATGGGTGCTGTGTGTGTGGGGTGTGTGCTGTGTATGTGGAGTGCTGTGTGTGTCTGCGTGGGGGGTGCTGTGTGTGTGTGCGTGAGGGGTGATGCGTGTGTGGGTGGGGAGGGGTGTGTGTGTGGGGAGGTGCTGTATGTGTGGGGGAGCTGTGTGTCAATGAGGGAGTGCTGCAGTGTGTGTGGAGGGGTGCTGTGTGTGTGAGGGAGGTGCTGTGTGTGTGTGGGGGAGCTGTGTGTGAGGGGGTGCTGTGTGTGTGGGGGGAGCTGTGTGTGGGGGGGGTCCCATTTGTGTGTGGGGGTGCTGTGTATGGGGGTTGCTGCCTGTGGGGGTACCTTGTGTGTGGGGTGCTGTGTGTGGGGGGTGCTGTGTTTGTGTGGGTGGGTGCTGTGTGTGTGGAAGGAGTGGGTGCTGTGTATGGGGGAGGGTGCTGTGTGTGTGGGGGGGATGGAAGGGTGCTGTGTATGGGGGGAGGGTGCTGTGTGTGGGGGGGTGCTGCTACAAATATATATAATTAATATATAATAATAATACAATCTGTGTGTCCCCCCCCTTCCTCTTACCTTTTGTGAAGGAGGGGGGCCACAGAAATCCCTGGTGGTCCGGTGGTGGTAGGAGGTAGGAGGGACAGGTCTTGCAGCTCTCTTCTCCTCCTGCGCGCAGAATGCTGTGTGGAGCGTTGCCATGGTTACACGCGGCAATGCTCCACACAGATTGCTCTCCCCCCTGTCCTCCCGACACGAAAGCAGAGTAGGCGCCTGCCTTTTTGGGCAGACAGGTGCCTACTCTGCATTGATGGTGACCGGTGTTCTATCAAATAGTGGATTTTCACCGGTAGGCAAATTTGATAGAACACTGGCGACCTATGGCCGCGTGCCCACTGTGAGGACCCGGCGTGCCACCTGTGGCACGTGTGCCATAGGTTCGCCAACACTGCTCTATACATTGAACAGAACTTAGCTTGATAGTCTAGTGGCTTATTCACTAACATGTTAAAAACAGAGAGCATAAAAATAATCACATGCCATCAATTCCCTACTTTGTTCACAAAGTGAACAGCATAAGGAAAGAAAAATACCTGGGTATGTTGCCATACCTCCAAAATTACCTGGCTTGACCAGTAATCTGGGGTAAGGAAAAACCAAACAATTTGAAAACCTGAAAGGGAGCCACAAACCTGCAAGCGCTACTCCTCCTTCACAGAAAAGCTGTCATCTTATGCATTGTGATAGATTTTGTCCATAAGAATTAAAGGCTAAGGTTTTAAACTTTCTCTTAATAGCAGTATAGCAGTACACAAACACTTAAATACAGAGATAAAGACATACAGCACAACCCAATCATCCCCCCAAACCAAAAGTCCAGTCAAACAGGAAAAATAATTCCTCATCTTGTTTTATGTCTGCCACCACCTTCCTTATGTCATCTAGGTATTTATGAATGAATTTTGAATGATTAGTAAGATTAAAACAGCGCATCCCTTCGAAATTTTCACACCTATTCTCCTCACCAGTCCTCCCAACCAGTCACCTATTCCCAAAGTCCATTCAAAATCATCACAAACATGCACCCAGGCAGACTTTCTCCATTACAGATTCATATTGTGTTCATACAGAGCAGCCCTTGCTCTCGTCAAACAGTCCTACTTTTCCTCTCTCATTAGTTCATGCTCCTGCAATCCCAAGTATCTGTTTGAAACATTTAATTATTTTCTTCGTCCTGCTGTGGCCACCCCCCAAACTAACCTTACTGCCGATTCCTCTTCTGCAACTGTCACTAGTCTAATACTATCCTTACCTTTTTGTGTAATTTTACCCCACTCCCTCTAGCATGTAAGCTCATTGAGCAGGGCCCTCAACCCCTCTGTTCCTGTGTGTCCAACTTGTCTGGTTACAACTACATGTCTGTTCGTCCACCCATTGTAAAGCGCTGAGGAATTTGACGGCGCTCTATAAATATCATAATAATAATAATAATAATGTTACTTTACCGACAAGATTGAACAGCTAAGGAAAGAATTCTCCCTTCCTTGCAGTTATCTTTCTCAACCACACGTAGATCATGTCTTTCCTACCCTTCAGACTTTCTCCCCGACTACTGAACAAGAGGTGGCTGCACTTCTACTTTGCTCTCGCCCCACCACTTGCCCACTCGATTCTGTCCCATCTCACCTTATCAGATCTCTCTTCACTTGTCTTGTGCCTTCCTTAACGCACATCTTCAACTGCTCTCTCTCTTCTGGCGTTGTCCCTGCTGACCTTCAATATGCCACTGTAGTACCTATCCTGAAAAAAACATCTCTTGACCTGTCCTCTGTCTCTAGCTATCATCCTATATCTCTCCTCCCTTTTTCCTCAAAGCTTCTGGAAAGACATGTCTTTACCCGTGGGTCTCACTTCCTCAATTCCAACTCTCTCCTTGACCCTCTTCAGTCTGGCTTCCGCCCTCTCCACTCTACTGAGACTGTGCTTATCATAGTTACTAACAACCTAATCGCAGCTAAATCCAAAGGCCACTAGTCCATACTAATTCTTCTTGACCTCTCTGCTGCCTTTGACACTGTTGATCATGCTCTCCTTCTTCAAACTTTTCAATCACACAGTCTCTTTGACTCTGTCCTCTCGTGGTTTTCCTCTTATCTCTTCCAACACTCATTCAGTGTCTCCTTTTCTATTGATACCTCCTCCCCTTGTCCTGTCTCGGTTGGAGTCCCCCAAGGCTCTGTCCTTGGTCCCCTTCTATTTTCTCTTTATACTGCCTCTCTTGGCAAAATTATTACCTTTTTTGGATCCCTTCTACCACCTGTATGCTGATGACACCCAGATATATCTCTCCTCCCCGGACCTCTCTCCTGCCGTCCTGCAACGTGTCACTTCTTTCTTTCATCTCTGATTCGATGTCCTCCTGCTTTCTGAAACTCAATCTCTCTAAAACGGAGCTCCTTGTCTTTCCTCCTCCCAATACTGATCCTCCTCTTTCGCTCTCCCTTCAAGTTAGTGGTATTCACATAAGCCCATCCTTGCAAGCGCGTTGTCTTGGTGTCATACATGATTCTGGCCTCACCTTTGAGCCTCACATCCAGTTTGTAGTCAAATCCTGTAGATTCCATCTTAAAAACATAGCCTGCATCCACCCCTTTCTTACGCAAGATGCTACCAAGGAGCTTGTTCATGCTCTAGTAATTTCCTGCATGGATTATTGTAACCCTCTCCTAATTGGTCTTCCCAAAAGCCGAACTGCACCGCTACAGTCCATAATGAATGCTGCCGCCAGACTGATTTTCCTCTCTAGTCGGTTCTCTCACACCTCACCCCTCTGTCAGTCCTTACATTGGCTTCCTGTATCCTTTAGGAGTCAATTCAAGTTAATAATTCACACCTATAAAGCACTGAACAATTCTAGCCCCTCTTATATCTCTTCATAGATCCATAGGTATGTTCCTTCTCGGTCTCTCCGCTCTGCCCGTGACCTTCTCCTGTCCGTTATTAGCACCCATACGGCCAACTCACACCTGCAGGACTTCTCGCGGGCAGCTCCCTTCCTATGGAATAGCCTGCCTACCACCATCAGACTATCTCCTAGTCTTCAATTGTTTAAGAAGTGCATTAAAACCCATCTCTTTAGGAAAGCTTATGGCCTCCCAAAGTAACCTCTACCTCACATACCTGTCTCTTGCTCTCTCCTAAGGGGCAGCACTCTACTCTCTCCTCCAGCTCTGCCTCACTCCCACCTTTTTTGATTGCGAATTCCTGTCCTATTGTTTTTTACACCCCACCTCCTCTAGAATGTAAGCTCATTTGAGCAGGGCCCTCTTCAACCTATTGTTCCTGTAAGTTTTCTTGTAATTGTAATTGTCATACCCCTAGGTGTTAAAGTACTAATATTTTAGCCAGGCGATGAGGGAGATATGTCCTTTTAGATTTAAAAAAATATTAATAATTGGTGAGTGTATGAGAAAATGTGTGTGTGTGTGTGTGTGTGTCTGGCAGTGAGTATGTTTGTGTCTGTCATAGTGAGTGTGTGTCTGTCTGACATTGTGAGTGTGTGTCTGTCAGTCAAAAAAAAGACCTTGACATGAATTGGTGGGGCAAATTTAGATAAGGGGGTGCCGAAATTAGTCGTGCTAGGGAAGCACAAATCCAGAAAACACCACTGGATAGAGCACAGCTGGGAGTATAGAAATAGACAGAAAATAAATTCTGTTTACTCACCAGCATATAGCACTATCTCGTTGTTGATCACGGACTGGCCCCCAATGTGTAAGACTAAAATGAGACCTCTTTAAGTAATTGACCTTTTCTTTGCCATGGACTTCTATGTAGTTTAGCAATCTCTTGAATGTCCTGAAATATCTTTGCAGTACTGGGAAGAAACATAGAAACATAGAATGTGATGGCAGATAAGAACCATTGGGCCCATCTAGTCTGCCCAATAGAGGCCACCGTGAACTGACACAGACACAAGTTGTTTACGGTTACTTCTTCAAAGATTGTATTGCATATCACAGGTTATATTGTGTTCTTTTCAAATAGTTTTTATTGAAAATATTATTATTATTATTTTATTTTTTTGTAAGATTACAACAAATTATAAAAACATTGTAATAAGGGTTGGGAAGGGGAGGGAAACTTGGAAGAGGGAAGGGGAGATCCATCCAATGTGACGATTAATATAGTAATATATAAGGCATGCAATTTGAGTGATACATTGCAACAATAGGACAAATTGTTGCAGATTATAGGCTTTTTTAATTTCGTCTTTCCACATATCCCAATCATACTTCAATTGTGCAAAGAGTACCGAGTTACTTCTATGTGATAGTTTGTGCGCTTTATTTTCTAGGAGTAGGTTTAGTACTTCTCTAAGTGATGGCATATCTTTAGATTTCCAGTACCTAGGCAAACAAGAGGTGGCTGCTATCAGAATGGGCCTATTATTATTTTGTTAATTCTGCTGACGGACTCAGGGAATTTCTTGAATAAAGCAAGCTCAGATGTGAAAGTACCAATGTTTCTATCTACCTTAATGATTAGGTCATAAATCATTTTCCAATATTTGGTTATTTTTGGGCAATACCACCATATGTGGACCATATTTCCCAAACCGCCACAATCTCTCCAACAGAATACATGTTGTTCATGTTGTGTAGTCTGGACGGAGCTAAGTACCATCGATTCAAAATTTTAAAATGATTTTCAAAATGGTCAGAGCAAAAAGATATTCCCTTTAATGATTTAAAAAAACTAAACCAATCCTCTAACTCATATTGGGTGCCCAGCTCCGCCCCCCAAGATAGCATGTGCTTGGGGGGCGGGGCCTGGCAGCCAAGATGGCCAGACGTGTTCTCTGAGGGCTCCTGCAACAGAGGACACATAAAAGTTCCTTTTACACATAATAATGAAACCCACCGCACATGCTGCCCAGAAAACGAACCGGGAACTAACACAGAGCAGAATGACGCTAATCCCGAGCCGACACGCCACAGAGATACTCGAACCGGCCACGCGGCCTAAACCAGAGCGGAGTCTAAGGCCTGGGGGAGGCGGCCGATCCCCCGGCATGAGGCTCGCTCTCAAACGAGGGAACACTAATGCCCTGCTACCCCCCCCCTCTGGACCGGCGGGGGATATCCCGGTCCACGCTGGGAACAACCACCTCGGTGACATTGCGTGATCAAGCGACAAAGCTCACTGCCAAACGGGACCAGTGAGGCCCAAACAAGATGGCTGCACAAGCGCGGCCTGAGTCAAAGCTCACACTGAACAAGCCTCCCAAGTTCTTCGATAGGCTCTGTGCTCACCTCTGGTCAAAGCTCCGCACCCGGGGTCAGGCCTACCGGCTGGCGAGGAGAGAAGCAGTGGCTTGGATTCGCCCAGCAACCAGACGGCAGATAGGTAGAAACCTACCAAGGGCCCCCAGAGGGGCGCCCCAAGGGCAATGCCGGAGACCACTATGGCGGGAAACGACCCCATGCTCTATTGACACCAGCACCCGCATACATCAGAGTGAGATCCGCAAACAAGTCCAACCTGATTACCAGCCGGAGGTTCCAGAAATCACAGACCAGCAGAAAACTAATCCACACGACCGTACACACTTTGTCTGCAGCAACGCCCACCGAGCCACAGCATGGATCGCTACTAAGAAGCATAACGGCCGGAGAGCTCCATCGCGACCCGCCGGAGTAGGAATTTTACAGGGACACCAACTCTGCCCCCAACCCCGGCTCACAAGCTCAGCACACAGAGCTGGCATTGGCTGATTGAATCGAACAGCACCAAAGACATTGCTCTCACCTTGTTGAAACCAAGTAGTTTGCGTTTGCGTTTTATCTTTTACTTTTTTGTTCCACCTATAATGCCATTGCCTATGACGAAACTTGCACCTAATACTTTACAATGTAAGCAAGCTTTGGTAATGTTATACATATCCAACGTACTATAGCTTATACTCACATAGTATGACACTTTAATGCACCATATACTAACAAGCTATTACTGTACTGTATCACTTGTTAACTCATAACAACACCAGTGTCGCTAGTTTAGCACAGTGAAGCATCAATTATTTCAGGAGAATTTATAATGTAATCTAAACACCAGTATGTAACTAGCTGAAAATCCACTATGTTTTATGCTTGTATTATACTAGATCAGCTAAACAATCATAGCTCAACGTTGACAGCCAAGCTAGCTACTGCTTATGAATCTTGTTAAACATTACTGCTAAACAAGTAAATGTAAAATGGTGCACGTAAACTCGATACCCCATTGTAACGTGTCACATTAACGCATTAGGATTGACGTCAATTTCACTTAACGTGATCATCATAAAAAGACAGGAAAGTTCAACTGTAACCTACTATGTCTATACACTTTCTACTTCTGCTCTCATGAAACTTAAAAAATTGTGCTGAATATTCATAAGCCATGTTTTGATTGTTATGCCTATTACTGCTTACGACTGCTATCGTGGCTGAGTAAGCCTATTGTTACACCATGCACAACAAAAATAAAGAATTACAAGATAGCATGTGCTTAAGTTTAACAGTAGGTTTGGTATTATGTAGTAAATAACACATTGATATTGTGCCCTTCCTATTTGGGTCGTGCAAAAACTATTTTTCCAATGGTGATAATTCTAACTCTTTGTCATTTTTATCGGTGTGCGATATATTATATAGTTCTTTCAGTTTCCCAATAACCAACATGCATTCTTCCTTGCAGTCATTCATCAATCTATGTTTAAATTGTATTTTTTCATATGATAAAATGGTATTGCCGTGGAAAAAATTATCTATATTGTTCAAGTGGTATTTCTTCAACAGATCTGAGTCCAAAGAGGGCATATAGTGTTTCGGTAGTTCGATCAGCATAGCCCTATACAGTTTCACTGAGTGGCGATTGTTTTTAAACACTATATCCCAGGCTTTAAGGGTAGTTTTTGTTGATAGAAATAATTTAGCTACTCCAGGCCTTCTTTCAGGACTCAGCCAGGGTAATTCTTTAAGTTGGAATGGGAGAATTTTAGCTTGCTCTATTTCCATCCATCGTGGCCTATTTACTTGACTATTGAAGCTAACGACCACTGCAGCATTCGTGGCAAAATAGTATTTCCAGATATTTGGCACTCCAATACCTCCATGGGATTTATGGTGCTGCAGGGATGTGAGCTTGATTCTGCTGGACTTGTTATTCCAGATGAACTTTAACATAACTGAATGCATTTTATTAAAAAAGGATAATGGGATGGATAGAGGTATAGTCCTAAAGTAATATAACATTTTAGGAAGAATGGACATTTTAATAGAAGCAATTCTCCCTAGCCATGAGAGTTCCATCCCGCACCATCTCTCTATCTCTCTTTGTAAGTCCGGCCATGCTTTCTTTAAGTTTTGGGCATGCATATTAGAAAAGTTTTTTACATAGGTTAATGCCTATATACTCTAAATATTCACTTCTCCAATCAAATGGATAGATTGACTTTAGGGTGACTATATCGAATTTATTCATATGAAGTGGGAGGGCCTGGGTTTTGGATTCATTCAATTTATAGTAGGATACCTCCCCAAATTGGAGTAGGATTTCTTTAAGAAATGTCAGAGATTTTGGGGGATTTTTAAGCGCTAGTATAACATCATCGGCGAATAGACCAATTTTATGGGTGGATCCTTTAATACTAATGCCTTGGTTCCTTCCGATTAGTTCGGCCAAAGGTTCCATTGCCAAAACAAAGAGAACCGGGGATAAAGGGCAACCTAGTCATGTTCCATTAGTAAGAGAAAATGTTTTCCTTAGTCGTCTCACCATAAGAGTTGTGCGGTTCAGATTAATTTTTTGTATCTTAAAATTAATCTCTCTTATCATTTCTGATAAGGAAGAGGATGGGCCAAATTTGTTTGCCTGATTCAGATTGTATAGTTCTTTTTCCATATTTCTCAGATTATCATTATTAATTCTCTTTAAGTGAGACGCTCTAGAAATAAAATGGCCTCTTAACACAGCCTTGAGCACATTCCAGGCCACATCGCCAGAAACCTCAGATGGAACATAGTCCAGAAAATAATCATTCAAAACCCTCTCTGCAGATGACCTATTTTCTACGTCGTTTAACAAATAGTTGCCTAATTTCCATTGTCTGTTAGGGGCAGAAGATATCATTTCATCCAAATGCATAATGATTGGAGCATGGTCGGATCAGTTTTTGTCTAAAATGTCGGATTTCAAGATGTGCGGGATTAGAGCATCCTGGATTAAGAACCTGTCCAGCCTGGAGTACATGTTTTAGAAACCGAATAATATGTGAAATCCCTTTCGTTCTCATGCATCAGTCTCCAGGGATCATACAGTCCGCATTCAATCATATATTTAGAAAATTTATCAGCTAACCTATCACTATCTCTCCTGTGGGGTTGATCAGAATCTTCCCTCGCATTATCCAAATTGCCATCCATGACAAAGTTCGTGTCACCACACATCACTAAAGTTCCTCTCAAGTTTTCATTCACCAGATCCATTACCTTTCTGAAAAAAACTAGTTGACCTGAGTTAGGGAAATACAAATTCACAATTGTGTACAGAATATTATTAATTTTTCCTGTCCACAGTAAATATCTCCCTTCATCATCTGCCATTACCTTTTCTGTTGAGCAAGCCACATTTCTGTTAAAAAAAAATAAAAGCACCTCTAGATTTGG
This sequence comes from Pelobates cultripes, assembly GCA_933207985.1. Taxonomy (NCBI): domain Eukaryota; kingdom Metazoa; phylum Chordata; class Amphibia; order Anura; family Pelobatidae; genus Pelobates; species Pelobates cultripes. Next base: position 97,781,464 of record OW240917.1, read on the forward strand.
ATTTATAAGTACAATGAAATTGAGATGGGAATAACTTTGACATAAGCCTATAATCTTTGCCTTCTTTAAAATGAGTCTCCTGTACACAAATAACATCTGCTTTGTTGGATTTTGCTTCCTTAAAAAGTAGTCTTCTCTTGTGTGCGGTGTTCAGGCCCCTCACATTGAATGACAAACTTAATAACCATGACCTAAATAAAAATCGTGGTTAATGGAGAGAAATCTGCTGTCAATGTGTGAGCCCGAAGTTCCACGCCTCAAGAGAAGTATTAGGAGATCCAACATTTTAGACAAGAATTGTTTTTGGTGATACATTAAGAAATTAGTTAAAGCAATTGAAACAAACATTGTACAAGTTATGTATTGAGATTGTGTCATGCTGAATTGTATACCTTTCCCAAGAAAATGGATGGACATAAAATTAAGTAAAAAAACAGGGGGTAAAAAACTTGGAAAAATACCCCTATCAGGGGACGTAAAAAAAAACTTTGGTAAGTGATAGGGCCATGAGGGAGAATAAAAAAAAAATTCTCCATCTCAGGGTGTTAGGCCCAGTTTGGGGGGAGAGAAAACTACCCGGGACAAGGGGAAACAATGTAAGCAACAAAGAATTATCAAAAAGTAGAAGATGCTAAAGGAGAAAAATTAACAAATAGCAGAAAGAAAAAGGGAAGGTCCCTGCAGTCCTGAAATCTTAGTTGAACAGAGAAAAACCTCAATTGACTTGGAACGGAAAAGGAAATTTTTATCACTTATCTAATATAGTTTTGGGAGAAAACATAAAAGTTGCAAAGGTTGTCTGCTTTAGAGGTATATCACATTAATGTGGGAACAAAACAAAAATTTGTCAGCTATCCCTGCTTATCTCAGGACTTGAGTAGGGATCAGTGGTATGTCTCAAAAGATAAGGTTCTTTTAGATCCAGGTAGGAAAGAACAAAAAGAAAAATTAAAAGCAAAAATCAATGTTAGTATAAGATAAGGACAAAACCTTCTGAAAGTAAGGAATATAGTGGCTTGTGATTGATAATCCAAAACCGACAATATTGCAGCTGGAGCTGTAAAAGAATGAAACAAAAGCAGCGTGGGTCTCAGTTGTTATCCACCTTGCTCCTCTTGGGCTGGAGTTGAGGGTGAAAGCACATGTGATTGTGCTGGATGTCTATTGATAGAGTTAAGAAATTCCATACCCTCCTCTTGTGATGTAACTGTATAGTTCCGGCCATCAATATGGAAGAGTACCTTCACAGGAAATCCCCACCTATAACGTATCCCTCTCTGCCTTAATTCAGATGTAAAAGGCTGGAACTCCCTGTGACGCCTCATTGTGTAGGCCAAGAAATCTTGAAATACTTTTATGTTTTTACATTCCCCAGAAAGGCCAGATGCTCGTATCGCGCCCAAAAATTCCTCTTTTATGTGAAAAAAGTGAAATTTTACTATTACATCTTTGGGCGCGGTTACAGGTGCTTTGGTAGGCTTAGGCAGCCTGTGGATTCTGTCCATCAATAAGTCCAGGTTGGTAGCTCTTGGTAAAGTTGTCTTAACCATTGTCTGGAAAAAGTTCAATAATTCTGGGGTATCAACTGTGTCAGGAATCCCCCTGACCCTCAGGTTATTGCGCCTACTTCTATCCTCAGCATCCGCTATTTTTTCTGCTCGTTGGTTAACTTGTAGTTGATGCTCTTTCACAGTATTAATCAAGTCCTGGTGGGATTTTTCCTGGGCGTGCAGTCTATGCTCTACCTCTTCTGTACGTTGCCCAATATTTTCCATGGCTCCATACATAACATCAAAGTCCTTTTTAAAATCATTTATTAAGTCCACTCTTAAATTTTCTATGAGCTGTATTATCATGCCAGCCGATGGTGGCAAATCTTCTGCCATCTCTAGAGGCATAGTTGGATTGTAAGTCATTATTTTAAATCCTGTAGGGGCCATCTTGGATGTGACAATATGGGAGAGGGAGTGAGCCTGCAGGCCATTACTCACCCCAACAGCAGACTTGTCAGTTATTTTAGTCGCAGGAACGGATTTGTCTTGATTTTTTTGCTTCTGCGTGTTGAGTAGATCTTCTTGAAAGTAATTACTTACAAATTATTGAGTTTGCAAATTGTATTTTTGGAACTAAATTGTCCCAGTGTCCCAGGAGATCCTCTTAATGGTGGCCATTCAAGATGGTGACCAAGGTCTGCCCCCCTATATTGTGTTCTTTAACAGGGCGTGCTTTTATTCTTTATCCAATCAGATAGTTACATCTAGTCTTAATGTATAGAGATGGTAGTAAAAGGGGGGTGAGGAGTTTGTACTTTTCTGCTTTTAATAAGCAGATCAGCATTAATGGGGTGTTTAATTGGAACTTTACTGCTGTTACTAGGCAAACATCAGTAAGGGGTGGTAGGTGTAGCAGAGCGCTAGTCCCGACAAGGACTTTTCCTCCGCTGAAATGTGAATAGCTCTATCCCTCCACAGTAACTGAACAACACACAGTTATGGGAGTACAATTGATTTGTTCCACACAAACACAGCCTTTTATGTACAGACCCCCAGCATGGGGTCTCAATTCAAAATATACACAAGCCCCTCCCAGTCGTCCCTGTGTCTGAGAGATAATTGTATTAAAACTGTGTAACTCAATTATCTCTAAGTTACAGGGATATACATGAAACATACACATAACACCCCAAAAACATATTCATATTTTACAGGAACCCCACAAGTTTTATAGCCACGAATAGCCCAGATCTGAGCGCGTATGTTGGCCAAATAGCGCTCAGATCTGTTCGGTAGAGCTGAATCGCCTTCGAGTGGCCACAAGCCAATAACCCATAACAGTTCCAGAGAATCGAGGGCAACTGCCAGTCACTTTTCAGGGGTTCCTGTGCAAACACAAATGAACTCTCCCCCTGGCTGTTAGGTATCAAATGCTCCTTCCAGTCAGTAGTTCCTATCTTCTGAACATCGTTTGTCTAGCTGGTCGGGAAGTGGGACGGGAAATGTTTCAATCTTTGCTCGGGTTCATGGACCGAAAATAGCTCCAGGCGGGGACCATGTACCACTGCCTGTGTTTGCGAGACAAAATGGAAAGCACTTGAGTTAATGACTTCATTGCAGTTAACAACCAGGGGTGGTCAGTGTTTGGGGAGGTAAAAAAAAGGGGGACCACACACCATCCATTCGGGGCACGAACAAGGGAGTACAAACAACTGAATAGAAAGGAATGACTCTGCTATAGTAGGAGATAGGAAAGAAGGTATAAAGTCCAAACTTGTAAAGAACCAACATCCTCTATACATTGAACAGAACTTAGCTTGTTAGTGTAGGGGCTTATTCACTAACATGTTAAAATCAGAGAGCATAAAAATAATCACATGCCATCACTTTCCAAGTTTCTTGAGATCCTATATTACAAGGACCTGTTACAGAGTTGGGTTTCTGCTGAATTAAAACAGGCATTGCAGTCTATTTCTTTGCCTAACATAGACAAGTTCTGGAATAGAGGGGATGGTAATTGGTTAATTTTTATCTTTTGAAATGCTTACTAAATGAACATACGCATTATAAAAACCATATTAAATTATATATTATTTTAATGCTGTAAAAGAAAGACAATGTCAAATGTTCTATTTCATTTTTTTAAGTATATTGAGACATTACCATTTGTTCAACAGGATGATGCAAGCTCTTAAAAGGGTGCTACCATCCACTTAAATTAACTTAATTTATCTGCAGAGAGGAGCACAATACGCTTAAGGTTCTAATTAAATTTTTAGAGTTTAAATGGATCTGTCATTCTCACATCCTAAAATGAAAACAGCTAAATATGATTTAGTAGTCTATCACAAAGCTACTTTGAACAGTAGAAGGATTAATATATTTCAAAAAAAGGCATGAAGTAGGTCAGTGGAATGTTTTTTTTTATATATATATTTAACCGCTGAAGAGGTCCTCTTTTGAATTTCACAGATTGCTACAATCTGCTAGGTGGGTGCTGGAATGATACATATTTCATGGAATAGCCTTCCAGCTGAAGTGGTAGACGTTAACACAGTGAAGGAGTTTAAGCATGTGTGGGATAGGCATAAGGCTATCCTAGCTATAAGATAAGGCCAGGGACTAATGAAAGTATTTAGAAAATTGGGCAGACTAGATGGGGCGAATGGTTCTTATCTGCCGTCACATTCTATGTTTCTATATACTATGCCCAGTAACCCTTAAGGGCTACTTAGCTGTCAGATTATGTCTTGTATGTAAAAAAACAAAAACAAAAAAAAAACATTTAATTAAACTGCAAGCACTCTTATCTCTTTCCTTCAGGTATATCAAGTCTGATTCAGTACAGACAGTGACAACTGTCACCAGAAGAAGAGATTAGTATTAAATTGTACTGTACTGCAGGGGGGAAAAAATGAACTATAATCGGTTACATTTTGCATTTATATATCTGTATATTATGGCACATGTAAATATTCATGCTAAAATGGAGGATGCTAGCAGTCAAAACCAAGAATCATATTTGATGAAAGGAAAGTTACGCTGAGTTCTGAAAATCATGCATAATATTATCAGATTTAAGGCACGTTAAAGACTGTGAATTTACACTGCACTAAACCAAATTGTATACAAAGGAAATAGATGAGATGTATTTTGGAAGTTTGTATGTTACCTTTCAACAATGAGTTCATAACTGCTTTGGGGAGCAAATACAAACTATATAAACAAGTGACTTTTTTTACTCTGTGTGCAAAAAGTGATTTTTGCAGTGCAGTAAAATACCCAAATTATTTCCTACAAGGGCTATATTAAAGGCAGCAACTGCATGGTAGTTCAGTTCTCACTAACCTTGGACCAACTGGGGCACTTATAGCATGACATTACCCTAAAACTAAAGGAACCCTCTAATAGTTAATAGTAATCTAGGCTGAAAAAAAAATAAAAAATAAATTCCATTAAGTTCAACCAAAAAAAACCGAACCCTAACTTTAAAAATGTATGTACTATATACTGATCATCCACAACATTAAAAATAATTGACAGTTGAATAACATTGATTATATTGTTACAATGGTACCTGTCAAGAGATGGGATATATTAGGCAGGAAGTAAATAGTAAGTTCTTAAATTTCATGTGGTGGAAGCAGGAAAAATGGGCAAGTGAAAAGATCTGAGTAACCTTGACAAGGGCCAGATAGTGATGGTTAGATGATTGGGTCAGAGCATTTTCAAAAAGGCAAGACTTGTGATGTGTTCCCGGTATGCAATAGTTAGTATCTGCCAAATGTAGTGCAAGGAAGGACAGCCGGTAGACAGGAATCAGGATCATGGGCACCCAAGGCTCATCTGGTGTAGTTACTGTATCTACTATAGCTCAAATTGATAAAGATGTTTGCTGGCCAGGATAGGCTGGTTTCAAAGACTGGATTTGCAGTTTATTGCACTTGGTGCTGAGTAGTCACAAATGGGTCATAGAGTCCATTTTTATGTTGATATGAGTGTCAGAACTGGACCATGGAGCAACGGAAGAAGGTTGTCCTGTCTGATGAATTGTGTTTTCTTTTAGATCGGGTGGATAGTTGTTGTTTACTTGGGAAAGAGATGGCAGCATGATGCCCTATGTGAATAAGGCAGACCGGCTGAGACAGGCAGACCGGCTGAGACAATGTTATGCTCTGGGCAATGTTCCACTGGGAAACCTTGGGTCCTGCATTCAAGTGGATGTTACTTTGACACGTACCAACGGAGATTATTGCAGACCACGTGCACTTCTTCACGGCAATGATGTTCCCAGATTGCTGTGGTCTCTTGCAGCAGGATAATGCACCCTGCCACACTGCAAAAATTACAAAGAGTTCAAGGTGTTGGCTTGAAATTCCCAAGATCTCTGTCCAATTGAGCATCTGTGGAATGTGCTGGAACAACAAATCCGATCAATGGAGGCACCACCTCTCAACTTTCACGACATAAAGGATCTGATGCTAATGTCTTGGTGCAAGATGCTACAAGACACATTCAGAGGTCTTTTGGAGTTTATGCTTTGATGCATCAGAGCTGTTTTGGCAGCACAAGGGAGACCTACATGATATTAGGAAGGCGGTTTTAATATTGAGACTGATCGGTGTAAAAAATACATAAAGGTCCACAATTTTGTCATGGGAAAAAAAAAACATACATTGAAGATATTAAATATTTTCATTAACCACTCAACATTCAGTCGCATGGATTCTAAATCTTCTGCTACCCCTCAAAGACATGTATTTGGTGTTATGTTAAAAACCTTCAAAAAAAAATGTTTTCAAATGTATTTCCAATATAGCTCTTTTTTCCAGTTGGGTAATTTTGTTCTAAATTTTGCTATTCATTTTGTAATTCACCATAAACTGTCCAGTAAACAGTTCCTATGTCTCTAAAACCATGATAGTTATCATCTAGAGTTGCAAATCCACTGGAGAATCGGCAGACACATTGTTACCAAAACAAATGCTTTACATGGACTCTGACCTCAATTATGTATATTAATTAAAGCGGCACTGTCATGCCGAACTTACCTTTCCTCAATCTCTTCCTCTTCTCCCACTCTCTCAGGATCTGTTATTCTTTTCTTCCTGTCTTCTTTAGTTTTCTTTAAAATCATAAGACAAAGTAGGGACTCTTTGCCTTATGGGGGATTCCTCCGCTTGACCAGCTCTGACCAGCGGAGGAGCAAAGTGTGCTTCATTTCCGCTGGTCAGAGCAATTTTCCCATGATCCCTAGCTTTCCTCAGTGTTCCCACAATGCTTCCTGTCATTTTACACAAAACTGCCGAATTGCGTTCTAACTGAATGACAACAGTCTGTTCGTTTCTTTTAGAACGCAATTCGGCACTTTATTCGGATCAGAATTTCATTCGAATGAATGAAACTCTGATCCTATTCTTGCTGTGGCTGCATCTTGCAGCCGCTTAGTAGATAACTCCCTAATTCCCACGGTATCAGGGAGCTATCTACTAAAAGGCTGAAAGACCTAAATTGGTCTTTCAGCCAACTTTACTAATACCAAGTAAAAATTACTTAGTATTAGTAAGTAATATGCCCCTACTCGCTATACTGCTTGTGGCTGCTCACTGTAAAAAAAACTATTGGCCCCCACCCCTAAACGACGGGTGGGGGCCCTAAAATAAAATAAGGGGGGGAGACCAAATGACCTACTGCCCCCCCCGGCCCCCACCCCTGGGCGGCGGGTGGGGGCAATAATGAGGGGGGGGGACCTACTGCCCCCCCGCCCCCACCCCTGGGCGGCGGGTGGGGGCCATGAAGATAATGAGGGGGGACCTACTGTCATCCCCCTCACCCCCTGGCTGGGGCCATAGTGAGAATTAGGGGACCTATGCCCCCCCGCCACCCCTGGGCGGGGTGGGGGCTAGATAATGAGGGGGACTTACTGTCCTCCCCGCCCCCACCCTGGGCGGGGTGGGGCCCTTATCAATTCCAAGGTGACTAGGGGTCCCCAAGCCCCTAATCACCCACCCCACACCCAAAAAAAAAAAGTCCCTACTTACCCCCCTCACCCTAAAAAATAGTGAGGGGGGGATAAAATAACTAACCTGTAAAATAAAATTAAACTTACCATTCGACGTCTTCTTTTTTCTCAAATCTTCTTTTTCAGCCCCAAAAAAGGCCAAATAAAAAACCATCATAACCGTCGAATTGAAAATAAAATAAAAATCCCGAGCGCAAAAAAAAAAACCACGAAAAAAAAAAAACCCGAGCGCAAAAAAATAATCCATCTTCACCCATGGAGGGCTCCGCGCAGACTGAGCTCCGCAGGGCGGGGGAAGGCTTATAAAGCCTTGCCCCGCCCTGCAATTAGGCTAAGAACACTCTGATTGGTGGGTTTAAGCCAATCAGAGTGTTCTTTGTCATTTTACACAGCGTGGGAAAATTCAAAAGAACTTTCCCACGCTGTGTAAAATTACAAATAAAAGATGGCTTCAATGGGAAAGTTTTTGAATTTTCCCACTAAAATGATACAGAGCACTGTGATTGGATGGCGAAATCCATCATATAGTGCTTGTGTCATTTTACACAGCGTGGGAAAATTGAATTTTCCCACGCTGTGTAAAATGACACAGAGCACTGTGATTGGATGGCTTTAAATCCATCCAATCACAGTGCTCTGTGTCATTTTACACAGCGTGGGAAAATTCTTTAGAATTTTCCCACGCTGTGTAAAATGACACAGAGCACTGTGATTGGATGGCTTGAAATATAATAAGCTTCCCCCGCCATGTGGAGCTCAGTCTGCGCGGAGCCTCCATGGGTGAAGATGGATTATTTTTGCGTCGGGTTTTTTTTTTTTCGTCGGGTTTTTTTTTTGCGCTCGGGATTTTTATTTTATTTTCAATTCGACGGTTATGATGGTTTTTTTATTTGGCCTTTTTTGGGGCTGAAAAAAGAAGATTTGAGAAAAAAGAAGACGTCGAATGGTAAGTTTAATTTTATTTTACAGGTTAGTTATTTTATCCCCCCCTCACTATTTTTTAGGGTGAGGGGGGTAGGTAGGGACTTGTTTTTTTGGGTGGGGGGTGGGTGACTAGGGGCTTGGGGACCCCTAGTCACCTTGGGAGGGGGTAATTGACTTAGGGCCCCCACCCGCCGCCCAGGGGTGGGGGCCGGGGGGGGACAGTAGGTCCCCCCCCCTCATTATCTTCATGGCCCCCACCCGCCGCCCAGGGGTGGGGGCCGGGGGGGGCAGTAGGTACCCCCCCATTCTCAATATGGCCCCCACCCGCCGTCCAGGGGTGGGGGCCGGGGGGGGGGCAGTAGGTCCCCCCCATTCTCATTATGGCCCCCACCCGCCGCCCAGGGGTGGGGGCCGGGGGGGGCAGTAGGTACCCCCCCATTCTCCTTATGGCCCCCACCCGCCGCCCAGGAGTGGGGGCCGGGGGGGGGACAGTAGGTCCCCCCATTCTCATTATGGCCCCCACCCGCCGCCCAGGGGTGGGGGCCGGGGGGGGAGTACTGCCCCCCCTCATTCTCACTATGGCCCCCACCCGCCGCCCAGGGGTGGGGGCGGGGGGGAGGACAGTAGGTGTCCCCCCCCATTCTCATTATGGCCCCCACCCGCCGCCCAGGGGTGGGGGGAGTACTGCCCCCCCCCTCATTCTCACTGTTTAGGGGTGGGGGCCAATAGTTGTTTTTCTTTACAGTGAGCAGCCACAGATTTTTATCTCCCTTGTGCTATTATGGGGGTCATATTGACATCCATAGAGTGAGAGGGGGACCTGGGGGGGGCTTATGAAGTGGTGGGGAGCACTGCCCCCTGCCGCTTCTGTAGTTACATATTACAAGGAGGGAGCTACGTGCCGGTAGCTCCCTCCTTGTAATAAACTGAACGAACAAACTAACACTGATACATTGTGTTAGTTTGTTCGGCTGATCTTTCTATTCACTCATTCGTCTGTCTGATGAATGAATGAATGAATAGATGAAATTCCCGTTCGCATGTCCAGGTGTTTCACTGGGCATGTGCGGGAATCTCACAGTCTGCCTAGTGTGGGCTGATGACGTGTCCCACAGGGACTTCACCTACCCACACAAAGATGGCTGCGCCCTGAATATAGATCGGGGCAGAAAATAAGGATTAAAAAAATAGGTAATGCTGGGGGCTTAGGGGCATTTGGGGGTGACTAGTGAGTCAATTGGATGTAGTGGAGGCGGGAGAGGGGTTAAAAAAAAACAGAATTCGGCATGACAGTGCCGCTTTAATACCACGCTTATTTAAAACATCAACTTTTGTACTCCACAGTAGTGTTGTGTTGTGTTGCTGTATTTTTATGGCAAAGGTATTCATTGCAATCTAAAGTAGTTAAAAGCAAAGTATATGAAATATTTGCATTACTGCTAATAAACATAGAAAACATTCTTTTTGAATTGATTCCTGTTTAAAGTGGAACAAAATTACAGTCTTTGTCCTTTTTTGAGGGGAGTTATTAAGATGCCGTGAGGACATGATTCAGTACAACTCAGAATATGTTGCCTTCTGCTCCCCATAAGCAATAGAAAGACAGACCAAACAGTACTCAGCTTCCTTGTGAATGTCATCAGACACCTTTATTTTTGACATGCGAGTAGAGTTGAGCAAACCCAAACTGAAAAGTTCAGGTACGTACCCAGCATTACGTTTTTTGGACCCCGAACACGGACATATCACTGTATGTTCAGGTTGGAGTTCGGTGTTCGGCGATCTAATGACGCATTTTGAAAGGCTGCAGGGCAACCAATCAACAAGCGTTTGACTCGTGTGCTCTTAGAAGCCATCACAGCCATGCCTACTAATGGCACAGCTGTGATTGGCCAGTGCATCAAGTGACCCAGGCTCTATAGAAGCTGGTCACTTAGTATTAGTAAATTATGCCTCTACTCGCTGTGGTCTGTGGCTGCTCACTGTTAAAAAAAAAAAAAATTCATCCACTCCTGAGCCCCCACCGCGTGAGTGGGGGCTTTTAAACTAAAGGGGGGACCTATTGCCCCCCCCTGTCCCCTAAATAACAATAAGGGGGGACCTACTGTCCTTCCCCCTGGCCCCCACCCATGAGTGGTGGGTGGGGGCCATAAATGAAAATTGGTGGGGGACCTAATGTCCTCCCCCCCATTCCCCACCCCTGAGCGGTGGGAGGGGGCCATAAATAAAAATTGAGGGGGGACCTAATGTCCTCCCCCCAAAAAAAGGCCATATAAAAATCCAGAATAACCTACGCACTTTAAAAAAAAAAAAAAAACGAGCGCAAAAATAAAAAAATCCTTCTTCACCCATGCAGGGCTCCGCGCAAACTGAGCTCTGCAGGGGGGGGACGGCATATAAAGCCTTGCCCCGCCCTGCAATTAGCCTCAGAGCACTCTGATTGGTGGGTTTAAGCCATCCAATCAGAGTGCTCTGACAGGTAAATGAAGAGACTGACAGGAAAGTCTCTACATTTACCTGTCACAACACTCTGATTGGTTGGCTTGAAATCCACCAATCAGAGTGCTCTGTGTCATTTTACACAGCGTGGGAAAGTTCTTTGGAATTTTCGCACGCTGTGTAAAATGACACAGAGCACTCTGATTGGTGGATTAAGTAACCAATCAGAGTGTTATGAGTCAAAATACACAGCGTGGGAAAATTCCAAAGAACTTTCCCACGCTGTGTAAAATGACACAGAGCACTCTGATTGGCTGGATTTCAAGCTAACCAATCAGAGTGCTCTGTGTCATTTTACACAGCGTGGGAAAGTTCTTTGGAATTTTCCCATGCTATGTAAAATAACACAGAGCACTCTTATTGGTTAGCTTGAAATCCAGCCAATCAGAGTGCTCTGTGTCATTTTACACAGCGTGGGAAAATTCCATAGGTCAGAGAAAAGACTTATCTTCCTTCCCTTCTTTTCTCCTTCAACTACCCTCCCCCCCTACTTCACAGTCCCCGTCCCCCCCACCCAGTTGGGACCCAATAGTTTTCTTTGAATTTTTGTGATCCCTCTCCCGTTTCACCATATATTGTCCCTGGGGGTTGACCAATAACAATACTTGATATCTGCCATACTGCAAAGCTACGAATTATCTAACAAACTCACTTCATTTGAACTTACCTGTATTGATCCAAAGCCCTTGGAACATAGAGCCTCATGCATGTACAAAATTCAATTGACTGTACTAATACCAGAGGAATTCCTATAAACCTAAATAACAGAAGATGGAAGATATGTGATTTAACCCTCTACCGATCCTTGGTAAGTAGCATCTGTAACGGAACTCCCCGTACTCCGACTGAGTACCTTCCATTGATGGACGCTTCCTAGCCTGCGCCGAGGATCACAAGCACCGCACCGGACACCACAACCACCGCAGACTCCACAACCACCGTAGCTTAACTGGAGTCTCGCTGTCTTCTGTCCACCCTGGATCAGCTTCTGTCCTCCATGACCATATGGGGAAGACCTCTCCTATCAGGAACAATTTCTTAAAAGAGCTAAGTGATTAAAGCTCAAGGGAGTATGCAGAGCATAGCAATCCCCAGTGTGATTATAGCAGTTACCTCCAATAACAAGACAAGGCTACGTTTTGAAGGGTAAAGAAGAACTGACTGTACAGGCACATACAGCCTCTTTTATTCACATTCTACAAACATAGTACTGCCCACAGGGTTTTAAAGAACAACCAATCAACACATTACAACACAGCTAACACTCCCATTCATTACATCAGAAATCCTCCCCTCTGCCTGTGATACAATTATCTCAACACAATAAACTAACTTTATTATCACAGGCAGGAAAATACAGTATTATAAAACATATCACAGGGACCCCAAAACATGCAATAACCCCATAAAATATATCCTTGGAACCAGGGGATCTGGGTGAACCACATATCCAAAATTCACCCAGATCCGTTTCGTAGTTTGGAAGATACTGTTTAATGCAGATTCAGCAGAACATATACAGGCTATATGAAAAATAATTACTGTTAAATGTGTCCCCTGTTCTGTAGTTTAAAACTACTGAACGATGTCTTTGTGCACCAAATTCCAGCGAGATGGCACCGTGTAGAAAAGTCAAAACAGGGTCTGTGAGTTAAAATGGCCACCATCCATTGTTCTCACCATGTGCTTTATCCATTGTTCTCACCATGTGCCTCTGATACATGAAATGGTGGCCACCCAGTAACTCCACAGTTTGTCTGGTAGTCTATCCAGCCGAACCAACAGATGAATCACATGGGGAACAGTGCAACAAACGAAGGGAATCATAAAAAATATGGACAATAGTCATATTTGTTCACAATCTCCAGTATTGTCAAAGGACACAAATAGTGTTTTCAAATGCAATGTATCCCAGGGCCATAGTCAGAAGGTAGGAGGCGGGCAAGCAGCCCCCTCCAAGAACACGTGGCAAGGTCTGTTCCGCCACAGCATGAAACAATTGTAGGTTGTTTTTCTGGTACCACAAACCTCAGTTCTTGGACTCAGCAGACCCTGTCCTAGATGGCAGCTGTGCATTGTTTTTTTACAGCTCCTGGTACCCTCATTACCCATGGTGGAAATGCACAATATTAATTTCAGTCTGGCATAGGATGATGCGTCACCACACAGCTACATTGACCTTCCGATGCAGATATTCCCTATGATAAGAATTTTGAATGTTGCCAAACATCTTATTCTCATCTTTTGGAAGTAAATGGGACTTTGGTTGGCAAAAATTGAAAAACTTTGATACTTACAGAATAATTCTAAATTCTTTTGACCTAAAGTAACCTTCATCATTTTTAAGGTTATACTAGAAATATAGCCATCAACCTACCCTCTGATCTATTCCTCACCCTTCCCTTGAATAATCCTCCCCCTCAAAAAAAATCCCTAAATATGTTTTTTTTTTTATCACTATTTAAAGCATTTGCTTATATATGATAAGTCTTAATTTATGTAAATATCGTTGCTTGCAATTGTCATATTACAGTAACTTATGGTAAAATATAGATACCATCAACAACAATGCCCTGGATTCCGTCACACATTCTCCCACCAAAGCTCAAATCTATTGGGGTGAACAACCGAGGTCATAGTGGTATGTTTACATGAAGGGCCTCATCATTTTCTTGTTTAGAATAAATGGGAGATTGATCTCTAGCATGTATGTTTAAAAAAGGCAGCCACAACACCCAAACCATAGTCTTTCATTTCTGGACCGGAGGAGAGAGAAGGGAACTGACAGGAGCTGCAAGAAAGGTAAGTTACAGCTCTCTGCCAGCCCCCAACAGGACCGCTTGTAATGAGCCCGGCGGTTCTGGTCTGTATTATGGCAATGTAAGTTGCCATAATACAGACAGTGACTCGAGTATAAGACGAGTGGGGGTTTTTCAGCACAAAAAATGTGCTGAAAAACTCGTCTTATACTCGAGTATATACGGTATATATTTTATAAAGAATAGGAGAGGTACTCACAAATATGGAGAAAATATGGTTTTGCTCACTCTAGAGCACTTGCAGGTGTTTTTTGCCATACCAATAAATCTATGGTCCCAGGCTCCAAACAAGATCAATGTGGAATCCAATAAAATTAAATTATGAACTACTTTATTTAATAAACTAGTTTATAAAACAGTAAAAACAGTACAAAATAACTTTTGAAAAAGGCTTTGGATAAATGTGTTTTAATATTTTGTACTGTTATTATAAAATTCAGTGAGTTTTTCCTGCGTTCTTCAGGTTGTAGTGGCGAGTAACTTTTAGGCCTGGCTAGTAACCAGGGCTTGATATTTTGAGATGCATATTGAGTTTGTAATGATACTTTTTTATTGGCTTAACATAATATTTAAAAAGACATGTTTTCGTGAGTTTTCCTCCCTTGCTCAAACATGAAGCAATAAATAAGCGTAGTAAGTACAGTTGTGCCTTATTTTATAGCTAGGATAGCCTTATATCTATCCCACGCATGCTTAAACTCCTTCACTGTGTTAATTTCTACCACTTCAGCTGGAAGGCTATTCCACGCATCTACTTCCCGCTCAGTAAAGTAATACTTCCTGATATTAGTTTTAAACCTTTGACCCTCTAATTTAAGACTATGTCCTCATGTAGTTGTAGTTTTTATTCTTTTAAATATGGTCTCCTCCTTTACTGTGTTGATTTCCTTTATGTATTTAAATGTTTCTATCATATTGGGGGCGTCTCGTCTTTCTTCCAAGCTATACATGTTAAGACCTTTTAACCTTTCCTTGTAAGTTGTATCCTGCAATCCATGAACTAGTTTAGTAGCCATTTTCTAAGTATCAATATCCTTCTGGAGATACAGTCTCCAGTTCTGCATACAATACTCCAAGTGAGGTCTCACCAGTGTTCTGTACAATGGCATGAGCACTTCCATCTTTCTACTGTTAATACCTCTCCCTATACAACCAAGCATTCTGCTAGCATTTCCTGCTGCTCTATTACATTGTCTGCCTACCTTTACCTCATCTGAAATAATTACCCCTAAATCCCTTTCCTCAGATGTCCTGCCCTTGGGTTTTTACGTCCAAGATGCATTATCTTGCACTTACCCATATTAAATGTCAGCTGCCACAACTCTGACCATTTTTCTAGTTTACCTAAATCATTTGCCATGTGGCTTATCCCTCCTGGAACATCAACCCTGTTACATATCTTAGTATCATCAGCAAAAAGACATACTTTACCATCAAGACCTTCTGCAATATCACTAATAAAAATATTAAAGAGAATCGGTCTAAGTACAGATCCCTGAGGTACCCCACTGGTGACAAGACCAAGCTTTGAATATACTCCATTAACTACAACCCTCTGTTGTCTGTCACTTAGCCACTGCCTAACCCATTCAACAATATTGGAATCCAAACTTAAAGATTACAGTTTATTGATAAGCCTTCTATGTGCAACAGTGTTAAAAGCCTTACTGAAATCTAGGTAAGCTAGGTATGCAATGTCTATGGCACCACCCTGATCTATTATTTTAGTTACCCAATCAAAAAAAAATCAATAATATTAGTTTGGCATGATCTCCCTAAAGTAAACCCATGTTGTCTCTGATCTTGAAATCCATGTGATTTTAGATGTTCAACAATCCTATCCTTTAAAATGGTTTCCATTACTTTCCCCACTACTGAAGTAAGGCTTACTGGCCTATAGTTGCCCGACTCCTCCCTATTACCTTTTTTGAGAAGTGAGCTGCAAAAGCAACTTCATACTGTATCACTCATGCAATTCCTATTTGAATGTGCGCTCAGACCATAATAATACTTGTATTTAGATATATTGTCACATCTTATTATCTCTTATACCATGATATCATGAAAGAGAAAAACATATATGCAAAAATTAGTGCAGCCTGCTAAGCAAATATAAAATGCTGGTATAGCAAAAACATTGTGCCAAAAACAAAAACACATATAAATGCAAGGTACCCCATGTTAAAAAAAAAAGCTTTGGATATCCCAGAATGGTTGAAATTCCAACTTACAAACAATGGAGCCCCTAATGGGCTCCAGCAAAGGGTTTGGGTAGTGACCCCCAAGGAAGATATGCCAGTCAATAATTTTAAGGCAATATTATTCACCTATACAGACGCCTAACTGTATGGAGAAGAGGAAATTAAATGTTGATAATAAAAGGACACATTTATTAAAACAAATTAAAAATCCTTAAATTTTGTTTTCCATAAAATTGTAAAGGTCTAGGAAGAAGGCAAGTCAAACAGTATGGATGTTATGATATAAATTCTTCTGCATGCTAAATATCTCCTGGCTACTTAGTAGTCCCACCAGCTGATCCATCAATAAAAGTTAAGTTGTATTCTTTTTTTTTTGCTCAAGTCCTTGGAGTATTATCTTTTTTGACTACATATATATCTATATTTATCATAATCACAGAAGTGAAACTGGATAGTTTTAGTTTCCGTATCCTTGCATTTGTGAAATGACTCTAGCCAATGCAATCAGAGCAGTGCTGTGTACGGCTAACATAGACATTGTGTTTTAAACATTTGTGACAGCAAGCCAGTATGATGATTTTAAGTTAGTTTCTTATAGACTGATGGTACTTGGCTTGTTATGTGGATTGCATCATATCATTCAAATAATAAAGCTACAGGCAAAGATGTGCGTGAATACAAGCCACAGACCCATGACATGCTAACAAATATATGAAACCAGAGGATCACGCTATGGAGACAACATACTTTGTTGGGAGCAAATGCCTGTCTCTAAGGCACAGTTACAAAAACATAAATAAATAAAATAAAATGCTTATACAGTGATCACTTGCCATTGCAAAGTATTTCGAGCTCTCTCAAGAAATGTTCTCCTTACCTTACTTTAATAAGGAAAATACTATGTTTTATCCAGAATACTATAGAGCAAACTGACTTGTGAGATGTACTAAAGATCTAATTAATTATTTCTCACCTTAAATTATTCCAACCCAAATTTAAAAATAATGAGCAAAAAGTCCAAAGATAGCTCAAAAATCATTCTGTATTATTTATCTCTACATGTAGCAAATGCTGTTTCTTCCCTGCGGTATACATATTGACTCATACAGTAGGACATAGCTGCTCATTAAGTAAGTGTCGCTTCTGTAACAGGAAGCAATATGTCTTGTGCATTTGCAGTGGATAAGAGCGTACAAAAGACTAGCAGAAAGTCAATAAAGTGCACTCACCTTTCCATTACAAAAGACTTCTTGCAATGTAATAAATCTAGGATTTGCAGTTGTGTATTTTTTTTTAATAAATCTATACAGTATCAACCTCTATTTTCACCCCAAGTGGAAAATGGAAAAAGAATTTCACAATGCTTTAGGTAAAGTGATCGGGGAGATTTATACTTACAGGCAAACTCATAACTCACATTGCAATCAGCAATATTATACAAATGTGGATTGTTCCAAGTGGATTAAATGGCAGAACAGCGTTACAACATGGGGTGAAAAAAATATATTATAAAAATAAATAGACAACAAAAAGTAGAAAGTAAAATTAGCTCAATTTTCTTCTATGTGAACAATGTACTACACTGTCAATATGAAATGTATTCAAATGTAAAAGTATTTCACAGTAACTGACATTGGGAACTAATAGAGTAGTTTTTTTAGTCCTGAACAATATGATTCATTGTATAATTTGATCAGTTCAGTTTTATTGATGATATTTAAATCGTAAAACATATGTAAACCGCTGGGATTTTAGTTCTAAACTGCTACTAAGATGTGTACATTCTTTGCAGCTCTGGTATGTACAGGGCCTTGTTCAAGTAAATTTGACAATAGTTTTTGCCGCAAGTCAGCCTGTATCTGGGTTCGGATTGGTTTTGTTAGATATCTGGTTAGGCTAATCAAGATGTTGTGCAGGAAACATCATCAACTTGACAAGAATATAGTGATATGGGCCTGTCGTTCATTGTCCCTTCCTATTTCAATATGACATAAAGCAACCAAATACTGGGATCTGAGACCCCCAACAACATCAGGATATAATGAAGGTATAGGAGTGTCTATTGGGATTTTGTCACAGCTACCTAACCAAACTAACAAGAATATGTCAGGAATAAGAACACGTAAAAGTTAAGCAAGCCAAGATCAGGGTACGGGAAATGCAAAAAAAAATACAATATAACTAGACAAGTCAGAATAACAAAAGTCAGAAGAGTCAGTATAACAACCCAAAATCAAAACAAAACAGGATATCAGGGAATAATATAAAGCACAATACAAGGAAACAAGAGGAAACCACGACAGGACAATAATGATATAAAACTTTTTTTAAACCCTATGGTGGATACTGATTACTGCTCGTCACTCTGCAACCATGAAAAAGTGCGGGAACGGTGTTGAAGTGATAACATGACTCTGCTAATTTTGTGTGGATTTTGGATTTAAAGCATCCACACAAATTCATCCCTCCACTTACTATTTATGGGATTGTCTGTCTCCTCAGACTGATAAGGTAGCTTATTTCTGTTCCTAAGGCATATTATTTAAGCTATCTACCTTACTGAGTGTGTACGGACAGTATAAGGTCTTGACCATTTTCCCGGTATATGTATATATTCACTCTTCAGACATTGACCCTGCAATTACAATTAAAGTCTAGAGTCTGAATTATTAAGGAATTTTAGCAACCAGGGATTCGGAGGTTTAGCCATTTGGCTTTAGGTATGTCCTGTCTGTTCTGACCACAACTCTTTAGTTTTGGAGTGGGGTAATAGGCATGTATTTATTTTTTCATTTATCCATTTATTAATTTAATTCTTTATTTTCACCCTAGTTAAATTTTCAGCTGACACTCTTCTGTCTGGAATTCCTATCTAGCAGTTAGAGTATCTTTTGCAGTTCTAAGAATTATAGGGGTTAAGCCCCAAGACACCTGTGGAGTGTCTGGCAGGTGTAATAATCTACAGGTCAAGTGGACCAGCCACCACCTGTAGACTTCTCTTTTTGACTCTGCCAATACTCTGAATTTTTGTTAGACATCATATTATTATAAATAGTGGAGTGATGTAAGCATGCAACATGTCTCTATATCACAATGCTCCTCGTTTGTGAGTATACCTCCTCCTTTTATTTTGTTTTATCTTGTACCATCCAGAGAGCACTATATTGTGTTTTTATTTTTCCTCTTGCACACTGAGAATATCTGAATGCTGGATCGCTGCTACTGTGGAGAAGAACAGCCTCACCACCTTTGAAGTGGATCAGCAACATATCCGTAGACAGGGATTGTACCGTCCAGGCGCACATATCTGGAGCTGAATATAAGTTCCAGAAAATTGTAAGTGCATTTCTTTTCCTTTATTTACCAACACCAGTGGTCTAACATACTACACTATTTTTGTGTCTTTTCCTTTCCTCCTCCATTTCGTTTTGAGCTTGGAAATACCACTACAGGCGCTGCTCCCTGACACATATAACAGAGCTTCAAACCAGCTCTAGGATACAGAGCCTGGGTGGAAATATCCCAGCCTGGGAAATACAGATGTCTTCTGTATAGTTTGCACGAGTCATCAGTAAAACATGTAATGGGAACATTCACCAAGGTATAATCTTCAGAATATGTAAATATAAAAACACAAAATCTAGTGCTCTCTGTAGACAAAAGTCGTGAGTTGAAGAAAATTGTGCGACATTGCTTAATCCAATTTTTGACAGGTTCAGTTGCTCTCAATCAGGTGGGAGGGATCAGCAGTATTAAATACTATTACTAAATTAAAGAGACACAGATTTTGTCATTTTAATTTGACAGATGCATAGACAATGACTGGAGTATATTAATCTATTTTTCCAATATTTTTTAGTCCTTAACTACTGTCAATAGTTTTTTCCCACACAAACTGATGGGACACTGCTTTAAGTGCCCCTAAGGACAAGTATTTACTGAATTCTATATTAACAATGCAGATCGTGATGAGGACA
The DNA here is from genome assembly GCA_933207985.1 of Pelobates cultripes. NCBI lineage: Eukaryota > Metazoa > Chordata > Amphibia > Anura > Pelobatidae > Pelobates > Pelobates cultripes. The sequence goes on from OW240917.1 coordinate 97,801,399, forward strand.
GACAGCAGCTGGACAAGACAGCTTTGCTTTTTTATCAAACTGCTCCAAAATGGTTTTCCATAAAATAGTGGAGCAGTGCCCAATATCTTCTTTTCCCATTAACCCCTACATCTATAGTGAGCTTTACTGGTAAGGCTACCCCATAAAGAAATATTCCACACATCACAAATCTTATGTTATTCCTTTATGTGAGATAATTCTTTAAGCAGTTCAGCAAGATAATTAAATGAAGACATGCAACCCACATTTGCTTTAAATATGTGATCCTGAATTTAGAGCTTTATATGTACATCTGAATGTGTTGGCACTTTGAAAAAACAAACAAACAAAAAAAAACAATAATTAAGCACATGTGAAACAATGGTAATCAAATCATAGCCGTATCTATATATTGGAGCTACTCAGACATTGATTAATTGTTCCCAGGTTTATTGAACGAAAAAGTTACAGTGATTTACTTCATATTAGAAGTTAGTCAATCTTAATTTAACTGCAAACTGCATCTGTTGCAATTAACACATAATCAATGTTTTCATGAGACTGCTGAAATCTGACATTAATGGGATGGGAAATCAGATGGAACAAGAGGAGACAGCAGCAAATATAGAGAAATATAGACAAAGACAAAACTGATCAGACGGTCCCACTGGAATAGAGCTTTCAGAAGATGTAAAGGATTTAAAAGCAGAGCGTTATAAAAATGCTTTTTGTTTTGATCCAATGATTTATTTTAAGGATTCTTATTTATTAATTTACTCGCAAAACCATTTACTCCCAAAACAAAGGAATGTATCCAGGTCCTTATATATACATGGTTCTCATCATTTTAAGAACGTGCATCAATAAAAAAAAATAATAATAATTTTGTATTATGTTGTTATTGTAAATCCAATATTTTGTAATTTACCTGTTATCTTTTAAAGGAACACTATAGTCACCTAAATTACTTTAGCTAAATAAAGCAGTTTTAGTGTATAGATCATTCCCCTGCAATTTTACTGCTCAATTCACTGTAATTTAGGAGTTAAATCACTTTGTTTCTGTTTATGCAGCCCTAGCCACACCTCCCCTGGCTATGATTGACAGAGCCTGCATGAAAAAAAAACTGCCTAAAAAGCCTAAATAGGGCTCTCTTTACAGTAAGTGTTTATGGAAGGCTGTGCAAGTCACATGCAGGGAGGTGTGACTAGGGTTCATAAACAAAGGGATTAAACTCCTAAATGGCAGAGGATTGAGCAGTGAGGCTGCAGGGGCATGTTCTACACACCAAAACTGCTTCATTAAGCTAAAGTTGTTCAGGTGACAATAGTGTCCCTTTAACTCTCAATTAAACAAATAGCAAAAAAATACTGCCACGGTATGATAAAATAGAGGGCAATGTATGAATTCTTACAATAAAACTATATGTACATAGTACTCTTCCGAACACAAATGTTTTCTATTAGTCATTTTGTTCAGAAATAACTTGATAGTGAATGTGCTAATATAAAGTTGTATTTGCATATATATATATATATATATATATATATATATATGTATATATATTTCCAGATGAGTTATATTTGGTTTTATTTTCACAAAATGAGACAATGAGTCAAAATGAGACATCATATGTTCCATAGTTAGACATAATATTTCCATCATTGCGTTTGTAACCATCAGCTTTGCAGTTCTATCTGCGAGTTGATAACTTGAAAGAACGCCCAACAAAGCATCCCTTAGGCTATTTACTTAAGCCAGCTGTGATTCTTAGTTCAGCAATAAGTCTGTGGTGTGTGTGTTACTGTGATCAGCTGGAACTGAAACAGTGTCAGCACTGGGGAGATCTTACAAAGTTCATCTAAAACACAAATTGTAATCAACTGCAATGAGTTCTAGCAAAGGTTGCTGAGCAAATTGCAAAACATGCCTAAATTCTCTTACGTTGTGTATACAGATGCAAACCTTTTTGTGAAAGTACGTAGCAAATAAGTATGTGGTTCTATAATCTTTGCTAGTACTGTACTGTATTAATGGACATATTTCTCAGCCTTGTCTTGTCATATGGTCTTCACACAGATTCTGATTCACTTGTAGTCTGCTTACACTATTGCATTATAGGACAAAGTTAATGTATAGGAAATAGTTAATTTCAAAGCACTGTGCTATAACTTAAAGGGACACTATAGTCACCTGAACAACGTTAGCTTAATGAAGCAGTTTTGGTGTATAGAACATGCCCCTGCAGCCTCACTGCTCAATCATCTGCCATTTAGGAGTTAAATCCCTTTGTTTATGAACCCTAGTCACACCTCCCTGCATGTGACTTGCACAGCCTTCCATAAACACTTCCTGTAAAGAGAGCCCTATTTAGGCTTTCTTTATTGCAAGTTCTGTTTAATTAAGATTTTCTTATCCCCTGCTATGTTAATAGCTTGCTAGACCCTGCAAGAGCCTCCTGTATGTGATTAAAGTTCAATTTAGAGATTGAGATACAATTATTTAAGGTAAATTACATCTGTTTGAAAGTGAAACCAGTTTTTTTTTTCATGCAGGCTCTGTCAATCATAGCCAGGGGATGTGTGGCTAGGGCTGCATAAACATAAACAAAGTGATTTAACTCCTAAATGACAGTGAATTGAGCAGTGAAATTGCAGGGGAATGATCTATACACTAAAACTGCTTTATTTAGCTAAAGTAATTTAGGTGACTATAGTGTTCCTTTAAGCTGTAAACGAATGCTGTAAAAATCCTTTTGCATAAAGTCAATGTTTTTTTTTCTCTGATTGCCGTGTATTTAAGGTATTGCTTCCAGTATTTTCTAGTGATGCCAAACATCGCCACAACTGATTCTGCCACATTTTGTGCTTAGTGGGGCAGTTCTTAGCTATTAGGATAATTCACTAACGTGGAAATTGCCAAGAATTAAAACTTAATTCCAAAGTGAATTTCAAATTTATAGCTAAAGAGCCAAACTGAAAACAGAATTTACTTGAAGAATTTTTCTTATTTGGCTATTTTTACCTAAATTTTGAAATTCACTTCAATTCCCAACAATTCTTTAATGAATAGCCCTGTATGTAATGTCAGATGAGCACTTCTTAGCATATTGTTAAATCAGGTTAGACAGGTTACTTCTTGTGCCTCCATCATGGATATTGGTTTAAAAAAAAAAAATAAGGAATATGGCATGTTTCTTAAGCAACATCTCTTTTTACCTCTCTCTCTTTATAGAAACACTGCACTGCCCAAACACTATTTAGTGGAGGTCTCTCCAATGAAAACGTGTAATTTCAGTTTGAAAATAGGAGACTTAGCCAAAATTGAAAGGAAAAGGACAGTGGGTAATTGACCACTCATTCAACACTTTCACCTAGACTCAGTAAGGCACTGTGAAACCAACACAATGCATTTGAAAAATGGGGAGCAGCAAAAATAGAATTAATCAGATTTTTTTTTTATTCAATGCCAGATTTTAGAATACCTTCACAAATTAAAAATTTTTTGAAGGGAGAGGTGAGTGACCTATTGGATCACAGCTGTCAGATGATGAAGCCCTAATTTTAGTTAGGAGGAGAATTTTAGTCAGGGGTGAATTTTAGAGGGGCTTCATCAGTTGCTGGTATATTTGTGAGCACTCTGAATTCAGAATGTTCCCTGTAAGAGAAAACACTTGTTGCCTTTGAACAGTGAGCAGCAGATATGTCAATAGCTAATGAGCAATCAGAAACAGAGTAGGTCACATACTCTTCTTCTCATCCCTTTAGCTCAGAGGGTCCACACTAAGAGGCAACGACGTTTCAGACAAGAAAACTCGAAACATTCCAAAGGCATCTCCTACAAGTTGCTTGCTGCTTCACTTGCTACTGTCAACAGCCTAAGCCCAAACCACAGCTGCTCCAATTTGCTGTCATGGGGTTATGCTGCTGTTCGGAGTAGTAGACAAGACAACATGGCAGGTTCAATATGCACATCTTCCTCAACCAGTATTCCTGAACCATGTTAATAATTCTGTCCCTCCAGTATTTCAGGCTGTTGGATCAGAGTGCCACTTTCCCCTTAATCCCAGGATCACGCAGGGAGCATCAGTACAGGGCAAATAGCAATTCATTCACTTACACGAGCTTTGATCTTTTTGACCACTGCTGCTACATCAGTGTGCAGTTAGATGACAGGAACTAATTCCCTGTTTTCCAGACAGGCATCCAACATGTTTATAAGGCGTGTGAATAAGAGGAAGATGTGACCCAAAACAGCATTACAGTGGCTCAAAGTTTTGTCATGTCCCTAAAGGAAGAACTGACACTAGCTGCCCTATTATTATTGTCCAATCCTCATGCCTCACTCGGGAGTCAATGCCAATGGAGTGATAGGAAAAAAAAACCATGGACTGGCCTCTGTGTTTCAAAACACGTTCCAGCATGTCTAAAGTGGAGTTCGACCTTATGCTGACATCCTGTCATAGATGATGTCTGGGAAGCCCTTTTTTCTCTTGCTGCTGCCTTAAGAGTTGTCTGGCACTTACACTGTGGTGTAAATGCCCAGTAATCTTCCTGCAAAGTTCAAGTATGGTTTGCGCCTTTGTGTTAGAGTTCTGAATTGCATATTTCGCTATGAAATGTAGGATGTGTGCAGAACAGCACACACCTACAATGCAACCATCTTACAGAACTTTGATCGTGTTAGTAGCACCATCGGTGACCATGAACCTAACATTCAGATTGGTGTCTGCCTGATCTCCTAACTAAGTTGACATGATTCATCTGATTGTCTGTAATATGTTAGATGAAGTATGCTTTTCAGTCATTACTTCAGCATGTAGCAGGAGAGATCAGTTCCCCTGCTGCCCTACAGATCCACTAACAGCCTAAAATGCTGAGGTTGGACGTTCTCCACTACCACCACCATGCCAAAGCACCAAGGGCTGTTACCAATGTGTCGTCAAGGAGAGGAAGGAATGATGGCCACTAGGAGCACTCCATAAAGCTGTGGTAAAATCCAACCACTTACTTCCAGCTTTAGTTAGGTGCTCCTATAACAGCACACAGGAATGGTAATGGAACTATGTTCTTGCTGAAAGTGAATCGCAAGGGAAATCCATATGGTGCTTATATCAGCTGCTTCTATCCGGGAAAAATAAGCTTCCACTACAGCAATACGCTGTGCATTCAGGAGGGTGAATTTGTTAGCCTGCTGTTTTGACATGCTCCTGGACTGGAATCCAACAAAACTTCAACAGTGGGCTGGCATGCACACCCCTGTCACTGTCACAAAACACAAACCAATATTTCTCTGGCTTCACATGCCCCTCTCAGTCCAGATTCTTCTTGGACACCACATTCACGTGGCTGAGGAAGGGGTGGTTAGACTCTTAGAGGCTACAGCAATAATTATGATGGTGGGTTGGGAACCATGACCCTTTCCCCTGTCTTTCCTCAATTTTGTCTTGGGATTAGGATGCAACTTTGATGGTGGTGGGTTGGTTGTTCTTATTACAATAAATTTGGGATATGAATGATTGTGTATTATGCATAACCCAACATTCTTCATAAAAGAAAATAGGTGTTTATTTTGCAAAATGAGTTTGTGCTTGGTGCATTTACCACCATGTCCTTATGGTGTTTGACTTTAAGAAACACTACACTTCACGTAGCACACCGTCACTGAGCACACTTGCACATCACACACTGGACTGAACATGCTCAGAAAAAAAAATAAAAAAGGATTATCATTATACAAACCTTTAACCAAAAACACTCAAACTGTAAAATACTGAATCCAAATTAGTGTTAAGTGGCAGTGGCTAAGTAACACGAACCATAACCACCAGCCTCACACTAGGATGAATGCAGCAGGATATCTACCAAGTTTGTGTGTGTGCCAATGTGTCACAGCTAAGAGGTTTTAGTAATAAAAAATATAGAACAGCGTATGGTTAAGATTTAAAGTTAGTTTTTAGGTTGTACATTTAGAGAGCTTTAAAAAAAGTTTTTAATAAGTATAGATCTAAGCTGGATTAGAAAAATAAAAGTTAAAAATATAGTCAACCTCTGTCATGAAATGTTCCTCTATGTTCCATTAGTTCTCCCCAATAATTTGGTTCATTGTTCACTTTGTGCATAAAATTCAACAAACTTAATAAAAGCCTAAAGCCAGCTGACAAGTCTTTAGTTATTACTTTCAATAATTGTGTGTGTTATGCATGACAGCTTCACATTGGAAAGTAATTTAGAGTCTTGAGGAGAGAATAAAAGGAAGATAATACGGTATTTTGTTTCCCTCTGGTTGTCAAGTCAACCCTGGAGACTCGTCAAATCCATTTATAGATCACCTGCATGATGCATCACATGGACAATATTACAAAAAAAAATTATTAATGCTACTAACTCATGAACACTGGGCAAATAGATTGAAGAAGGGTAGAACTAATTTATTATCCTGACAATCTGTCTTTTTGAATTGATTAAGATAAAGAGCCTTATCTGTGAAATACATTGTTGACAGTGGTTTTCCGATCCCTGGCTCATTAAAGCCCTCCTGTCATGCAAAATATGACACAATGTCACTTTGTAGGGAAGAAAATGTCAGCTATATATTGTACTAACTAAATATCTAGCAGAAGAACAGATTAAATGTTATTTCATTATTTAGCTTACGTACTTTACCTCTATGCTATCAGCATAGAGCTAAAATATGACAAATATGACAAATATGGCCTCAACAGTGGATGTGTGTATATGAGCTTTTTCACATAATGCTTATAGTGCACAATTACCTAATCCTTAACATGTGCATCTGCTCACATCTGTTATTGCCGCCATCTTGGAGGAAACAGGAAGCAGCATTAAGTAAGTTTATTTTTTAGTTTATACATATTGTACTTATCTAAGGCAGACATTGTCATCTATCTTTCGGAAAGGAAAGGTTTACCTTAACCATTAACTGTTAACATCTTTTTTTTGTTTGTTTGTTTTTTTTTTACTCAAAATAAAGGTTTACCAAGCCAAAGACAAATTCTCTTCTGAATGCGTTCTAAGTAAGGAGCAATTACCATGTTAACCAAGAGAATTAATTCAAATAGCAGCTCTTTAGCCAAGATAAAATCCTGGTACACGTAATATAACATTATCATGTATTACTTTGCAATTTATGCATTTACGATAATAGCTCTGTTTAATGCATCTCCTGGCTTATCATTAGTGGGTGGCCATCTTTAGCCCTCATTGGTCAAAAGCATCACATATCTGCTAAGACAATGCATGATTTAAAATCAAAACCATCCCAGAGTGCATTTTTTGTTATATGCAATTGGGAACTCACAAACGCTCTTGTTTATCTACACATATTTACAATGATTTCATTTACTGAACACTAGCTAGTGAGATGAAGTGAGCTGACAAAGGAACTGCAACATTTAGAGCAAAATATGTGAATTAGGAAAACACAGTGGGATTTTTCTGAATAATTATAGTCTAAAACCTGTAAGCGACTTGTCAGTTTGCCTCAAATTAGTGTTTTCTGGATATATATTTAATAATACCAGTAGCTCTAAGAACCCTAATCACTGTAGTAGTTCTGGAACCCAGAGTACACTGGCATCCCTCTCCCATTGTAAGACATCAAACCATTTTAGAACACTTTGATTTCTTACTTGAGGTCCGCTAGACACTGCTCCCTACCTACACTACGTCTGACAGAGAATCTTTTAGCTCTCGAAATTATTGCCCCTGCAGTTTAAAGCTAATCATAGGCTGAAAATATGAGTTGATTGCTCTCAGCCAATGAGCTAAGCCCTGCACCACTAGGCTTAGTTCAGACAGAGAGATTCTACTAATGGAGGAGAGGAGTCATTTGAAAAAGTGGAGTTCTATAATGGTTTAACTACTAATAATGGCTTATTACAGTGCACTGTATTGGTTATGTTGCTTGGAGTGTTCCTTTAAAAGTATTTAATTAGTAATTACAACATGGTTATTTTTTTTGTTTATGGTTCCTATATTCAAAAAGGGTTCAAAATACTTGCCTGGAAATTATAGACCTGTGAGCTTAACTTCTGTTTCTGGTAAAGTATTTGAATAGCAATAATCAATATGATTTAAAAAAACATATGCCATGTCAAATTAATGTAATTGCATTCTACTAAGAAGTAAGTATAGAAGTATAGATCAGGGTGTTGCAGTAGATGTGACCTACTAGATTTTGCCAAGCTGTTTTATATGGTTCCACACAATACATTAGTGTTCAAACTAAAAGAAATTGGTCTAGATGAAAATTCTTGTTTTTAGGTAGAACATTGGCTTAAAAATAGAGTACAGGGAGTTGTAATTAATGGTAAATTTACTAGCTGGAGAAAAAGTGGTACGTGGTGTCCCTCTGTGTTCTGTTCTGAGACCACTTCTATTTAACATATTTATAAATTATCTTGAAATAAGGATTGAAAGTCATGTTTCAGTGAAGATGACACAAAACTCTGTAAAGTAATACAATATGAGTAAGATATTACTTTGCTGTAGCAAGATTTAGATAGATTGGGGGACTGGGCACTCAAATGGCATAAAACACAAAAATAAGTGTAGTGCCTGAAATGTTGTTTTGGAGATATACAGGTAATACTCGAAAAATTAGAATATCGTGCAAAAGTTAATTTATTTCAGTAATGCAACGTAAAAGGGGAAACTAATATATGAGATAGACACATTTCATAAAGCAAGATAGTTCAAGCCGGGATTTGTCATAAGTGCGATGATTATGGCTTACAGCTCATGAAAACCCCTAATCCACAATCTCAGTAAAAGGTGAATTGGTGCAATATTCTAGGTTCACAGTGTCCCACTCTAATCAGCTAAGTAAGCCATAACACCTGCAAAGGGTTTCTGAGCCTTTAAATGGTCTCTCAGTCTGGTTCAGTAGGAATCACAATCATGAAGAAGATTGCTGACCTGACAGTTGTGCAGAAAACCATTATTGATACCCTCCATAAGGAGGGAAAGCCTCAAAAGGTAATTGCGAAGGAAGTTGGATGTTCCCAAAGTGCTGTATCAAAACACATTAATAGAAAGTTATGTGGAAGGGAAAAGTGTGGAAGAAAAAGGTGCACAAGCAGCAGGGATGACCGCAGCCTGGAGAGGATTGTCAGGAAAAGGCCATTCAAAAGTGTTGGGGACTTTCACAAGGAGTGGACTGAGGCTGGAGTCAGTGCATCAAGAGCCACCACACACAGACGGATCCTGGACATGGGCTACAGATGTCGTATTCCTCTTGTCAAGCCACTCCTGAACAACAAACAACGTCAGAAGCATCTTACCTGGGCAACGTCAGAAGCATCTTACCTGTTGCTCAGTGGTCCAAAGTCCTCTTTTCTGATGAGAGCAACTTTTGCATCTCATTTGGAAACCAAAGACCTAGAGTCTGGAGGAAGAATGGAGAGGCACACACTGCAAGATGCTTGAAGTCTAGTGTGACGTTTCCACAGTCTGTGTGGATTTGGGGAGCCATGTCATCTGCTGGTGTTGGTCCACCGTACTTCATTAAGTCCAGGGTCAATGCAGCCGTCTACCAGGAGATTTTGGAGCACTTCATGCTTCCTTCCACAGACGAGCTTTATGGGGATGCTGACTTCATTTTCCAGCAGTTGGCACCTGCCCACACTGCCAAAAGCACCAAAGCCATGTTCAATGACCGTGGGATTACTGTGCTTGATTGGCCAGCAAACTCGCCTGACCTGAACCCCATAGAGAATCTATGGGGCATTGCCAAGAGAAAGATGAGAGACATGAGATCGAACAATGCAGAAGAGCTGAAGGCCGCTATTGAAGCATCCTGGTCTTCCATAACACCTCAGCAGTGCCACAGGCTGATAGCTTCCATGCTACTCCACATTGAGGCAGTAATTGCTGCAAAAGGGGCCCAAACCAAGTACTGAGTCCATATGCATGCTTATATTTTTCAGAGGTCCGATATTGTTCTATGTACACTCCTTATTTTATTGATTGCATGAAATAATCTAATTTACTGAGATTGTGGATTTGGGGTTTTCATGAGCTGTAAACCATAATCATAGCACTTATGACAAATCACGGCTTGAACTATCTTGCTTTGCATGTAATGCGTCTATCTTATATATTAGTTTCCCCTTTTACCTTGCATTACTGAAATAAATGAACTTTTGCACGATATTCTAATTTTTCGAGTATCACCTGTATGTAATGACAAGAAGAAGAGTAAAAAAGAATTGATAGTGTAGCAAGTTAATAACTCTCTTGTGGAGTAAAGGTAAATAAAACTGTGCACTAAAACTTTTAGGGAGCTTGAATTCAACTCCAACTTGAACACTAGGTTGTGCACTTCGGGGTAATAAAATGCACAAGCAACTTACACCCTAAATAGCAGTGATTAGGGATAACAACACACAAGAAGGATATGGGAATTGTTATAGACAACAAACTAGGCAAGGCCAGTAAGATATTGTCAAGTATGAAAAGAAGCAATTATTCTTGTGATTAAAATATAATTTTGGAAGGGTCAGGGCCAGACCGCCATGCTGAACGGTCACACAATAGAGCAGCTCCTGCATTCTTTACCAGTTTTAGCCTTAAAAAACCGACCTAATACCTACCTGACGACTGGCAGCTGTGACCGAGTGCAAGAATCCACCCTGGTTCTGAGGAGAGGCTTGCTGTAAAGTTCTAGTCCCTTGGAAGGGCGCTCCCAGTCATCCACGATGAGGACTGCTCGGGCAGTGAGGGGGGTGGATGGACGCTGTCCTGATATCCTGCCCACCAGCGACATGGCAGAAGCACAAGGCTAGGCGGATCTGGCCCTGTTTCCCCCCCCCTCTGGACCGGTGGGGGTGATACCAGTCCCCACCCCGTGGCCTATCTGCGTGCAATAACACCGGCACTCCGAGCAGCAGCAGGGCTGAACCAGGGATCAAAGGGCGCTTCCAAAATGGCGGAGACCGCATGTTGAGCCACCTATGTAAGAGGGAATTCAGACGCAGCCACCTCACTTGATCTCACATTGGCGGACTGCCGGCGCGAGCTGAACGGGAACCGACGAGTACCTGCTAAGACCCCACTGCCCGGGGTACGGTCCTGGGACAAGCCAAGCTGTGGTGGAGCAGCATTAAACACGACCAGTGGAGGTCGGCACCTGCAGACTACCAACCAAGCATGCTCAGAGATACAACTCACAGAGGGAGACAACGCTCCAGTGTCTCAACCTTACCTGCCAAACTGCTCAGATCACCTCGTGGGGGCCGAAACACAAGGACTGACTACCTGCAGCTGTGATGTTGCACCCAACGAACGGCACGGCTATTAGGATTTCTCTCCTGCCCAAGGCAGGCACCCAACTGAAACGCAAGTTAACCACATAGGGACTTACACTCTTCCACACTGACACCCAACTGGACTACAACTATTACAGCAGTTTCCAGTCCTTTGTCCCTCTTTAGAAATTTTTATTGTATTTAGACGGGTCTTATGATATACAGCTATTGATTATCATCTCGCTGAAATGGGATCCACCTTGGGTGGAAAACTTAACGTGGAATTTCATCTGTTGATGCTTTCTTTTATTTTTATTATTTTTGTCTTGAATCTAGTTTAAGTCTCGCACATAATGCAACCACTTAGTCTATGCCTAGTCAGACAAGAGATATGTTTAACCTCCTCACTAATCAGCCTAGCATGTACTTAATTGTATAGTCTTGTTCACATCCTCCACATAGTCAGTCAGTATAGGCAGATATCTATAATATGCCGCTTTGTCTCTCCGCTGACTACCTTTCCTCCTCATGTAATGGAACAAGCGCAGCTTATCTACACTACCCTAAACATAACATTTCATGCTGTTCTAGCGTAAAAATGCATAATATTATCTCTGATTGTTCATGTTACTACTCTCTATGTATCATTGTTTGTTCTACAAATCCCTGCATCTGGCGTCGGTGCAATGTGGGATGCATTGTATTCTCATGCACAACCAAAAATAAAGAATTTAATATATATATATATATATATATATATGTATATATATATATATATATATATATATATATATAATTTTGGAAAATACTTAGATAAGGACGCACACTAAGTATACACACCCCTTCCCATGCAGAAAGGACTAGAGTGTTATGAATCAGAAAAAATACTTATACATATGTAGACATGTGTGGATGATATTCCATGTACATATCCTAAAATAATAGAAAAAAAGAACAATGCATAGTGTATACTGAGATAACCAATGAATGAATGTAAGATATATGAGTACACTCACAGATTACAGAGCCGTGCCAGGCTCTGTATATAGCGCCCAAGGGTGCCTACTAGGCCTTGACAACAGACTGACCAAGCATAGCATGTTTCCGCTATTATAACAAGAGGTCATAACATCTTTAGGCAACCCTGTCTAGTGAGTCAGGAGTGTCAAAATGGGGGGATTCATAGGCAATGCAATATTTAATTACTAGTAGGCACAGCACGGGTGGTGTACTTTCTCCTGGGTGTTGAGAAAGTATGGTAGCCACTAAAGCTTGGGAAGCCTTACGTTGCTATATGTCTCAGAATTTTAGATTTTAATGGCAATGCCAACCGAATAAGATCCATCATTAATAAATACTGGTACATTTTAAAAACAGATGAGGACTTAAATAGTATAATCAATGAGAAACCAAAAATTGTATACAGGGGTACAAAAAATCTTCAGACTCTTTTGGTAAAAAAAAAAACATATTAAAGTAAATAAAAGGTCTAATGTTTTTAATCAAAAGTATGGTTTTTATCCCTGCAAGATGTGCACAGCATGCAAAAAAAACAAAATTTAAAAAAGACACGCAGACTAAATTTACTTCTAAATCTACTAATAAAGAGTATAAGATTAAATCTATGCTGACGTGCCACTCTACTAATGTAATATACCTCTTCTGGTGCCCCTGTGGACTACAATACGTGGGAATGACCAGAAGATCATTTAAAACGCGTATACAGGAGCATATGGGCAATATACAGAGGGGGTATACTAAACATAGTGTTTCTGCACATTTTGCACATTATCACAATAGGGATCCTTCACATATTAGTTTTACTATTATCAGTCAAAAAACAAAGACTGGAGAAGCGACGACAATTTTAAAGAATTAAGTAAAATAGAGAGCAGGTGGATATTTGAGTTGGATACTTTATCCCCAAACGGTCTTAATTTAGACTTTGAATTGGCCCATTTTTTGTAAATATTATTAGTACATTTTTTATTATATATATTTTTTAGAATCTCTGCACGTATTTTCATGTTTCAGTTCTGCATGAGCCCTCACCCCTCATTGGTAGCTGTTTGGAGAGGCATCTAACCAAAATGGGGCTGGTTTGAAATCTGCCCTGTTTCAGCAGGTTTTGCACATGCCTAGTATCTTTAAAAAGGAATTTCCATTGAGTTGCCATTCATGCAGCAGAGTCAGCTTCTTATAAAGGGTGGCATGATATTGACCTCTCTATTCAGGGCCATCATTGGCTGATAGCACTAGGGTGTGGGGCTACAGTGCCCACAGGAGAGAGAAGCAAGAAGCCATCTTGGACGGAACAAGTGCATTGCAGAGGTTAACCTTAACATACCCAAACATAACAACATTTAAGAAATATACATAATAAGTACAGTAAAAAAATAAAAACACACACAGACTCAAATATGCAGTAAAAGGGCTGTGGTCTTTTATTAAGTTAACAAAACATAATAAACTGTAACCCTATTAGTCAGAACTTAACCCCTTCAATAGTTAATAGTACACGTTCTGATCAAAACAAAATGTAAACAAAACCTGGAATCTGCGCTTTTTGTCTGTTCAACCGTAATTCACCTCTTTCATATTAAGTGCACCCACACTTATTATATATCATTTTGTTCAGGTGAAACAGGGCTTTAACTTCTCATGAACTATTCATATATGAAAAATAACTTATTATGAATAAAATTTAAAAAAACTGTGAGAAATTAAGATTTAAAAAAAATTGTAGTTCCGCCTGACATTTTAGCTGTAAATATCATGATACTATTCAGTTTTACTGCAATAAAATGCACATATTTGTATTCAGCAATGTCTCACGAGTAAAACAGTACCCCCCGTTAACAGATTTTATGGTGTTTTGGAAAGTTACAGGGTCAAATATAGCACATTCCATTTTTCTTCACATTAAAATTTGCCAGATTAGTAATGTAACCTTTGAGACCATGTGGTAGCCCAGGAATGAGAATTACCCCTATCATGGCATACCAGTTGCAAAAGTACACAACCAAAGGTATTGCAAGTGGGATATGTGCAGTCTTTTTTAGTAGTCACTTAGTCACAAACACTGACCAAAGTTAGCATTCATATTTGTTTTTGTGTGAAAAAAGCAAAACACTAATATTTGGCCAGTGTTTGTGACTAAGTGACTACTAAAAATGACTGGACATACCTCATTTGCAATACCTTGGGTTGCCTACTTTGGAAAATGGTATGCAATCATGGAGGTAATTCTCATTCCCGGGCTACCATACAGTCTCAAAGGCAACATTACCAAACTGGCAAATTTCAATGTGAAAAAAATGAAATGAAAGCCTTATATTTGACTCTCTAACTTTCCAAAACACCATAAAACCTGTACATAGGGTACTGTTATACTTGGGAGACTTCACTGAACACAAACATAAGTGTTTCAAAACAGTAAAACATATTACAAAAATATCGTCAGTAAAAGTGCCATTCATGTATGAAAAATGCAAAAAGCTTAACTTTTACGGAAATTATCATCGTTGTAATATAATTTATAATTTTGAAACAGCGAAGTCTCCCGAGTAAAACAGTACCCCTCATGTACAGGTTTTATGGTGTCTTGGAAAGTTACAGGGTTAAATATAGTGCCTACGAATTAAATTCTTTGCACTTTCTGCCTGGGTTGTCAGGCATGTCAATCAAATTTTAATTAATAAAATCACGTAATTATGCAAAAAGATTACTTAAATATACATGTAGAATATTAATATACATACATATATATGTATTTAAATTCTACATGTATACTTATGTAACCATTTATGTAATTATATTTTAAAACATGTCTAATTATTTATTTTAAACTTCCCACCAGCAGGTCAGACAGTCCCCCTGCTGGCAGATCCACAGCCAGCTATAGGGGGCCATGTGATCACTCTTTGAGGGGCCTCATTTGCCGTAGGAGGGCTGTGAGGCAGTTCTCCCGAAGAGGATCGCGGCAGAGGTAAGTACCTCCGAACTCCTGGGGCTGCAAGCAACGGCTTTAAAGCCCATTTAAATGGGGACGGCATAGAACGCCGTGACGGCGTTAAGGGGTTAAACAAATAAATCACCAAACTCAGCTGGTCTCCCCCTCACCCCCTTTAAAATAGGCAGGTGACCTTAACCCCAATAAAAAACCACGACATGGAATAAAATAAAATTATTGGGAGGGAGGGGGGAACAGCTCCAATCCAAACTTTACAGCTATTTTAAATACTAATTTGCTTCAGCTGTTTTGGCGCCAGCTGCTACCTAAGGGCGCCTTATATATTGCGGTTTCCCGCCTTACAGTGCCCTTGCGGACAAGGGTTCCAATCAGAGCACTGTCCATGCGGACCTCTGAACTATCTGTCCACGAGGGCATCGCACAGACCATGCCAGCAGCACACGCACATTAACCCTTCCACTGCTAACCCCGCAGGGCACATGTGTACATGATTGATTGACCATGTACCATCTTGTGCACTGCAGGGGTTAACCTTAACATACCCAAACATAACAACATTTAATAAATACACATAATAAGTACAGTAAAATAATAACACAACAGACTCAAATATGTGGTGAAAAGGTTGTGGTCTTTTTTTTAGTTTACAAAACATAACAAACCGTAACTTAATCACTTTAAAAGATATAACTTGTAACCAAACATCTCAGGTCTTTAAACCCCCAGAGATTTAACACATGAATCACCAGAGCTCTGCCCCATTAGCCAGAATTTAAACAAATAAATCACCAAACTCAGTCCCCCATCCCCCCTTTAAAATAAGCAGGTAACCTAAACCCCACCAGCTGCAGCATTTTACTAATGCTGCAGCCCACCCCACCAGACTACGGCCTTATCAATCATACACTGTAAATCCTTGTTAAAAATATCCCAACCAACCTCTGACAAGTGAATACCATGTTTAAAAAAATAAACCTTCACAAAGACCCTCAATATCAGCATGGCAAAAAGGCATACCACCGATTAATGGCATACATTTTTCTATGGCTCTGTTTCACTTGCGCCTAACTCTTTCTAACGCTCTAAGATTCGCATTCGTTACAATCTCAGACCAAATGATTAATGAATCAGGGAACATCTTCATAGCATTCCACATATGTTCTTTCAACTGGTGAAACAGTACTACTGACTTGACTCTATATCATTACCTCCATGATGCAAATTAATAACATGTGGCCATAGAAACTGATTTTGAAATTCTTGTAGAACATGAAAAACATTGTCCAATACCTCTTACACCAAACCAAAATATTGAAACAGTATAATTAACAAAACTCAGATTCTCTCCATATGATCTCTCCACGGCTCTTCTCTGTGCCCAGTGGATAAATGAATGACCAACAATCCACACTATGATTGGTCATTTATCTGAAAAGAGAAACAGTAAGTAATCATATTAACAAGACATTAAGGCCTAACATAGCTTTTGTATCTATTTGACAACCATCGCCCTACTTTTTTAACCAACTTATTCAACAAACCTTGTGATATTGCCTCAGTAGCAGCACCAATAAAAAGAATGAGATGTAATCCTTTTACCTTGAATACCCAACTGCTTGCATGATAACTTGAGAACTTTCCGAAATTGAAACTTGGAAAGAGGAACTATTGAACTATGTATTAAAAAACTACCATGAACTCTAGGGAAAATATTTAAAAAGGTTTTGACTACTTTAACTTGGCATAAATTCTTGTGATGAGTAGCTCCCAACTGAACCCATCTGCCTTTCCCCTGTCGATCCATTTTTGATCTTAATAAAATCTGCAAACTTAAACCCTAAACGTGTACATCGTTAAATTGTATGCCGGAATGGCAAGACTTGTTAGCAGACACTAACTCACTAATTCTAAAAGCTCCAAAAAATGCTAAAGCAAAAGCCATGGTGAATAATTGACTGTCAAAAGAATCATTACAGATGAAGCCCAAATTCTTAACCAAATCACCCAAGGTTGAATGAAATAGGAGCTCTGTTATCCTGAACAGGCAATTTCTTAACCCAAGCTCCTTTCTGCATGTGCTGTATAACAAATTCTTTAAAAATAGATTTCTTACCCAAAACCTTAAGGAAAAATTAAATGCCTAGTTACAATCTATTTACGGAAAACTTAGAAGCACCTGACTACATTTTATTTTATTGCTAACAAATTGAGCATCCATATTAAGATAAACCACTGATTCTATTCATCCCAAGTGAGTAAATATGCTTTCCAAGTAATTGAAGACAATGATAGACCCAGCAATTGACTTATCTGGATGAAGTTCGAGCCCAGATGTGCTCGGGCAACCTCGTACTACGTTCGTCCGCTAGAGGTGCGAGGGATCTGAAAGACTTGAAATCAAAACGGGACAAGGAATAAGCTATACAATTACTTTTTCTACTTACATGTCTTGCTTTTACCCATATATTTATAATCAAACAAATTAGAACTACTCAATAAATTAATAACAGGGATCGATTTAGCTTGAAGAGAATTAATTACCCAAACAACTCCCAAGTTGTCACAATGAAACGTAATTCTCCTATTTGCCATCTCAGAACCTCATACTTCCAAGGCTACTACTTTAGTAAAGAGCTCCAAAAGTGTGATCGTTTTAGTCCATCCATTTTTCTCCCAAGTCTGAGGCCACCTGGTGGCTGTCCATTTCCCTTGAAAATAAATGCCAAAGCCTTGCGAACCAGTTGCATCAGTGAAAACATCTAAATCCCAATTGGATACAAAATCACCCTGTCAAATCATGGAACCATTAAAATTACTTAAAAACGCATTCCAGACTTGCAAATTCTCTTTAAGCTGTCTGGATATTTGCGCATGATGATGCAGATATTTAAAGCCCACTAACGCTCTAGACATATGTCTGGAAAAGACCCTGGCCATCGGCATTGCCGTTGATGCAAAATTTTAAGAACCTAACATAGACTGTAGTTTCTTAAGTGTCGCTTTCTTAACGCTTAATAATTGGGTAAATTCTCGCTTCATTTTAACTATTTTATCTTCAGGTAAATGAAATTCCATTCTTTCAGTGTTAGTAATTATACCTAGAAATTGCAAACAAGTATTAGGCCAGACTGTTTTCTCCCCTGCCAATGGAATTCCAAATTGCTGAGCAATAGACATGAAAGTGTTTAATAACAGGAGGCAGTCAGCTTTTTCCGATGAAAAGAAAATCGTCTAAGTAATGAATAGTTGATTGTAAACCTGAAACATTTTTAACCAAACTTCTGGAATAAAAGGGAATCATGACATGTCACACATCATGTGTCCTTAAGGGGTTGAGCACCCATTCCAGAAAGCACATAAAGAGGCAGAACAACCCATGGACATACATTTATTAAAGTAAAATTTACCTTCAAATTGGAAACCCAATGACCCAAAACAATCAGGATGAATTGGGAGTAATCTAAAAGCTGACTCAATATCAACTTTTGCCATGAGAGCATTCTTCCCAAAATGCCTCACCCATTTCAATGCATCCTCGAATGAAGAGTATGACACTGAAATAATGGAAGTGTCCACCTCATCATTCAAAGAATCACCTTTGGGGTAGGATAAATGGTGAACTAGTCTAAAGGCACCCTTTTTTGGGAACTAAACCCAATGGATACACCCTAAAATTTGCAAAAGGTGGGACAGAAAAGGGGCCTGCAATTCTCCCTAAAGAAAGTTCTTTCATGATCTTTTCACTATCTCTAAATTTAACTTAACTGAACTGAGATTCTCAACAAACTGAACTGATGAACTACAAACAACAATTTTAAAACCAAATAAAAAACCCTCTTTAATTAGCTGTGCTATCTGCTGATATGGATAACATTTTAAATAAGGGAGCAGATTTTGTATTCTCACTGGAGTCCAAGATTTTTGGAATAAGCTCTGTGATGATAACCTGTCTCTTAAAGCACCGAGAGGAAGGATGACTCCCAACACAATTCATACATTCATGTTTAAATCTGCACGAATTCGGCCATTTGCATTGCGGTTCGTTAAATGACCAACAAATTCCCTTAGGACGCAGCTGAGCCACATTAGCCTGATCCTGCGATCTCACTTGACTCCGTGGGAATCTTCTTGGTAGCATAATACTCACCCAAGAGCCCACATCTTTAATACCCCAAGTACTTATGGACAGATAGTTTTTTACAAAATATTTAGTCATAATTGTACAAAAGACAATCCACCGAGATTTTTATAAGCCTCCAATATTGACTCTGGGTGTTATAAAAGGCTACTAGCCTTATCAGGATGATGTTTACAATAAACACTAGCAAAAGTACAAAAAGCTTGTAACCAATGGTTAAATGACTGAGTTACCAGGCTTTTCCTGTCATCCTCTCTTTCTTATTTTAACAAGAAATCCTTAGACGCTGGTAACAAAGAATGAATATCTAAATATTCTTCATCCCATATCTTTTCTTTGACTGAATTTGCTAAATGAAAACCAAGCGGAGAAGCTTTGCAAGCCAAAGCCTCTTTTAAGCAAGTTTCATTCACAGGTGTTCCTTTCCTGACAGGATGACTAACTGCGCTATTACCAAGCATAGATGACTGTGACAGTTTCTCGAAATCTTCCTGAACCCAGGCTAAAGCCGGACTACCCGCCTTACCCTGTGAAGCCTTTAGTAACACCCCCAGCGCCACTACTAACTTAGCCTGCTGAGAAACCAAAGGAAAAGATTCACCGGCCGACTTATCCGCTCCTTCTGAAGGCCCCGGCAAACGAGGTACCGGCTTGCTCACCGTCATCAATAACCTGCACTTGCCCAATACCAGCAGGCTGACTGGACTTCTTCTTTCTCTTCCTTGCAATCCTCATCTTCTTGCTTCCTCTAATAGGTGGATGGGAATAAATCACTCTTGATTTAGTCACTCTCTTCATTCTTCCTTGAAGCGTACTTCTATCACTCAGGCATATGGACATTCCTTGCTCCTCCTCAGAGTCTTACGCTTTTGCAGCCTTCTCCTCCCCAGGTTCTAAAATGGCCATTAACGCTAATTCCTGTGGGCATGAATCAACTTGAGAGGTAGGGGCAGTCAAAAGGGAATGCATGAGCCATTCAGCATCACCACTGCTGGAAGCCCTCCTTTTCATTTCTTCAAGTAAGTGTTCCATAGCTGTACCACTTAATAACAGACTAAAACTAAACAAAACCGCTGACAGGAAAGAGGGGAGAACAGGGAACAGTGCCAATCCAAACTTTACAGCTATTTTGAATACTAATTTACTTCAGCTGTTTTAGCGCCAGCTGCTACCTCAGGGCGCCTTGTATATTGCGGTTTCCCACCTTACAGTGGCCTCGCGGACAAGCGCTCCAATCAGAGAACTGTTCCCGTGGACATCTGAACTATCTGTCCGCAAGGGAATTGCACAGACCATGCCGATGCACACGCGACCAGCCAGCAGCGTGCGCGCGTTAACCCTCCCACTGCTAACCCCACATGTGTGCTGAGAACTAATGGAGTAGCTGATATGTTTCATAGCAGCAGCAATATTTGGTATCTAAAAAAAAATCCAATGTTATCATAGCAGGAGCAGTACTGAAGATGAGACCATTTAAGAGAGAACTAAAATACTTCAAGAATGAGAGAGAGCTGATGTATTTTACACAGACATGTACTGTGTGGGTATCTCTGCATTGCAGCTCTGTGTAATCACTATGATCCTGGCTGTGTGGGATAGTTAAACGGACACTATAGTCACCCAGACCACTTCAGCTCAATGAAGTGGTCTGAGTGCCAGGTTCCTCAGGTTTTAACCCTTCACATGTAAACATAGCATTTTCAGAAAAACTGCTATGTTAACATAGCAGGGTTAATCCAACCTCTAGTGGATTTCTTCCTGATAGCCGCTAGAGGCGCTTCTGCGTCACTGGATGCGAAATTCACATCCAGCATGCAGAACTTCCATAGGAAAGCATTGAGAAATTATTTTCTATGGACTGTTAGAATGCGCGCGCGGCTCCGAGGGCCTCTTGCCGCGCATGCGCGTTCCGTTCCACTCGGGAGCTGACGTCGACGGGGCAGGAGAGTTCACCAGCGCCGAGGGAGCCCGGCACTGGATTAAGGTAAGCTGCTGAAGGGGTTTTAACCCCTTCAGTGCCACGGGACCCTGAGGGTGAGGTTCCCCCAAGAATGACATAGCGTCAGGAAAACGGGTTTGTGATCCTTTAAGGGTAACTCATTATTGTGGTATCCCTGTGTGTTATTTCTTGGGTTTTTTTCTCAGCTCTGCTTGTGGTATGGCTATCTCTGTATTGTACTGAGCTCTATGTATCATATAGATATATCTATGTTGTTCCCAGCTTGTTTTATTGTATGAGCATCTCTGTATTATGCTCAGCTTTCTGTATTGTATAAAGTATATCTGTACTGTATAGGAAGGAGTAAACTTCTGGGGGCGGAATCTGGCACCCACCATCTTAAAACGTCACTGCCACTGGTATGCTTATATGGAAATGTGTGTGTCTCTGTGAGTACATTTGAATGTTTGTGTCTATGAGATTTGGAGAGTATTAATGTGGGAGGTGTAGGGGGTTCAGCCAGTAATTTTGTTAATGGCCTCACAATTTCTGATGGCAACCCTGACCATATCACCATTTATTGAATTAGTGCATTTTAAATATACTGTATTAAAGATCATGCCATTAGACCAGATCAAGAAGTATATCTGTGCAGAAATTCAAAAGCAAGAGCCTCAAACATTAACTAATGCTATGAACAATACAATTGGAAGGAGGTATTTAAGAAATGTAATCTTCCGTACCTAGTCAAATAAATCTTGTTATGTTAAGCTTTCATTGTATGCAATGTTGAAAATTGGTTCATTAATAAAAAAAAGTTGTGACCTACCCTGTACATTATGAAATGTAGGGACTAATTTTCCTTATGTAGAGAAAGGTTGACAATGTTTGTCTAGTCACACCTTTCTTTGTGACTCCCAGAACTTGAGCGGGAACTGAGCATGTGCATAATTTGAAGCATACATCCAGCTATGGTCAGATGATACTATATGTGGGCACCGCCATCTTGGAATCTTAAAGATGGCGGCACCTAAAAAGAAAAGTCTAAAACAAAGTTAGGCCGGGTGGATCCCACATTATTAAGCCGAGTAACTTATCAAGTGACAAAGACGCTTTAGGTACTAAATGAGCTGCAGTGAGTATCATGCTTATAGTGACCCTTAACTGCCTAATGCATATGTCAAAAATACAAAATAGTGACTTGAATATTGTCAATAAGACAGGCTGACGCAAATGTAAAAATAAAAATAACACCTAGCTACAACGTAATAATCTTGCATTTTTGCAGTTGTCTTTTTTTGCATTTGCTACTGCCAGCCTGTTAAATCAACTATTTTACTTTAGGCATCTTCCTTCTAACAAATTACCTGCAGTTAGCAAACAAGTTATTTGAGCTCCCAACTGAGGACATGAGATTCATCTTCAAATATCCT
Source organism: Pelobates cultripes (assembly GCA_933207985.1). Classification (NCBI taxonomy): domain Eukaryota; kingdom Metazoa; phylum Chordata; class Amphibia; order Anura; family Pelobatidae; genus Pelobates; species Pelobates cultripes. The sequence goes on from OW240917.1 coordinate 97,824,130, forward strand.
CTCTATAGACATTGCTTGGAAATTTATGGTTCAGAAAATGTTTAAAAGGCAAATGGCTTCAGAAGTTGAGCAAGTTATTTAAACTCTAGTAGTGTGTGATTATCTTCATTTGAATATAATTCATGCTTCTCAAGGGTATAATTTAAAGTACAGACAAGCAGCATGGTTTCAAATAAAAGAAAGATCATAACAATATGTACAGAGCAGAAGTTTGGGGATGCTAAAAATGTAATACCATTTGGCTGTACAAAATAAATCTGCTTTGCATTATTAAATTGTGCTAAAGTATGATTAATATGATGGTTCTCTAAATATGAACAGCAAATCTTCACTAATGAAAGGGTTATGCACCAATTTAGTACACTGTGTGGCTGTAAGAAAAGTCAGAAACCGGCTTATTTATGTCACATTGTAGGTTTAGGCGATTGGGCTCACGTTGCAACGGTTAACTCTCCTGCACACCACCCATTGTAACAAAATAAAAGTATCCACTTTTCCTAAAAAGATGCTCTTTGGTATATAGTGAGTGACCAATATATTCTAATTTTAAATGAAACATACGTTTTCCATTATCAAAATTGAAAAAAAAATTATTCTTGAAAAAGTTTTATAACAAAACCCTAACACATTGTTTTTTAGTGACCTGCTGTTTTTATGGCTTTAGGACATCGTGCATTTTTCATTTTTATACAGTAGAACCTGTGGTTCAGTTTATGTTTTAATTATTTACAGTGCTTATTAGGATTGACCATCCTATGTGAATGAGGTGCCAGGTGTGAGTAAATAGTTAATAATAACTTTTTATGCTTAAATTCATGGAAATATTCATGCGTAAAATGAAAGTTTTGCTTCATCGGCTTCTAAGAGTGTGTTGGTTTTGTTGCCAGCGTAAAATTGCCTGTGGACTTTTTCTACTCCATTGACTGGTAGTGTAAAGAGTGAAATCCAATGCCAGGTAGTGGCAGAATGCTGAAAAAGTAGAGTCAGATACAACCAGTGATTCTGGTTCAAAGATATAATTCAGACAAAGGGTCTGGATAGTTGACTTGGACTTGCAGTCCAGGTTTTAGGGAATAAAAACAAGCTATTATTGTTTAACTGTACACTTTTCTTGATTTTATTTTATTGCATATTTTCTTTTTCACTGCCCTACTGTTTTATAAAAAGGCTTTCTATGGCTATGTTCAAGTGTTAACCTTTTTGCGGGCTTTTTAAATCTTCATTAGGAATTTTCCAAGTACAAAATTCAAACAGTGAGTATAGTGCATGCATGTTTTAGAAGAGTCACACTCTATAATGTGAGCATTAGCACAGAGCATATACTAACAGGAAATGCAACAAGCAATTTCACAAACATCACAAAAGAAAAAAATAAACTAGAAGACTCTGGTTCTCCATGAGCTTTGTCACCATAATATTTGTCCAAGGTTTGAAATCGGGATGACAAAGTGGTCTTAGTGTGTCACTGAGTCTTGTTTCTTATGTCACCGAGTCAAGTTTCTTATTGTGCAGGAAAGTTAGGAGGTAGATAGTCGGGGATGCGTTCGAAGCTGAAGTTGAAACTGCAGTATTACATATCTTCTCTCATGGTCATCTGGAGTCTCCCCAACCAACCATTCACTTCTGGCTTCATGCTTACCTTTGTTGTCACTTCTCTTACATTTGCATTATTTTATTTCTCAGGGAGATCCATCCCTGCCATCTATCCTGCATCCCACTCCTGTGGCATTGTGGGTATATAAAGAGCATTTTGTTAAAAATATAATTTATTATAGAAATGTGACTGGGAAATGTGAAGAAGTGTTAAATTAATTCAAACTTAATAATGGAAGTAAAAATTAGTAAATGTGGAATATATAAAATTATAATTCAACTTATTTTACCTTATACTTGGCTTCATTAGTTTTAAAAGTGTACAGTTATTTACACATGCACATGTCTTTATTTATTGTTCACTGTATGCATAAATTGCATAGGATTCTGAAGTCATAGGCATTAGTAACTATCCTAGCAAGTGCATTTGTTAATACTGTGCCTTATTGATTTAACAACTGAAAAGCTATTGTGGAATTAATGTGATGTTTTTGGAAGCTGGTATTTTTAATGAGGATATAAAAAAGAAAATAAAGAATGTGAGTTGTTACCCTTCTATTGATAAGGTGAAGATGAAATAGTGAGCTGTCAATACAGTACCCTTTTTTAAGGGAGGTCAGTCTTTATTTTTATTTATTTTTTTAGCTAGACTGTTAAAACTGACATTTTGAAAGATGATTCAAGTCGGATTATATCTTTCGGCTCACAGCGAGTATATGCAAAGCATCTAAATTACATGTAACTGATCTGCTGCAGGAAAATATACACTATTTCGGATAATTACATGCAGGAGAAAGAATCTGACATTTGAAACACATCATTATCTGGAACAATTTGATTTTTGATAAATTTTGTAATTTGAAAAAATATATATTCTAGCTGGAAAAGATTTTAACATCCATCAACAAAAAGCAGGAAAGCTGTCATGATCTGTGCTGACTGTACTACCGTTCATCGTGGACAAAAAATAAATTGACCAATATATGAAGAAAGTGAAATACTTTGCAGAACTAATTCGTAGCACTGTACAATAGGTTCATGATTCCAAAGTGTCTGAATGTGCTGCACTCAATCACTGCTTAATAAAGTCCGAAGACTAAAGTTCTAGTCCAAGGAATTTATTTCCCTTACAATATAAGCAGAGGTTGAATGAGTCCCCAAATGTCTTTGTTAGATAGGACATAGGGGGCCAATAAGAGGCTCTAACAGCCAAGACTTGAGAAAAGTCTCACCTCTCTCTTGAGAGTTGGCTGTCAGTGCACTCTTGGTCAAATTGAACAATCATAGTGCTCTCCGTCAAATTGAAAAGCATGGGATTATTTTTTAATATTGCTTGTTTTTTTACTTTCCTAACTTTTTTCAGGCCTTGTGCTGTGGTTAGAGGGTAAGCCGCCATTTTAAGAGTTGAGTCCTGCGGTGTGCAGTACGGTGAGTGCAGGGTAGCGGTGTCTGCAAATTTTCTCTGATTTTTGAGTGATTAAATATTTTAGAAATATTTGAAATTGCAGAATCCTGGTATTTAAGATATTTATTTAAAATATTTTTCACTCAATGGTAATTGAAATTTGCGAATTAGGAAGATTAAATTCCTCCATCGAATCTGCAAATGATTTTAGGGATGCATTTATTTATCAAATAAAATATATTAAAAATATTATTTTGTTTCCAAAGAGTCAAGTTCAAATATTCTGTAGTTACCTCCAAAATTCTTATTTTTAATATTGGTAGTAGTTTTGACTTAATTTGCATTTGTTTTTTTATGGTTACCCAAACTTGTAATAATTGAGTTAAAACTGTACTTTGCTGTTTTAGGGAGCTACTTAATTGTTTTTCATTAACGTTCAATTTAATTAAAGATAAATCGTGAGATCCTGTCATAAATCTTTCCATGTCTTGCCATGCTTCAATTTCTGGGAATAAGATTGTAGACGATATAAGTGGGTCAAAACACTAGCTTGATGCAAATTTTTAATATTTGGGAATCCTAAACCTTCTTTTTTCTTAGGCATAAATAAAATCTTATGGCTGATTCTAGGGGGCTTTGCTTTCCATATAAAATTTGATATACTAGATTGTAACATTAAAAGCCAAGGATTAGAATTGAAAGGAGTATCTTTGAAACAAATATGTCCATTTAGGAATAATATTGTCACGATTCGGGGAACCCAACACGCTGGCACACACACACACACACACAAAAGGTGCCGTACCGGACCTTAGAGTGGCCGGGCTAAGCACACACAGAATAGTCAGGAGACAAGCCGAGTAAAGGGGAACCAGAAGACAGAATAACGTGAAACGAGCCGAGGTCAAAGGGTAGGAGAAAGTCACAGAGTCAGATAAACAAGCCAGAGAGTACGTAACCAGAAGCACAAGGTAAGTAGCAATACTAGCAAGCAAAGACCACAACAGGGCAGGGAGGAACAGGAAAGGTAAGTATTTAAACCATCAGGTTAATTCTGATTGGATAATTTCCAATCAGAATTAACAATCACACGTGGGAGATATTTAGACCTCCCACTGTGATTGAGGCACTGTGCCTTTAACGCCGGGTCAGGTGACTGACCCCGGCGTGTACAAACTTGGGCGGTCTCCCAGCGTGCAGCGTCATGTATGCTGCCGCTGGGGGACGTGGAGGGAACGGCGGGCGGCATCCGAGGCTGGAAGGATGCCGCTCGCCGGACCCAGGAGGAGGAGGGGACCGCGGACGGCTGGAGGATGAGTACCACGAGCGGAGTGCAGCCTCCCCTCGCAGCTGCCCGCGGGATCCCGACATTACCCCTCCCTCGAAGACCGCCCAGAGGGCGGGAAGCAGAAGGCTTCAAAGGAAACCGGCATGAAAGGAGCGGACCAAAGAGGGAGCGTGCACATCAGAGCTCAAAACCCAGGACCGCTCCTCAGGGCCGTACCCCTTCCAATCCACCAAATATTGCAGCCGGCCCCTAGAAACACGAGAGTCGAGAAGAGCGGCCACCTCGTACACGTCGCCAGAGACAGCGCGAGGGGAAACGGGCCGCCCGAGGGGACGAGAGAACCGGTTACACAGCAAGGGCTTCAAAAGCGAGACGTGAAACGTGTTCGGGACACGCATGGAAGGAGGCAGGTCAAGGGAGTAGGAAACGGGGTTAACCCTACGTAACACCCTGTAGGGACCAAGAAACCTGGGGGCAAATTTCATCGAGGGAACCTTGAGACGGAGGTTCCTGGAGGACAACCATACCCTATCACCCGGAACATAAGAAGGGGCCGCAACCCTACGGCGATCAGCAAACTTTTTCTGAGCAGCTGCTGAACGAGACAGCGCAACATGGACCTGATCCCACGTCTTCCGCAAAGAGGCGAGGTGCTGGTCCAAGGCGGGCATTCCCTTGTCGGAGAACGCACCGGGAAGGACAGAAGGTCGAAACCCATAAGCAACCTCAAAAGGACTTAAGCCAGTAGACGAATGAGACACTGTATTCCTGGCAAATTCAGCCCACGGAAGAAGGCGAGATCAGTCATCCTGGTGCGCATTAGTGAAGCAGCGTAAATACAATTCCACAGACTGATTAGCACGTTCGGCCGCACCATTAAATTGCGGGTGATAGGAGGAAGAGAACGACAAGGAGACCCCCATCTCAGCACAAAAGCCCCTCCAAAACCGAGAGACAAATTGAGGACCCCTGTCAGATACGATATCCTGAGGTACCCCATGCAAGCGGAACACTTCTTTGGCAAACACCTGAGCTAACTGAACCGCAGAAGGCAGTTTCTTAAGCAGAATAAAGTGCGCCATTTTTGAGAACCTATTCGTCACAGTCAGTATCACCGTCTGACCATCAGAAAGAGGCAGTTCTACAATGAAATCCATGGATAAGTGGGTCCATGGTTTCTTGGGTATAGATAGAGGCATCAGAAAACCCTGGGTCTCACATTAAGGGACTTACACTGCGTGCAGACCCGACAAGCCTGAACAAAATCCACTACGTCTCGCTTGAGTGAAGGCCACCAGAACTGTTGAAGGAGGCCCTTGTAGGTTTTGGTAACCCCCGGATGACCAGCAGTTTTGGCGGTGTGAAATAAAGTTAACAACTTTTTTCTGTCATTTGCTTCAACGTATAGTTTACCAACCGGCGTCTCAGGGGGTGCCTGGGTTTGGTATGTCTTAATACCATCAAGGAAAGGTGAAGAAACAACCAAACGGGTAGCAGCTATTATCTGAGACGCAGGTACAATAGGTTCAGGAGTCGGGTTAACAAATTCTACTGGTTGTGACTAACGAGAATTAGGGTAAGAGATCCACCCCCATAAAATAGGGTGAAAATCCGACTCTAAAAAAATATACCTCCTAATGTTAACGTTACATACATAAAATAAGAAAATCTTTATTGAAAAAAATAATAATAATAGTAAATTTCCCAAATTCTACTGGTTCATGCTGTCGAGAGATAGCGTCAGCTTTGGCATTACGGCAACCAGGTCTATAGGTAATAACATATTGGAAGCGTGAGAGAAATAGAGACCATCTAGCCTGCCGGGCAGATAACCTTCTAGCATCAGCTATATAGGAGAGGTTCTTATGATCTGTTATAACCATAGTTTTGTGTCTAGAACCCTCTAATAAGTACCTCCATTCCTTAAAAGCTAACACAATAGCTAATAGTTCCCTGTTCCCAACATCGTAATTCTTCTCTGAATCAGACAACCTTTTAGAAAAATAACAACAGGGTTGGAGGGGTTTGTCATACGACAACCTCTGTGACAGTACAGCTCCCACACCTGACTCTGAAGCGTCTACTTCCATAACAAAGGGAAGAGAAGGATCAGGGTGGTGCAGCACTGGAGCAGAGGCAAATGCCTTCTTGAGGGTTTCGAAGGCCTTAAGAGCTTCAGGAGTCCAAACCCTAGGGTGTAGACCTTTTTTTGTCAGCTTCGTTATAGGAGAGATGAGTGGTGAAAAGTTTTTTTATACATTTCCTATAATAGTTGGCAAATCCTATAAAACGCTGGATAGCCTTCAGTCCTTGGGGAAGTGGCCAGGACAGTATAGCGTCCAATTTAGCAGGATCCATACTGAAACCCTGTTCAGTAATGATATATCCTCGGAATTGCACAGAGGTCTGATCGAATAAACATTTTTCTAACTTGCAGTAGAGTCCGTTCTGCAATAGCCTTTTGAGCACCATCCTAACATGGTTATGGTGTGACTTCAAATCAGGAGAATACACAAGTATGTCGTCAAGGTACACCACAGCACAGACATGCAATAGATCCCTAAGGACATCATTTATGAGGTCCTGAAACACGGCAGGAGCATTACACAGTCCAAAAGGCATGACCAGATATTCGTAATGCCCACTGTGTGTGTTGAACGCTGTCTTCCACTCGTCATTCTCCTTTATACGGACAAGGTTATAAGCCCCCCTGAGGTCTAATTTGGTGAAGAATTTAGAACCTTTAACACGATCAAACAACTCAGTGATGAGGGGGATAGGGTGGGCGTTTTTAACCGTTATATTGTTCAGACCCCTGTAGTCTATACATGGCCTCAAATCGCCCTCCTTCTTTGCCACAAAGAAGAAACCAGCACCAGCAGGAGAGGAGGACCTTCTAATAAAACCTTTACTTAGGGATTCCCGTATGTACTCCTCCATGATCTGGTTTTCTTTTTCAGAAAGAGGGTAGACCTTTCCCCTAGGAGGCATAGTACCCGGTAAGAGGTTTATGGCACAATCATACTCACGATGTGGAGGTAGCTTATCTGCCTCCCTCTTTTCAAAAACCAAGGCAAGGTCTGCATAAACAGAAGGGACAGAAACCGAGAGTGGTTTAGCCGTGGGCACGTTAAGTAAACAAACAGGACGTACATGAGCCATACAGTCTCGTTGACAAGATTCCCCCCAGGAGAGTATATCTAAACAACCCCAATCAAGAACAGGGTTGTGTTTAACTAACCAGGGAAAACCCAGAACGATGGAGGCTGTAGGGGAGTCAATTATTTGGAAGGTTAACTTCTCCTTGTGCAAAACACCCACAGACATAACTATTTCCTGGGTTTCATGGGTCACCAGAGGTTTCTCCAGTGGTCTACCATCTATGGCCTCAACGGCCAAGGGTGTATCCTTTCGGATCAAATTCAGGGCTGCGCTTTTGGCAAAGGTCTCATCCATAAGGTTGTCTGCCGCACCCGAATCGATCAGGGCTTTGGTTGTTATAGTGGGTTTATTGACCTAAAGAGAAACCGTAATAAACGGTCTGGAGATGGACACATGAGGGGACAAAGTCATAACACCCGAGGCCGACCCCTCTCTAGGCCTTAGGTGCTGCCGTTTCCCTGTACTTTAGGGAAGGCTTTACAGTGGTGCCCCCTCTTTCCACAATAAAGGCATAACCCCTCCCTTCTACGGTACGCTCTTTCGGCCTCAGTTAACCCCGTAGCACCCAACTGCATGGGTTCAGGGGATGGTTGCCTAGGAGCGGGTAATGCTAGCAGTGCAGTACTGGGTAGAGCAGGTAACACCCGTGTATCCAACCGTCTTTGACTATGCCTCTCTCTAATACGGTTATCGATAAGAATCACATAGTCTATAACATCATCTAGAAGAGCAGGCAATTCCCTGGATGCTATTTCATCCAGCTTATAAGCGGCCAAACCCTCCTGAAAGGCTGTTACGAGGGCGTCATTATTCCAAACCACTTCAGCTGCTAGAGTGCGGAATTCGATAGTGTAATCTGCTACAGATCTGTTACCCTGTCGGACCATAAGCAGAGCCTTGCCAGCAGAAGCAACCCTACCGGGTTGATCAAACGTGCGTCTGAAAGCTGTCAGAAAATCTGCAAAGGACATAGGAGACATATTTTCCCAAATGGGGTTGGCCCATGCTAAAGCTCTCCCGGACAAGTGGTTTATCAAAAAGGCAATTTTAGATCTGTCAGTGGGATAGGAACGTGGATTCATCACCAAATGGATGTCGATTTGGTTGAGGAAACCACGACACAATGCTGGGTCACCACTGTAGCGCTGTGGCGGCGTCATGTGAACTACATGAGCGGGAACAGGTACTGGAGTGGGAATGGGTTCGGGCACAGCAGCAGCAGCCTCCTGAACGGCAGGTTGCAAGTGTGCAGTACGAGCCAGTATGGTTTGCAAAGCTTGAGCAAACTGATCCATACGGTGGTCCAAGCCATCCATTCTAGCCTCTTGATTAACTAGGAGCTGTGGTATGTCAGCAGGTTCCATTATGGCCCTGTTGTAATGTCACGATTCGGGGAACCCAACACGCTGGCACACACACACACACACAGAAAAGGGGCCGTACCGGACCTTAGAGTGGCCGGGCTAAGCACACACAGAATAGTCAGGAAACAAGCCGAGTAAGGGGAACCAGAAGACAGAATAACGTGAAATGAGCCGAGGTCAAAGGGTAGGAGAAAGTCACAGAGTCAGATAAACAAGCCAGAGAGTACGTAACCAGAAGCACAAGGTAAATCGCAATACTAGCAAGCAAAGACCACAACAGGGCAGGGAGGAACAGGAAAGGTAAGTATTTAAACCATAAGGTTAATTCTGATTGGATAATTTCCAATCAGAATTAACAATCACACGTGGGAGATATCTAGACCTCCCACTGTGATTGAGACACTGTGCCTTTAACGCCGGGTCAGGTGACTGACCCCGGCGTGTACTAACTTGGGCGGTCTCCCAGCGTGCAGCGTCATGTATGCTGCCGCTGGGGGACATGGAGGAAACGGCGGGCGGCATCCGAGGCTGGAAGGATGCTGCTCGCCGAGCCCACGAGGAGGAGGGGACCGCAGACGGCTGGAGGGTGAGTACCGCGAGCGGAGTGCAGCCTCCCCTCGCAGCCGCCCGCGGGATCCCGACAAATATAACTATTAATTAAATTGATATGACCTCACCATGATAATTAAACTTCCTCCAGTTTTTAATAGAATGGTTTGTTGATTTTAACGTTTCCATGTAGTTTACTTCCATTAATCTACCTAGATTTTTTGTAATTTTAACTCCCAAATATACAAAACTGAAATGATATAAACGTTTTAATATTTTTAATTTATCTTAATCTATTTTGTGGGGAGAATCATAGATTTTTCTATATTAACTTTATAATTGGAGACGTTACTAAATTGTTGAATTTCTTCCAATAAATTTGCTAATAAATCCTGTTATTGTTATTGTTACAAGAACATCGTCTGCATGTAGACTGATATTAAATTGTTTTTGTTTAATACAAACTACTTTTATATTTTGATTACTTGAGAGTGTGCCATTTTTTATAGGGAACCATTCAGAAAGAATACCATGACCAACTGTTCTTGCTGATGGAGTATGGTACATAGACATGTGTGGGAATTAATCTTTACTAAACAGAATTTCCAAATTAATTATATTAAATAACACATGGTCGGACCACAGTATACTCATACTAGATTTAGAAAATGCATTTAAATATAATACCAGACCTCCATGGAGATTAAATGAATATATATTTAAAATAAAATAAAAATCATATCTCAAATTTAATTGATTTATATTTCAAAGAAAATAACTCACAAGACACATACATAGCTAATAATTTGTGTGCCTTTAAGGCTGTTATTAGAGGCTATTTAATAAAGCTAGAACCCGAATGAAAAAAAGAGGTAAAAACTTGGCCGAATTATATATAATTTTTACAAATATGTTTAATGAAAACAAAAAGAATAAAATTTTACTAAGAGATGTTAAAAATACAAGAACAAATGAATCTTAATTAAGACAAAAATCAATTTATGCATTGAAAAAAATGAAAATTAATTTTATGCTAAAGGAAATAAAGCGGACAAATTATTATCTGATAGACTTAAAAAACAAGAGTCCAAAACAAAGATATCTAAATTGATAATAAATAACAAAACTCTATTAGCCCCTGAAACTATAGGTAAAGCTTTCAATAATTATTATGAAGAGTTATATAATCTAAATAACTATTCCAAAGAATCTGTTAAACTTACCTTTATCTACTGACGAAGTAGATCAAAATATATCTAAGCTACAATTCCAAAAAACTCCAGTGCCTGGTGGTAATCTTTTTTATATATTTTTTTCAAATCAAATCTTGTATCTCAATTAACAGTTGCATTCAGTGGTATAGTAGATCAAAAATACTTTCCTTCAGAACTAACAAAAGATAACATAATTCCAATTTTGAAACCTAACAAATCTCTCCAAAGTACTAGGATTTAATGATCTACGATTATGTTATGTCTGGGTATAATTGTGTATAGTGTTAAAACTATAATAATATGTGGTGTGTGAAATAAGTAATAAGGAAAAACAATTATAATAATTAACTTCCCTTCTCTCTAGCCCCTCCCCCATCCCCCCATCTGCCCTCCCACCCCCCTTCTAAAAATACTATTGCATTTCATTAGACTTACTTTCCCCCTTTATTTCGTTTATAATTCATTGTTTCCCCTTTTTCTCTTTCTGGTTATTATGATTCCAATGTTATGAGAATATCTCTATATTAAACAATTTAAAAAAAATATATATATATATATATGGGGGCGGGGGCTGACTGTCAGGGAGGGAAGATGTGCCTTGCTGGAGCTCCTCACTAGACTTGGCTAAAAAGGCTTTTCTTACCCACAAACAACACAACAGCGAGATTTTAAGTGACTTAATAGCCCTCAGGCCACATGGTGAACCGGTGATGCGGTCCATGAGTGGACATCAGTCAGCCAGCGGCCTGGCATGCGCCGGATGGGAGCGGAGGCCAATCTCCCAGCCATGGGCTACCCAGAGACCGACTGCTATAAGCGGGCACCCCACAACCCCCCTCCTTGGACCAGCGGGGGTGATCCTGGTCCACCCCTGGGAGTCCTCTCTAACACGGCGGAAACAACAGGAAGGCTGGTTGGAGAGCCGAGGGACCTACCCAAGATGGCGAAGACCACGCGGTCCTCAAACAGCCATGATGTGCAACAAGATCCCGTGACCAACCTGGACCGAATCTTCAATTCCTTCTGGCTCAAGCTCGAGCACAGACTGCGACAGGGGGCCCCACAACCGTCAGAAAGCCACTCACCTCGACATTCACCACCCAACCCTCAGCAGCAGCCTGCAGCTTCGGCGGAGAACAAAGCCGTAAGATGGAGGCGGAGGGTTAAGCACTCACTTCTCCCGCGCAAAGCAGTGAAGCGGAGGGGATCATTGAAACCCAGCACGGGACCTCTTCCAGTACCCACTGCACCAGGGGTGACCCTGCTCCAGCCGCATGGTCCAGCCAGCCAACCCCAAAAGAACCCGCTCGATCGTGGTACTGCGACGTGGCAACACGGGCATCAGCAGTAGGGATGTGCCCAGCCCCAACGAGGCATAGGGTGGACCACCCAGGATGTATCGTGAAGCTGGTTTCGCAGATGGGAGACCTCACACAGCACCCTGAACCATGGCACGAACTCGCGACTCTGGGGGCACATCTCTCTATATGCCAGCTTGTTCGCAGAAGGACACATACCAGGGGGACCCATGGGACTCTAGTATAGTATTTGGTTTATTACTATTTTGTTTATTCATCTGCCGTATCAATTTTCTGTTTATCATACCAAAGCCCTGTCCAAGTATAAGCTCATCCATGCTATATGATTTCACTTCTGTTGTTTTTTAAGCAACTCACCTTGTCTTGAAGCACTTAAACTTGCACCGGCTTCATTAACCTCTTGTAGCTAGATAGCCTGTGTTTAACCTGTGATTAGCAGTCTACCACTAAGTACCCGAATCTGTGTATGTCTAAGTGAGAACGCCTTGATAATTGAAAATGTGTAGCTTACTCCTGTCAAGCTATTTAGTGCTAAATACACGACCAATCTGGATGTTATTTAATTCTCTTAAACTGTATCTATGCTTTACACCTGCACCTTTCCTGATCTCCTAACAAAAAATGTGCGCAGTTATGCCTATATGCCTACACTGTGAAGCTCAATGATCATTCTTGTCTCTCCTTTGCTGCTGTGGCATAGCAAGAATGTCTGTTACCCTCATGCATGTCAAAAATAAAGAATTTTAAAAATGTTTTTAAATATATACATATATATATATATTTATACTTCTTTAAGTGTCCAATGAACGTTAACGTAATATTTATTGTAAGTAACTATTTCTAACTTCTTGATTCCTACATTGATTTTGCTTCTTCTCATTATTAGTTACTGTGTTGATCATTTTCTTCCAAATGTCGTTTTCTTTACAATTTTCTTTGCTTCTTTTGTTTCTTTGCTTTCCGTTGATTTCCGTTTGCTTTCTTTTCCTTTCCTTTCACCCTTATGAATGTTTCCACTTCAGATAATCTTATTTTTAATCATTCATTTAGATTATTGACCTCTTCAAACTCTTGCATAGCATACTTCCAGAACAATATAATTTTATTAGGATATCCCCATCTGTATTTAATATTGTGATTTTTAAGATCCAATGCCTCAAAGTCCTTTCTCCATATTCTTGTTCCTGTAGAAAAGTCTTGATATATTTGCATATTTTTGTAGGTTTTCTCCTGATGATTAAAATGTTTAAATAACTTTAGAATATTTTCTTTGATGTCAAAGGAGTGGAATTCAGCTATTACATCTCTAGGGATGTTTGAATCCAAATATTTAGGCTTGTTTATACTTTGAAATCTTTCTAAAATAATATCTTGATCTTGAATTGATGCTCCGACTGATTTAAACATGTTTATCAAGTAATTTTTTTTCATCATGGGTAATGGATTCTGGGATGTTTCTTATGTTTAGGTTTGCTCTTCTAGAACTGTCTTCCAAAACCTTTTATTCTGATTTTTAACTGTGTTTTTATAGATATTGCTTTCATGACTGCTTTTAAGGCTTTTTGTTCAGTGTTTAGTTTATCTATTGTAGCTTCATTTATAATGTTTTTTTTTCTTTTATTATTTGAATCTCTTGCTGCAATTTGCTTGTGTTCTTTTCAATTTTTAGTTTTATGAGTTGTAGTTGATTATCTAAACATTTTTGGAGGAAGTCTTGAGTGATGTGGTCTTCAGGTTTAGTGTATGGTAAGGTATTTAAATTTTCTTCTACTGAGAAATTGGTATCTTCATTGATAACTTTATTTAGTTGTTCTTTAGATGACTGTAGGGGGAAAAAAATCCAGACATCCTTTTTTCTATGGTTTTTTCTTGCTCTTTAGATTTCTCTTTTTAGGAGCATTTTTTCTTTGGTTGCCATAGTTATGGTGGGAAAAAAAACTTTTCTTTTCTTATTTTCCTTATTCTTTGTTTCTAAATTATCTTGTTTTATGTCCTCTTTTAAATAGTGTCTCCAGTGCAAGCAGAAATAAATGAAACTTTCAATTTAAGTATGTGTAATAAACTGGTTTTATAGGAAGCAGCACGTTTAGCCCCAGCTGTCTTGGAGGGAAATTAAGCAGAGGGAAATTAAGAGTTTTAAATTAGCTCTTTAATCCTCCTTAACTTTCCCTTTTTCTCTTTTTTTTCCTTTTTTCTTTCTTAGAGTGTCTGCTTTTCCCTTTTTTCATTTCTTTTCCTTTTTCTTTTTCTTTGCGTTTTTTCTGTCTTTTTTAATTTTATTATTATCTTTTTTAATAAACTGGATTTTCTTTTTCTTTTCTTTTTTTTACTATATTGCCTAATTAAATGGTTTCCATTGGCTTCAACTTCTGGGGTAGTAAAAAATTAAATAAAAATACTTTTCCTACCGAATTCAGCTGGTAGTTCAATTCCATCATTTTAGCATTATAGAGTGTAGTTTCTAGCTTTGTCCTTATCTCTGACCACCTCCGGGTCATCACACCGGACGGTGGTATATCGTTATGTTGGTATATTACGAGTGTATCTTCTGTGATTAAGGACCGTCAGAAAAATGCTTTGTGGATATTAGTGTGCTGCATGATATGCTTCACTTTTGCCGTTCTTCTCCACTTACTCCACACCCCGCTATCATGGCTCCATCAGCTCCTCCTCCTGGCGTGCGTACATTACATTAGTCAGGTCATCACTCATGGCCACTCCCTCCGTGATGGATTTTATTTTAGGGAGTTGGCTGGGGGATTGGGGAAAATGGCATGAACTGGGTAGAGTACTTGAGATTGGGAAGCGGGAAAGGAAGATGAAATAATGCAGAAGGAATGATTAAGTGACGTTGGGAAAAAAATCTGATGATATTTATATATAAATTTTATATACTACTTCCTGAAAGTGTTCTCCCTTCACTCAAAAGATGATACTACACTATAAGTTCACAACTTGCCCAATTTGCTTGTCATTTCATATATCTCCCTATTGGTAAAATCTAATGCGCCACACCCATCTTTAATTCAAGCTATTTCATTATCCGCTAGCAAAGAGAGACTTCTAGCTGGGTTGTGCTTTTGCTTGCCTAATTTAATCAGTAAAACTCTTAGCACGTTATTTTCTGTATTGTTCATCAGTGAAATGGTGGAATTAGAATAGAACAGGACAAGCCAGAGTGACTACTGAATTTCATTGACCTCCCTGTTCCACTCTCACACCCCAAGTGTGGTGCAGTGTTAGTTACTGTAATGCAATAGGGGGGCTTACATCTGCAAACTCACTGCCTATGAAATATATTGTAGCGGATGGCACTGGGCTGTCCTGCAAATGTCTTGTGAATAACTGCATTCGTGTGATCTGCTGGTTTTATATGTGTTTAAAAGAATTGTATTCCTCTGATTGTTCGGTAGAATCATTCAAATAAACTAAGGGAATTTTGATTTTTGGATATGTTGTTCACCCAGATCAGGGCTATCAGGGGATGTAGGATTTAAAGGGGTACCCCTACGTTTAGGGGTACATCCAGAAACGGGGGGAATTGCTAGACTGGATAAGGGGATTATGATGCAAGCTGAGGGGAGGAGATGTGTGGGAGGTTACCAGGACAGGATTGGCTACTGTACTAATGATTGTAAATCCCTCCCTTGCATGGGAGCATGCTTTAAAAGGACAGTGTGGATTAAAGATTTCAGTTCTGCTCCTGAAACTGTGTGTCGTCCAGTTATTGGGATTGCTGTTGGGATATTGCTGTTATTTTACCTGTTGGAAACCTTGCCTGTGGATTTACTATTTACTTGTTCCTGAGCCTCATTTGGATTACAAGCGGAGATAACCTGGGGAATATTGTATCTCCGCTATATATATGTTCTAAAGCAGAGCAGTAGATGGGGTGTCACGGGATGACCAGCCTCCCTGACTCTAATATTGCCACAGCTATTAATAAGGGGTTTATTGCACATTTTGTCTAGGGTGCAATTTTGTTTCGCAAGGGAGTATTGACAGATTTCATTAAAATATTTTTCATTTGTTGCACTTGTGCTCTTTATTTATATGTTTTAATTACATGTGAAATTAATGGTAAATATCTTTATCTGTTTGGGAATTGTTAGTGGCATTGACCGTATTGATCAATGTATGTTATGAGGTTATAGAGTTTGGCCCTTAACTTCTTTACTTCATATTGTATGAACACTTTATTGTTCCAGAACTGTTGGTTTATGTTTTATTCAGGATGAGCAAACCTAAGAGGTTTGCCTTGACGTGGCAGGTGGGCTTAAATCTAATGGCCACTGGAGTGGAACTAAAAACCTGCATTTATATAAATATGCATAGGGATTTGGAATAGTGTGCAAGTAACTTTTTTCTTTGGTTTTTATTGTATGTATTGCGGCTAATCTGTATTATGGTCATTGCTGCCACTGAGGAGTAGTGGGAGTTTGAGCGCTGAACTTATTTACCTTTTGCATCACACAGCCATGTTATAGTGCTGCCGCCCACCCCATGTGTTCTAGATATGTGCAATACGGTTCGGTCCGAATGGAAATTTGGAGGAAGTGCTGAATTGCCGAATTTCCAAAGTCTTAAAGTGTCGAATTTCCAAAGTGCCAAAGTGTTGAATTTCCAAAGTGCCGAACCGCCGAAGTTCCGAAGTGCCGAATCGCCGAATTTCAGAATTGTCGAAGTGCCAAATTTCAGAATTGTCAAAGTGCCAAATTTCAGAAGTGCCGAACCAAATTGCTGAAGTGCTTCGGACTTCTGAAAAGCATCAAAACAGGTAGGGGTAGGATTGGGGTTGGTGTAGGGTTAGAGATAGGGGTTGGGGTAGGGTTAGGAGTAGTGTTAGGGGTAGGGTTAGGTTAGGGTTAGGTTATGAGTAGTGTTAGGGTAGGATTAGGAATAGGGTTAGGGTAGGGTTGGGTTAGGAGTATGGTTAGGGTAGGGTTAGGAGTAGGGTTAGGGTTGGCTAGGAGTAGGGTTAAAGTTAGGGTCCCTAAGTTAGGGTTAGAATCCCTTAGGAGTAAGGTTAGGAGTATGGTTATGGTACCTGTACCCCTAACCCTAACCTACCCCTAACCCAACTCTAACCCTCACCCTACTTCTAACTCAACCCTAACCCTACTCTTAACCCTAAGCCTACTACTAAACCAACCCTAACCCTACTTCTATCCCTAATCCTAACCCAACCCTAACCCTACTCCTAACCCTAATCTTAACCCATCCCTACTCCCAACCCTACTCCCAACCCTACTCTCAACCCTAACCCTAATCCTAACCCAATCCTAACCCTACTCCTATCCCAACCCTAACCCTACTGCTAACCCAACTCTAACCCTAACCCTAAACCTACTTCAACCCAACCCTAACCCTACTCCTAACCCAACCCTAAGCCTAACTCTACTCCTAACCCAACTCTAACCCTACTCCTAACCCTAACCCAACCCTACTTCTAATCCTAACCCTAATCCTAACCCTACTCCTAACCCAACCCTAACCTTACTCCTAACCCTACCCTGACCCTACTCCTAACCCAACCCTACTCCCAACCCTACTCTCAACCCTAACCCTAATCCTAACCCAATCCTAACCCTACTCCTATCCCAACCCTAACCCTACTGCTAACCCAACTCTAACCCTAACCCTAAACCTACTTCAACCCAACCCTAACCCTACTCCTAACCCAACCCTAAGCCTAACTCTACTCCTAACCCAACTCTAACCCTACTCCTAACCCTAACCCAACCCTACTTCTAATCCTAACCCTAATCCTAACCCTACTCCTAACCCAACCCTAACCTTACTCCTAACCCTACCCTGACCCTACTCCTAACCCAACCCTAACCCTACCCCTAACCCAACCCTAACCCTATTCCTAAACCTATCGCTAACCCAACCCTAACCCTACCACTAACCCTCCACTTACCCTAAGTGCCGAAGTTCAGAATTCCCAAAGTCCTGAATTTCGGAAGTGCCAAACCGAACCGAAGTGCCGAATTGCCAAAGTGCCGAATTGCCGAAGTCCAGAATTTCTGAAGTGCCGAACCAAACCGAATTGCCGAAGTGCCGAATTTCGGAATGCCGAAGCGAACCGAATTTTTTTGCCCATGCACATCCCTAATGTGTTCCCTATTAAAGGTTAATAAGAAAATACCCCTCTCTGCCTCATTTGAGCATTGTAAATGTCTGATTGTTGCAGCACAGCATTTTGACATGCATGTGCAATAGCCTCCCAATGCTTTCCCTGCGGAAAAGCATTTGAATAGCTGAAATCATCAAGTTTGATGGTTTCAGCCAAAGTGAAGAACACACTCATAGGACTTCAAAATCAACAAAATAACGTCATTTTTTTTACAGTTGAGAATACATTCACCATTTCAGTCCCATTGTCAAACTTTTCTTACTATATAAAGATAGTTATAAACATTAATTATATTGAAATACACATCTGCTTAAAATAGATTCCTTTTTGTTTATTTTGTCCTATGAGTGCTTTCTGTCAAGTTCGGGTAATAATTTTTAGTTTTAATTTTTTATTTTTTTTGTCAATCTTTTTTTATTAAGGCAAGAGTGGTTCAGATAACAATTGAGCATTAGTTATATGATCTCATGGAGATAACACATAACTCAGAAGGTAAGTGAATTATCACCAAGAGAAGATTCAGGGTGTTTTGGTTTTGTTTGTTTATAAAATAAAAAGGCTGGTCCTGACTAGCATCTCAGGAAAGAAAACATTAAGTAAAATAAAAAGAACCTGTGACGATACCTGGGGTTTCATACAGGACATTTTTTGTAGGGCCGTGGACTCTCTTATGTGTTAGTCACCCTGTATCCATTATAGTTGCAGGGTGTGTGTAATGTAATTGTTTATAAGACAACTGGTCTCACTCCCCAGCGGCAGAGTGATTTATTGGGAGTGGAGACAGTCGGTTTCCCACCCCAGCAGCAGGGTGCATTCCAGGGTGTGGAGACAACCAGTCTCACTCCTCAGAGGCAGATTGTGTTCCAAGGAGGGGAGACATCCTAGCTCTCTCCCCAGCAGCAGTGTACAGTGCAGGGAGTGCAGTTCCCCTCCCCAGCGGCAGTTAGAACTTCCAGAGGTAGGGACAGCTGGTCTCCAACCCCAACAGCAGTCGGAGTTACCAGGAGCTGAGGATGCAGATCCCCCTCCACAGTGGCAGGCTAAGTTACCAGGAGTGGGGACAGCAGGTCTCTCTCCCCAGCTGCAGCTTGGGTTGCCAGGAGCGGAGATTTTCAGACTCGGCCCCCAACGAGAAAATTAACTTATAGGATGGAACTTTGTTCAGGAGACTACAAGGCTGGCCGGACATTTGGGGCGGGTTGCCAGACTAACTCAGGTACAGACCAATTGGAGGTCTGGGACCTGGTTAGCCTTCCCTTGGTGGGAAAGATATGTGGCGATAGTCACCATCACCTGGGGTTTCATACGAACTTTTTATTTAGGGCCCTGGACTTTTCTTATGTTTTAGTCACCCTGTACATATTATAGGTGCAGGGTGTGTGTAATGTAATTGTTTATAATGTGTGTGTATATACTGTTAAATGTTTTGCCTGCTCTCCTGTACTGCTGAAGATTGCTATCAAGTAGGTGGATTTTGCTATGGAGCCTGTGTAGTGCCCTCTGTCGGTAGTAACATCAATATGCACTACCTGAATAGCAAGGCTGTTTAATTTGCATATTCAGGTAGATTTGCATATTGATAATTCTGCAGGTGGGAGAGATATTTTCTGTTAATTATTGTCTTCCCCATCCCTTTATAAATATGTTATTATGCTAATATAATTTCCTGTTTATTTTGTGACATGTTGGTTATTTGAATTTTATCATGTTTGTCACAGCAATTTAAATGTAATGATCATATGCACTAGTCTCATGAAAAATAAAATTTTGCATATCAGTTCCTTTTGGAACTTGAGTCCAGTGTGGCTTTATAGGGATCCTAGTCTTTGTTTCTGTTTGCTGGTTGCAGGATTCCTCTAGCCTTGGGATAAAGCAAGAGAACTAGGCCTGAGAGCCGCAAGTGTCTTTTTAAATACAAGAGCTATAACATTGCAGGCGGATGTCTGTATCTGCCTGGAAGAAGGGCTGCAGCCGAAGAGTCAGTGGGGACTATATCTGCCTGGCTTCAGGGTTGCAGTGTGTGAGGCAGAGGGGACGATAACTGCATGCATGAATGAGTAGACTCTTAAGAGGTTGTTCCTATTGATAAGGAACATTACGGGGGTCCAAAATCATTGACAACTAATAGAGTGGAGTCTGTAATATGCCTGGGTAGATAGTCTACCTAGTGAAGTCTGAGAGGTTCAGTGAATGTTGCCTACACAAGGCAGGAGATAAAATCTCAGGAGTAAGAAGCTCTTTTCCCCCGGAGCTTAAGGGGGGACATCAACTATGAAAAGTAAAAAAAATAAACTTTTCATAGTTGATGTCTAAAGTATAACTTATAATATATGTAGAAGTTATACTTTAGACATCAACTATAAAAAGTAAATTAGGCTAACTGGATGAGCCACAACTAAGGTTGTGTTCGGGGCTGAGGAGCCTGACGGGGTGAACATCACTATATTTCTCAACTTCCCATTGGTCAGCGGGTGAAAGCACCGGCTGTCTTTCTCACAAAAAGAGCCTTGGGGTATCCCCATCTGTAAGGGATGAAAGCTGCCCTTAAGCAAGAAGTCACCTCTTTCAGAGTAACACTCCACTGCAGCATTGGATGACTCAAGTCCTGAAAAAAGGGTCAATCAGTGTGCCTCAAAATTGTATGGGAGTGTGTCCTCTGGAAACTTTGAGAAAGACCTCTTTGTCACTACGTATCTGAAAACACAAGATTACATCTCTTGGCAACTGAGATCTGGCATTTGACCACCCTGGTAAGCGATACAGTCAATCAAGTGCAATTCTCTTTGTCTGTTTAGGTGTCAGAGTGGTGGAGAGCACCCTCCGAAAAAATTGTGGCAGTAGAGCTGCATCTATTTTGTTGGGATCCCCCGTACCTTCAGATTGTGTTGCCGTGCATTATCCTCCAGCTGCTCGACTCGAGCTAAGTAATGCACACGTGGTGGTAAATTCTTTTAATTGCGTTGACGTAGAATCTTGCCGGATTTGCAGATTATGTACTTCTTCCTCTGTAGCTTTAATTTTCCTGTCAGTGTGCCCAGATCCTCCCGAAACACTGTTAATTCTGAGTAGAAGAAAGCCTGAAGATCCGTGATCATGGTGTTGAAGTCAGATTTGGAGGCCAGGGGGGTTCAAGCTGCCTCTGGGGCTGCACCCGGCTTCTGCGGGGTGGGGATTATGCCACTAGTAGATTGTGGTATTCATCTTCTGAGGCCAAGATCGAGCATTGGAGCAAGTCAGGCCCTAGTTCCACCACCACCTTTGGCCTTCGTGGCTGAGACAGAAGCAGGCCAATATCCTTAGTTTGCACCTCATTGGGTCCTCACTGGTGTCTTATTTCACTTTCATTCAGTAGACAATACTACACTATTAGTCCCCCCTTTTCCAATTGTTTTGTCAATTCATATATCTACCTACTGAAGACATCTAAGGCAGCACTTTCATATTTATTTCAAGCAACATTCCATTAGTGACTTTTTATATTTTTGCACCACATTTTAGAAAAGAAAACTTAGAACCCCCATTATCTACATTCTGCTTTGAACAAAGTGTAAGGACTGTAGCTACAAAGCGCCATGTAAACATTCAGAACCTTCAACATATTTGGGACAAATGGGAGGAAGACGTTAAAAGAATCTACTGCTTAAAGAATACATATTTTGTTAAGCTCAAATGACATATAATTAAAGTTTTGTAAAACATTTTATGTGTTTACTAATATGGGTGGATCCCCTTTCCTATTTCCAAGTTCCCCCTTCCTTTCCTACCCTGAATAGTTTGTTTGACTATTATTTATTATGTGCTGTAAAACATTATAACTTTAATAAATATTATTTGAAAAGAAAATTAAGGTATGATCTGTGGATCCTCACATCATGACATTGGAATTCACAACTCTGTGTATGAATCTTTTGGAAAGGGCAGCAGTACTTAATTCACTATTTAAATGTGGTTAAATGTGATTTAGACAGCTGGTGCTAAGGAAGCAGCAGTAAGCCAAATGTGAGGTACCGAATAGGGGTGAGACAAGCTTGTAGTCAAGGAAAGCCAAGGTCAGGGG
Organism: Pelobates cultripes; assembly: GCA_933207985.1. Classification (NCBI taxonomy): domain Eukaryota; kingdom Metazoa; phylum Chordata; class Amphibia; order Anura; family Pelobatidae; genus Pelobates; species Pelobates cultripes. The sequence continues at coordinate 97,846,220 of OW240917.1, forward strand.
CAGGCAGCGCAGGTTCAGAAACAGTATAACAGGCAGGTAGGTCAAGGAACAGATATGAATAGGATTCACAGAAACATGCACAGCAAAGAGCACAGTATAACAGAGCATTAAGGTAAGGGTTGGCTGTGATTATATAGAGGGGAGGTATCTTGCTCTTCCATACTATTGATTCAATGAATTTGGCCCTTTAAGAGTCAGCAGGCACACCTAGGAACTTATGGTGTTGTGGAGTCTCTACATGTGGGCTCAGCTGCTGACCGCAGTGTGATGGACAGAGCTACGGCACCCCATCCATGTGCCACAGGATTGTTGGCTACTCATTCCTGCGGTTGATTATGCTGGAGTCTGAAGCGGTGCTCAGGGGGAGCTGAATTAGCCACGGTCAGAGACGGTAGATTACCATGTTATTATGTCATTTTTTTCAAGTTTGCATACAAAGCACAGCTAACCTTCGAGAGAACACAAAGATTTATTTATTTAATGGTTTCACAACAACTGTGCCAACATTTTAAATATCTCAGTATTCAGCTAAAAAGGCAAACCAAAGCCTTTGAATATGACATGACTGGAAAAAAGCAGGGGCATTCAAATTTCCTTCTTTAACCAAACAATTTTGGGGCAAATTCAAAAATTATTTGTGAATTTTGCAATTGGGTAAACGACCGCTGTATGTTTAATTACATTAGTTTTCTGCAACATAAACTAAGTGTCACTGAGTACACACTATAAAGAAATATGGCACTATGAAACAGCATCATGGAGCGAGCAAAATAAAATATTTGTGATTTTGAGGCAGCCTGTCATAGTGAAGGACAACTAGCCTGACACAGGATTTCACAGTGCAGTAAATGCCCACTTATAATTCATCACCATGCAGGGTTGACATATTAAATTGCTCATGAATAGTTTGACATTTTATTTGAAGGGAAGAGTTGCAGAAGTTTGTTGTTTTTTTGGTTTTTTTCCCTCTTCTTTTTCACAGTTTCTTTTTTCCTAAACCAGAAATCATTTGCATATTGTTTTAAATCCATAGGAAGGATTTTTTTTAATAAAGATATACTGCTGTTTATAATTCAGTATAACATTCAGTTAAAGCCAAAGCCTTACATTTTTGTAAATGTTGGATTCCATAATTAAAAAGAATATTCAAAACAAGAAAAGATGCAGTATACAGTAAATGCACTTATCCCTACTTACTTCCATGTTCACTGCATCATTAGTCCTTGCCTGGCAGCTCTGTTCAGTCTTATTGGTTCTTTACTAAACAGAGGAACTTTAAGTTATGTCACCCTATTCCCCTTCGTGACCGTATAGACGTCTGCATGGCTGTGTGTGGGCATATATCCGGAACAGGTTGTGGGAGGAGATGTGGAGTTACCGCTAGACATACATTAAAGGATACTACAATCACCAAAATAACTTTAACTTAATTAAGTAGTTTTGATGTATAAATCATGCATCTGAAGTTTCACTGCTCAATTTACTGTTATGTAGGAGTTAAATCACTCATGTTTCTGTTTAGGTAGCCCTAGCCACATCTCCCCTGGCTGTGGCTGGAACAGACTGCATGAAAAAAAATGGTTTCATTTTCAATCAGATGTTAACTTTCTTTAAAGGTTTTTATCTCATGCTCTGTAAATGTACATGCTCTTTAATCACACACAGGAGGCTTTTGCAAGGTCTAGCAAGCTATTAACAGTACAGGATATAAACAATTCTAAATTAAACAGAATTTACAATAAAGGAAGTGTAAACATTAGATCTCACTTTACAGGAGGTATTTAGGAAGGCTGTGTACATCACATGCAGGGAGGTGTGACTAGGGCTGCATAAACAAAGTGATTTATCTCTTAAATGGCAGAGAATTGAGCAGTGAGACTGCAGAGGCATGATCTATACACCAAAACTGCTTCATTAAGCTTAAGTTGTTTTAGTGACTATAGTGTCCCTTTAATGCACTGTAAAATATGGATTTCCTTTTTTGTCAGGTCACTGTGTTTACTGTATGTAGGCATTAAAAAATCTCCTGGGCATATCCAAAGTTTTAGATGAAAGTAGAATTAAAATATGCTAATGTGAGTTTGTGTGTCTTCACCTACCACTGTGGCAGGCGAGTACCAGAATGGGATTTAGGGAACTTTGGTCACTAAAAATACCTTTTATACCCATAAAAAAATATATAGTCACATATATCCTGATTCCCTTGTGTCTTCCTCATGTATCGTACTCTTCTATACTGAATATCGACCTTCTTAAACTAAAATATTATTTAAACTCTGCCATAATAGTGCTAATGGATTGTTGGAGTAAATGCTTAACTCTTTGCTTAGAATCATGCAGGACATACACATTCTTTAGACGCTCAAAAGCATTTTTCTTTTTTCTGATGTTGCTGTCTCTTTAACTACTATTCAACATGCTTGTTCCATGAATGAGTAGAATACCAAAAAAAAAAGGAAAGGATACATAAGTATGTAATAACGTTTTAAGCATCTAAAGAATATATATTTATAAGTTATGGTTTTATAATAAAACTTGCAAACATTTCATCTGGTTTAGGGCACATAAATGTCATGTGTTTGAAAGTAAATTATGTTCATGGTTAGTACTCTTTAGTGAATCTAGGCCATTGTTTAGAAAGGTCTGTGAAAAAGGGCAAATACCATTACATTAATATAAACAGGAGCAGACAGCTTTCCCCTGGGGTTTAATTGGGGTTATTATAAACACACAATTATCTGTAATTGAGCTCATTACAATAGGTCAACACAATATTGTTTCAAAACCACAAAACATCATCTATAAATGATGTAATATAGTGATTCCGTTTCTTAAATAGTGTTATGCTAGATAAGCATTTTACCCTTGTGATATTTAAGGAAAGATGGTTCATATAATCAGCATCACATTATATATCATCCTGGGGCCAAATGTAATTTATTGGAAGCTAATTGAAAATGGTGAGAAGTCTGAAATATTCGTTCATAAGGCAAAAATATTCTACAGTATGTAAGCTATGGATGCAACCAAAAAAGGTCAGCACGTGAGATGATAAGATCTTGGCTAAAAAAAAAAAAAAAAAAGCCTCTTACAATCTAAAGGAAATAAGGTATAATTGAAGATTATGCTAGCTTTAGTGTACTAATAATCTTAATTTTAATAAGGACAGGAGGCGAGTATTTTGCATTAACTCTCTTTACTAAACTCCATAGCAGTAAAGAAAAATGTAAAGAATAACAATCAATGAGCAGCATAGTCTATATAAGGGTTATGCTGCCTGCACACTTCCTCTTTCTTTAAGTGACATCCAAGTCCTGACTGAACCCGAAATCAACCAGAAAATCAAACAAAACCAGTAGAAGCATCCTCTGGGCAGCGCTGAACTTGAGGAGACTCCCGACCGTCGAAATTAGGAACTTGAGACAAACGAAGTCATCAGCCAATCAGGCGGAGTCGTGAGTGATCCCGAAATGACATCCAGTGGAGGTCCTGAAGAGGGTTACACTGAAAGGAGAGTATAAAACTGGTTAGGTACTGAACCGTAACTGGTCAAGCAGATGAGCCTTTATCAGCATGCTTTCAAGATGAAATTAATACGGAGCAGACAACAAAATAATATTATACAATAAAACATGCTCCTGAAAACGATATAATGTCGGGTCCCTATAACTTGTACCAAGCAGGAACCAGAGTAGACTACAATATGATAAGATAGGGAAACAACGAATTTAAGCAGTGAAAATTAACATCCGTCACCTCGAGATGCACCCCCCCAAGGTGTGTCAGGGGAGGGAACAGAAGGGAGGGAAACTACTCGCCTTCTGTCCTTATTAAAATTAAGATTATTAGTACACTAAAGCTAGCATAATCTTCAATTTTATAACATGACAGGAAGCTTAATATTTTGCACTTTTAACGCTGAATTAGAGATATCCCAGCAGGAGGAGGAGTGCGGAAATAGAAGGTACGAAAGGTAGATTCCCTAGACCAATCCGCCGCCCATAGAATATCAGACAAAGACTCCCCCACTAGGAAGGCTGAGGAGGCAGCCCTCCGCGTACGGAATGAGCGCCTAAAGAGGGGTCTATACCAGCGAGAGAAAGGATCCAGCGAATCCATCGAGATAGCGTGGGGAATGAGACAGGAGCGTGGGGCCGAACGTGGGACAGAAGGAGTTGGCCCGATGCCGAGTTCCGAAGACGGGAGGTAACCGTGACGTATCTGCGAAGATTAGATACCACACAAAGCTGCAGGTCGTCTGGAAAAAAGGGGGTAAAAAAACCGACGTCGAATCTGACTTGGGAAATACGGAATGTGACCCCATCGGGGGCGACATCGAAAGCGTCGACGCCGAAGGCTCGCACATCCGACACCTGACGGAAAGACACAAGGCAAAGCAGGAAAGCGAACTTATCCGACAATTGTTTGTTAGGGTGCCAATCCCGGATAAAACGGAGAACCAGCCGACGTCCCAGAGGTGGGTGTACTTGGGGGCCGGAGGGCAGCGGAGCCACATACCGTGGAGAAGGCGGCAAACTAGAGGGTCTTTGCCAACCGGGAGGTCCCCGACGGGAGTGTGGGCTGCCGAAATCGCAGAACGAACAACGTCTCCTGATCTGGTGCCGGCTGTGTGCGGGGCCTGAAGGCCAAAACCGGCTGGCGGCACTGCCCAGTTGCCGGCCAGCCCTTCCAAAAAACCCTCTCATGGGGTTGCCTCTGAAGACTCGGCGCATAGAGGACTGCGCTTTGTTGAGTGAGGTAAACACATTCATGTGTTTGTTAAGTTCTTTGAGGAACAGTTCGCCAAACAGTTTCCCTTGTGCCTGGGGCCCTATTTCCTTTGTGCTAAGCTCTGCCAATTTACCGTTAATACGGTATAGCGCTGCTTTTGGTCTCTGAGAAGAGAGCGTAACATTTGTGTTTCCAATGAAACAAAAGCATTGTTGTGCCCATTCCCTGATGTTGTCGGCAGTAAAGGAATCGGCCTTGGCATAGGCGTCATCCGCCAAGTACATGATGCGGGAAAAGGGGCCTACGGAATCCAGCAGATTGTCTTGAGCGCCCCACAGTCCTTTCTCCACCCCTCTGCAAGGGTCTCGTCCACTCCGCATCATGAAGGTTGTCATTACCTTGTCGAACACAGGGGTTTGAGCCAGCTTGTCAGGAAGGGAAGGGGCATTCTGACCTAAGTCGGCTGGTACCTCTTTGTCCAGAGGTTTGCAGAGCCACAGGTGCATGAACCTGGAGAGGTGCTCCGGTGGTGACCAGTCTCCTGATCTGGGGTGGCATATGTTGCGAGGATCGAACATAGCCTGACCCGTAGAGTTCAATATGGCGTCTAAGTCAAGTGGGTGGTCTGCGTCCGCAGGACCCTCGCTCCTCTCTGTCTGGGCTGCACCCAGGAGAGTCTCACGCATAAAAGCGGAGATAGACTTATCGTCCGAACCCCAAGCGTCATAGTCCGAGTCAGATATGTCTGCCTGCCACTCGTCCAGAACTGACATGGAGTGCAACAATGCTTGGTCTTCGTCAGAAGAGTGATCCTGACGCGGGGCCAGGGTACTGAATTTGGAGGATTTTTTATGTTTGGCAGGCGGCGCCTTACCCTTGGATGGTTTGGGTATATTGTCCTCGCCTTTACAGTGGTGTTTACTGAGGCGGGAGTCCTCCCTGGTATGGTAGTCCGAGACATCGGAGTCTGACTCGTGGTGTGGGCGTCTGCGAGAAGATTTGGGTAAATCAGGAGCCGCAGCTCGCACTTTGGAAAGTGCTTTCTCCACAGAAGCAGCGCCAGCTGCATTAATCATAGCCTGGAAGTCCACAGGGGTATTCTGGGAGTCTTCCATAGTATAGGGTAGGCTTGTGATACACGTCACTGATAGGCACTATAGTAATAGCACCCAGGTCTTACGTATAGAGCGTAAGGCGTGGGGTCAGCTAATGTAGTGGTTATGGTAGATAATAACTCCGTTCAGTAAAACCCCAGGAGGGTATAGTTGGTGACCTTAGTAAAACTGGGGCTCACCCAGTTAGAGAGAACTGCAAAAGCTAGTCTCCCAATAAGCAGCGCGGTACTTAGGTACATATAATGGGGGCTCACCCCAGTTGCACAGGGGTTGGAACCCTTAAGTGCAGGTCACAAGGTATATACAGGCAGCAGCACTGACCTGACTGACCCAGCCAAATGAATGCAGGAATCTTCTTGGTGATGTAGCAGGCACAGAAGCACAGGAGTACCAAGTTATGGCAAATAACATTAACAGGTATTCTATAGAAGCAAGTGCTGAAAAGTATACTGAAATATTGGCACTCTCAGTATGTGAAAAGGTTCTCCACACTGAAGGAGGTAAGCTCAGCTTCCAACAGGGATAGAAGGGTATACAGTCCGTTCACGGCACACACAAGGTAAAACAAAGATGGGTGCATGGATCTCACGAGATGCGCAATCCAAGAAAGCCGCCGCGTGTGTAGAATTATAGCCCGGTTGCGGGCGAAAAAAGACTGGCGCGTACGATGCTGCGAACGGTCGCGGCCGAGAAGGAGGGAGCCCAAAGGTCCCAGGGTAGAAGGGTAAATTCAGGGGGAGCCACTAAGGGTGTAAGCAGGGTCCCAGGGCCGACCAGGTGACAAAGAAGGGAGGAAGAAAACCCCTATAAAGCCCAGCCAATAAACCCACTACCCATAAGAGTAGGAAGAATAATATAACAAAATAAAACAAGAAAACAAGAATTAATAAGCTTAATAACAGTGAAGCACTATAAAGGTATGAGGCTCTGGGGGAGCCAAAAGTCTGACCTGTCTGCCATGGAGCAGTAACGAAAGAGGAACATTTTGTTTTGATCAGAACATGTACTATTGACTCCGTCCTGAAGGGGTTAATAGCTAAGTAACAGCCATGGAGGTGTTTCTGCCCCCAATTATAAAATAGGCGATTTTTATTGAAATCAGCACTATTACAAAGGATCAAAAAATGTGACATAATCCAGAGTATTGAGTATTGAAAGACAGCTCATATTTATTTACAACTACATCTGGTAGTCGGGCAGTGCCGTGGATTTAAAAAAGATACGGCCTGCTTAACATCTTTGCTAAGAAAAGGGCTGCCAAGGCCACCAAAATGTATTTCTGGGCATACATGATGACAGGCAGCGGATGAAAAGTAATTTATTTTCTGCAATATATGTGATAGATTAATTGAACTATATATCCCAGAGTGTTGGTGTGCACGTTAAACACTGCTTATGGAATAAGCTCAACTGTGCTGTAGAAAGTTCAGTGAGAATTATAATGGATTGATTCACTGTCTGTTCTTCATCACTTTAGCTGCATAAACTATGTATTAGCAGAAAACGATAGTATTTTTTTTTATTTATTTTTTTGTTTTTCTATTTAATTTTAATGCATTGTTATTTAAAACTTAAAAAAAATAAAAGATAACTGTTGTGCCACTTATTTTCCTAAGAATGCTAACTTGCCTCTATTTTACAGTTCACGCTAATAAAAAAAAATACACTGTATTTCATAGAAACAGAAAACTATTAAAATACCATTGTATGTTCTGTATTGCATGGCTGGATATGAGAAAAAAAAAGTGCATGATTCATTGTGTTCAACAGACAGGTACAATAAAGAAAAACAGAACTAGGGGACCAGAATTATATATCTGATGAGGATATTCACCATCATCCAGATATTTCAGTGCCTGTTGTGGTGCAAATTTGATCTCCCTTCCTAGCAGAGTTAAATAATGTCATGCTGCCACCTAGAGGAAGCAATCATAATTCAAAGTTATATTACAAAAAAATATTTGAGATTTATCATCATTACAAAGCCTAGTAAATTTATTGATTATTATTAGATATTGCCAACTATTTTTAGCATTATTTAAAAACATCAATCTGATGTAAGGATTGGAGAACAGTGTTTGAGATACAAAAAAATTGTATTTTATTTTGATCTACTCTAATGTGTCATATGTGGATGGTTTTATTCATGAGAGCAAAAAGAAGCACAGAAGAATTGTAGATTATGCTAACGTAGTGTACAGATAATCTTAATTTTAATAATGACAGGAGGCGAGTATTTTGCATAAACTTTCTTTACTTTATGCCTCCAGCAGCACAAGTCAATCAATCAAAAGAAAAATGTTTTAACCAATCAGAGTCCAGTACATCCAGCATATAAATCCCAATCAGAGTCCAGTACATCCAGCATATAAGGCACTTATATGCTGGATGTACTGGACTCTGATTGGTTAAAACATTTTTCTTTTGATTGATTGACTTGTGCTGCTGGAGGCATAAAGTAAAGAAAGTTTATGCAAAATACTCGCCTCCTGTCATTATTAAAATTAAGATTATCTGTACACTACGTTAGCATAATCTACAATTCTTCTGTGCTTCTTTTTGTTCTCATGAATAAAACCATCCACATATGACACATTAGAGTAGACAATTGACCTCTGTTTTACAAGGCGATGTCAAGCTGAAAGAAATAGAAACAAGTGAAAGGCGTGGGAAAACAACTGTTGTCCACATAACAACGTCTATTCTGAATTTTTAAATTTAATAATGTATAACGTTTCTACCTCTTGAATACTTTAATCCTGTGAATAACGTGTGATACAACTGTGATCTGAGAGTGATGTGTTGGCTAGCTATCGTCATGTGAGTTAAGCGTCCCCTGGTTCCGTTTGTACCTCTATCCTATAGCATGTGTCCCTTAGAGTAACTAATTACCAATTAGAGAACCTAAAACAGTCCCAAGAGTATAGGGAGGGAAAGAAGAAAAGGGGAGGGAAAATACTCGCCTCCTGTCATTATTAAAATTAAGATTATCTGTACACTACGTTAGCATAATCTACAATTTTATTACATGACAGGAGGCTTCCTATTTTGCATTTTTAACGCTGCGGTAAAAACGAAAAGGACGCGTGCGATGATTGGCGAAAATAAAACACCCTGAAGGTATTTTCCCTGGTCCAATCCGCTGTACGTAAAATATCCGTCAAAGAGGCTCCCGTCAAAAAGGCCCTAGATGCCGCCGCCACCCTAACCGAATGGGCCCCAAAACTAGTGTCAATTCCGGCTAGAGATAGTAACCATCTTATCCACCTGGCTAGTGTAGTTGTAGTAACTGGTTTGTAAGGTTTGGTGTACGAAATTAACAATTGTCCGGTTCCGGAAGACCAAAGGGGTGCCGTAACCTCTACATAGCGGAGCAGAGTATTGACGACACAAAGGCGAGGGACCGTCGGAAAAAATGGGCAGGACACAGACTTTGAATCCGTCTTCGTCCTGCGTGATATCAAAAACGTAACACCGACGGGGGTTATAGAAAACCCGTCTACGTCGAATGCCCGAACATCCGAAACCCGTCGAAAGGAGACTAAGCATAACAACAAGGTGAGTTTGGCGGTCAATTGTCTGAGTGACAGGGCCGTGTTATCAGGCCAATCCCGGATGAAACGAATAACCACATCTACATCCCATAGTCGGTGATATTTCGGAGCTGGTGGTCTGGCTAATTTGATGCCCCGTAATAGCCTGCACACCAAGGCTTCTTGACCCACTGGGGTACTGTTAATAGGAATATGCACGCCGAGATAGCGGAGCGAGTAACATTAATAGATTGGTATGATTTTCCAGTGGAGAACAGGTAGGAAAGGAAATATAGTATGGCCGAGACAGGTGCTGTAAAGGGATCAAGGCCCCGTCCCAGACACCAGCGGTCCCATACATCCCATGCTGCCATGTAGCTACGTCTTGTACCCGGTGCCCATGAGTCCCATAGGAGATCTTTAGTCGCTTTCGATAGATCTGAAACTGCCCAAGATCCCCTGAAAGAGTCCAGACTACCAATTCTAGACGGTTCTGCAATATTAGTGGGTGAGGCTCCGCACTCGGGTTCGTGAGAAGCATTGGAAACGTTGGTAGTACTAGTGGATGGTCCTGCGACAACGCTAGTAGGTCCGGGAACCATGCTTGGCTTCTCCACAATGGTGCTACTAGTATCAACGATGTTTTGGTCATACGTAGTTTGTGAAGCACCCTCGCCAGCATCGAAAACGGTGGGAAAGCATATGCTCCTATCGAGGGCCAGTGTTGTAGGAATGCATCTACTGCCTCGCTCTGCGGGTCTGGTAACCAGCTGTAATACCTTGGTAGTTGCGCATTCGTGCGTGATGCAAAAAGGTCTATGTGCAGCTCTCCTCTGAGTGTTCTCACCATATTGAAGATCGTTGTGTCCAGGTGCCAATCGCTGTTGTCCCGCCAATGACGTGAGAACCAATCCGCGGTGAGGTTGTTGAGACCCAGTAAGTACTCTACTCTGACAGGTATGTTGTGTGGGAGACAAAAGCAGTATATGTCCTTGGTAGCCTCTGTCAACGCTCGTGACCTGGCTCCCCCCAGATGGTTTACGTACTGGACCGCGGATATATTGTCCATGCGTAGAAGTATGCAACAATTGGACATGTGCTTGGCTAGGCTGCAGATAGCAAAGGAACCGGCTATCAGTTCCAGGCAATTGATGTGAAGTCGTTTCTCTTCTTATGACCAAGGTCCCCCCGTGGACGCGTGTGTGCAGTCGGCTCCCCAGCCCCACAGGCCGGCGTCCGATTCCAGAATAAAGTCCGGGTTCGGGCCGAATATGGCTCTGCCATTCCAAGCTTCCATGTGAAGGAGCCACCAACGAAGTTCCGATCTCCTGGTCGTACGAGTGCCCCCGTCTTAGGTGGTGAGCTTTCAATCTTTGCATGGCCCGATAATGAAGGGGTCCCGGGAAAATTGCTTGTATGGAGGATGACAGCAGTCCTACTATCCTGGCCAGGAGTCTCAGAGGGACCGTGTCTCTCCGCAGAAAACGCTGTATCTCCTTCCGAATGTTCGCAATCTTCGATTTGGGAAAGCATAGCGTGCATGATACTGAATCTATCTCGAATCCGAGAAACTGGACTGTTCTTGATAGGGAGAGCAACGACTTTTCTCTGTTCACTATGAAGCCTAAGGACTCCAGAAAGTGCACTATAAATTTTGTCTGAGATCGAAGCCTGGATGCACTTTCACAGAATATCAGGATGTCGTCAAGGTATATTAGGCAGCGGGTACCCAATGTCCGTAAGTGCGCCACTGCTGGTTTGAGTAGTTTTGTGAAGCACCAAGGGGCGGAACTGAGTCCAAACGGGAGACACATGAATTGACACGTGCGACCTCTCCAGTGGAAATGAAGGAATGGCCGACTGGACTGGGCTATCTGGACCGATAAGTAGGCGTCCTTTAAATCCAAGCGAGTGAACCAGTCGTGTTCCAGGAGTAAGTCTCTGAGGAGGTGAATGCCCTCCATTTTGAAGTGTCTGTAGGATACGAATGCGTTCAGATCTCGCAGATTAATGATGGGTCGGTAGTCTCCCGTCTTCTTTTGGACAACAAATATATTGCTGATGAAACCCGCGTCCCTTGAAGAACAGGCTTCGAATCTCGTTGTCTATGAGTTTGGCATGTCCCGCTGACTTTCTTATCGGTTGTGGGCGACGTGCCTGGGTCGGAGTGTCTGTAAAATCTATCTCGTAACCCTTGATCGTTCGGAGGATCCAAGCGTCGGAGGATATCTTTTCCCAATTCTGTGAAAAGAGAGACAGCCTGCCAGCAGTTAAATGAGATTGGCAATACATTGGCCTTTGAGTGCTCACCTGTATTGATGCGCCCACGGCCGCGGGTGCGAGCCCCTCTGGGACGGAAGGAACTTCTAGTGAACGGTGGTCTCGATGGGAAGAAAGCTTGCGACGCTTGATTCCTGGGGCCTGTCGGCCAGAAGCGGCTGGTGGCTCGGCCCCGTTGGCAACCAGCCCTGCCGAAAACCCCTCTGTATGTTGTGGGTTTGCGGAAGACTTGTTTGATCGAAGTTTGTGCTTTGCTTAAAGTAGTGAACAAATTCACATGTTTCTTCAATTCGCAGATGAACGACTCCCCAAACAATTGGCCGTTGGCCTGTGGGCCCAACTCCTTTTTTCCAAGCTCCAGAAGTTTGGAGTCCATTTTTAGCAAAGCAGCCTTGCGTCTCTCCGCACATAGGGCGGCGTTAGTATTGCCCAACATGCAGATTGCGCGTTGTGCCCATTCCCGGATGTCGTGGGCGTCTAGAACATTGCCTCCCGTGAGGGCGTCATCAGCGAGGTATAAGATCTTTGCTAGTGGGCCCAGCATGTCCAAGAGCTTATCCTGTGAAGCCTTGAGGCCCTTCTTGATGCCTTTGCGTGGATCACGGCCCACTCGCGACATGAACAGGACTACCATAGTATCAAATTCCGGGGTATGAGCAATCTTGTCCGGAAGTATGGGTCTCGGACACTCGGCCTTTAGTCTTGCACGCACTTCTTTTTCCATCGGCTGTCTCAGCCAGAAGTGGATGAATTGGGCCAGGTGGTCCGGGAGACACCACTCCGATGACCTTGTGCGGGGGTCGAACATCGGCGTGCCCTGGGGGTCCAGGAAAGCGTCCTCTTCCGGACTGTCCGCCTGGATGCAGGGTTTCCTATGCCCATGACGGGCGTCCTGGTCTTCGACTAGGTCAGACCCTGGGTCACCCCGGTGTGTGTCAAACCAGTCCTCCTCTTTGGACGGGGAGTCCTCCGCCTTCCACTCATCCATAACCTCCAGTCCGGGAGGCGAATTATGTTCCTCCTCATCAGAGGACGACAGTGGAAGGGTAGAAGGGCCCTGGCATTCCGTCTGGCGGCTCCTCTTCAACGGGGCCTTGCCCTTCGAGTTTTGTGGGGCTGGGCCACTGCCCTTCCAATGCCTCTTAGATGTGACAAGGTCCCCTGTAGCCCTCTCCGGGTCTTTAATATCAGGGTCCCCACTCGAATTATGGACCAACAATTTGGCTACAGCCTTCTCCATCGAGGCCACCACCGCGGAGTTGATCATCGACTGGATGTTGGGTTGGGTTGGCTGAGAAGATTCACTCATTTTGAGTTAGTCTGCCTGTGGAAGACAGGACAGGGTCAGTTACCGAAGTACTGGAGTAGTGAATGGTAATAGTAATACTGTGGCTTTCCACTTACGACTGGGGTTCCCCAGTGTATATAATGGACCCAGATGGTTCAATGACCGGTCCTGTAAGGTATAGCACCGCTGGCTGTAATCATGGGCTAGTGAGGGGGTCACCCTCTGTGAGACCGGGATGAGCAGTCATAAATTAACATGGGAAATTCGTCTAGGCTGTGTCGCCTGATAATGATCTGGGACGTGTCCCAATAATAATAGCCCAATGGAAACCTATTACCGTAGGTTCCGCCTCCGTTGGTTGGGAGGAATTTACGGGTCACCCGAGTCGTAATGTGGAGGGTGCCTGTACTGCGTATCTGCAGAATGCTATTAGGGAGGTCACCCCAAATTTTTACAGCTTGGTGCAGTTAAAGCACACACCTAGGGGTCACCCAGCGCAGGGGGGTCACCCCGTTAATACCAATAATCAGTGTGCTTGTGGGGGGTCACCCCACTCAGAGAGTCACCTCTGGAGAGTACACTCTTGTAATGTGTGATAATCAGGGAGTGTCTCTTTAAATCTGTATACAGATGGTTCCTGAAATCCTCAAATTGCTGTTAGATTGATATTTAAGGTGTATGATTAAGTTCCACAAACAGAGCTGTCTGCCCCTTTAATATGCAGTCCAAACATCCAATCCTTGAAGTATTATAACAGTTGGTATCCACTTGGTTGGTTGAGGGTAGTGAGAAGGGGAGGCAGACCGTTTGAATGACGGTCTGCCAGTAATCAAGATGGCCGACCTGGATCTCGCGGTCTTCCGCGGGATCCAAGATGGCCGCCGTTCGTGACAAAACGCTGCGCGGTCGTGGTGTTAGCCGCGATCGCGGACACCGGCTAACACTATCGGGAAAACTGAGCCTCCCCGCTCCCACCCCCCCACTCAGATCCCCCCCCGGAGGGTAACACCTGCGCCTCTAATGATGAGCGCGATCGCGGCAGCTAGCCGCGATCGGGAAGTGAAAGGGCTGACAGAGGGGGATCCCCAGCAGGGGAAGAGCAGTGACAGGGAGAGGTATGAGAAGGGATTTTAGAAACACAGTTAAAGCAAACGGAAAAACAACAATAATCCTAACCATGTACACTAAATCTGAAGTAATCCCAGAACTTAATATCTATGGAATAAAGATAGCAGAAAAAAGTACTCTGACCTGTGCCTTGGCTAGAGCAGCAAAGAAAGAGGAAATGGAACGCCTGTCAGGGACTTATATGCTGGATGTACTGGACTCTGATTGGTTAAAACATTTTTCTTTTGAGGGAATGAGTAAAAATGTAAAAAATAAAACTGTTAAAAAAAACAGCTGTATTAAAAATGGTTGGAGAAACCCTTTAAGGATCTGAATACTTATTTTAATGTGAATTTTCAGTCTTTTCTGTTTATTATGTTTACAACAATGACAAAAATATTTTTTTTGCTTTGTCATTATGGATTTCTGAGTATAAATGCATGTGAAAATAATAGTATAAATTGATGATAAACAATTGAAGCATAAGGCTGCAGCATATATATATATATTTATTTTTTTTTAAATAAAGATGTCTGGGTGCTTTCTGAATTCACTGAATTTAATAACCTAGGCATTTTTTTAATGGATATAAACTGTGCCATAGGGGTGTCAAATCAAATAGCCTACATACTAAAAGACAAGGTATGATCAGTCCCCAGGTAATCTAAGCCACTTGGTCCTGTTAATGATCCAGTGTGAAGCTATTATAAATCAATGGATTGTCCCATAGTACTAAATGCACCCAACAAGAATGTAGACAGGGGTTTACATGCTCTAATACAAGCTATTATATATTTTCAAAATATACTTACAATATCCACCATTGCTTTAAAAAAAAACATAAAAGGTTAATGATCTACAAAGGAACATACTGTTCTAATTAAAAACCCGATAAAGGGGAATTGTTGAAAATTTCATATCTCTGGAATTTATAGTATTGAATAAAACATTGAAAATCACCTATAACTTATGTTAAATGTTTTCATGAGATGCTCCATTTAAATCTATATGAAACATTTAACAATTTATATCACAATCCAGTTCTCACAGGGCAAAGACAGGGCAAACATTGCAATTTTAGAGGAGAAATAGAAGGATCAATGTGCAAATGGCAGAGCTTGTTGGCTAAGATGGAGGCCCCAGTTGCAGGTTAAAGATGTGTGAATTTCTACTTTTAATTGTATTCCATATCTTACAAATACATATTTGTTAACTACTGCAATAAGTAAACATAATATTAAAAACCCTAGTTTTGCCACAGTTCCCCTTTAACTTTTACCATTTAAAATAAAATATAAAAACCATGACCAGAAACAAAAAGTCATAAAATTAAACAAGCTTTCTAGCCCAGATGGATGAAACGAAAAAAAAAATGAAGGCCTTTGCTGGAGGACATTTACTGTATATACTCGAGTATAAGTCAAGTTTTTCAGCACATTTTTTGTGCTGAAAAAGCCCCACTCGACTTATACTCGAGTCACTGTATTATGGCAACTTACATTGCCATAATACAGACAAGGACCTTCGGGCTCATTACAAGCCCGGCTGTCCTGTTGGGGGCTGGCAGCGAGCTGTAACTTACCTTTCCTGCAGCTCCCTTCTCTCTCCTCTGGTCCGGTCAGCTCCCCGTCAGCTCCACTGTAAATCTCGTGAGAGCCGCGAGGTCAGAGCGTCGCCACGGGTTACCGTGGCAACGCTCCGCACGGCACTCAGACCGCGAGACTTACAGAGGGAGCAGACAGAGGAGCTGACCAGACCTGAGGAGCGAGAAGGGAGCTGACAGGAGCTGCAGGCAAGGTAAGTTACAGCTCGCTGCCAGCCCCTCTCCTACACAGCCCATGCCACTAGACCACCAGGGAGTGAAAGCTCCCCTCCCTGGCCATGTATCAAACAGGGAGGGGGGACGAATAAAAATAACTAAAAATTTAAATAATAATAAAATAATAATATTAAAAAAATAATAATAAACTAAAAATAAAATATTAATAATATAACAAAAAATATATATATTATAAAAATAATTAAAAAAATAATAAAAATGCCCACCCCCCACCAAGGCTCTGCATCACATACAAAATAACACACTCTGCATCACACACACACACTGCATTCATACACACACACACACTGCACTGATACACACACACAATACACTCATACACACACACACTGCACTCATACACACACACACACTGCATTCATACACACACACACTGCACTCATACACACACACACTGCATTCATACACACACACATACACACACTGCATTCATTATATACATACACTGTAAATAAATATTCAATTAATATAATTTTGGGGGGATATAATTTTATTTAGAAATTTACCAGTGGCTGCTGCATTTCCCACCCTAGTCTTATACTGAGTCAATAAGTTTTCCCAGTTTTTTGGGGTAAAATTAGGGGTCTCGACTTATATTCGGGTCGATCTTATACTCGAGTATATACGGTATATGCCCCTGCGGCTTGCAGTATTGACCAAATAAAGAGAAGTGTAAATGGAGGGGGTGCCCAAAAGGGAATATCACTGATAGAACATTACTGGATAAACAAAACAGCTGTGCCTATTTAACCCCTTCAGGACGGGTGACAGACGAGGTCCGTCACAGAGGGGAGACCCTTAACGACGGGTGACGGACCTCGTCCATCACGCGGTAAAATTAACCCCGGATCGCCGCTATCGCAGCGATCGCAGGGTTAATGGTGCTCCGGTATGCCTCTGCATTAGAGGCATACCCGGAGCACCCGGTCAGGCTGCCCAGCACATGTGCTCGCTCTGACCGCAAGTCAGAGCGAGCACATGTGCTCTGTATACTCACCTACCGGCTCCCTGCACTTCCGGGTTCTGTGTGAAGTGCAGGGAGCCGGATCAGTGATGATCCAGCCCCCTGCTGTTAAAAAAATAAAGTTAATTTAAAGTCCCCCCCCCCCTTACCCATTTTAATAAAAAAATTAACCCCTTCCCAGGGATTACATTTTACTATGATCTGATTTTTTTTTTAACCCTCAGGGGTTAAATTTATTTAATTAATTAATTAAAATATTTTAAAATTATATATTTAGCTAGCTGGGGTGGGTTGAAGTTAGTGGGGAATTGGGGGATTTGGCGTTAGGCTAACTAGGGGTTAACGTTAAAAAACGTTTTAAAATAAACTTTAAAAAGTTAAAAATTAAGCTTCAAAAAATGTTTTAATAACGTTTAAGTAAAAAATTTAAAAAAAAACCCTTTATCTAGTCCAAATAAAAATTAACCCCTTCCCTGCCAGTCGATCACTGCCTACAGCGATCAAATAGAGATCACAGTATTATACTGTGATCTAATTTTTTTTAACCCCTGAGGATTAACTTTTTATTTATTTTTTAACCCTCAGGGGTTCAATTTATTTATTTAATTAATTTAAATATTTTATAACTATGTATTTTGCTAGCTGGGGTGGGTGGGAGTTATGGGAAAATGGGGAATTTACTGTTAGTGCTGCGTACTGCTAGTTAGGGGTTAACGGTAAAAAAAAAAAGCTTAGAAAAATGTTAAATCTGTAAAAAAGTTTTAAGAAAGTTTAGGAAAGTTTAAAAAAAATTTATAAGCAAAACAAAAGTTTAAAAACTAGTTTTTAAAAGTAAAAAAGTTATAAAAAGTAAAAAAATACATTTTAAAAACGCTCATTACCACTACACCTGGAACAAACTAGAGAAAAAATTATCCCACGCCAAGGTTCAAAATATGCCTTTTGAATCACCCCAGAGTGTATTCTTTAATAAATAGTATGTGTTTGTGGGGAAGTTTCAATAACCAACCGTCTAAACTACTCCAAATTGGAACATGGACACAGCGTAAAACTTCAAAGTTAGAAAAAAACTGAATGGCTGCGTCTCAAATGCGCCCCTTCAACATCCACATATACCTGGCAAAGGTACATACGGGGGTATTGCTGTACTCAGACCACATAGCTGAGCAACATATGAAGTATTATACAGTAATAGCACACATAAGGTTTGCTAAATATTCTGCGCAAACTCACTTTGTATGTCAAAAAGGCAGAAAAAATGCTTATTACCACTACACTTGGTACAAGCTAGCGGAAAAATGATCCCACGCTAAGGTTCAAAATATGCCTTTTGAAATACCCTGGGATGTCTTCTTTAAGAAATGGTATGGCTTTATGGGGTATTTGGATTATATATAGCCTGGTAAAATACTCTAAAATGGAACATAGGCACAGCATAAAAATTCAAAGTTTGAAAAAAACTGGAATGGCTGTGTCCCAAATGTGCCCCTCCGATGTCCACACATACCTGGCAAAGGTACATACAGGGGTATTGCTGTACTCAGCCAACATAGCTGAGCAACATATTAAATATTATACAGTCGTAGCACACATAAGGTTTGCAAAATATACTGTGCAAACTTACTTTGTATGTCAAAAAGGCCGAAAAAAACGCTTATTACCACTACATCTGGTACAAGCTAGCGGAAAAATGATCCCACTCTAAGGTTCAAAATATACCTTTTGAAACACCCTGGGGTGTCTACTTTAAGAAATGGTAGGCCTTTGTGGGGTAGTTTGAATTTAAAACCTGCGAAGATGCTTGGAAATTGCACATAGGCCCAGCGTCAAAATTCAAAGTTTGGTAAAAACGGATATGGCTTGGTCTCCTATATGGCACTGTAGCTTCACGAAATAGTGCCAAAGACATTCATTGGGGGTGTCTTTTTACTCAGAAGACTTAGCTGAGCATAATTTGGGAGGTTTGAACTTAGTGGCACATATGAAATATACAAAACGCCCAGCAAAAATGCAATCCGTATGTAAAAAATGCACAAAATAATTTTTTTACCACATACTTTGGCATATATTGGTGAAAAAATGGGGGTATGTTAAGGCACAATATGCACCTTATAAGATACCCTGGAGTGTCTCCTTTTACAAATGGTAGGCCTTTGTGGGGGGTTTTTGAACAGTCAAACTGTTATAATACCCCAAATGGAAGCTAAGGCTCATTAAATCCATCTCTCAAAATTCTACTGTGAATACTGTAAAGGACAGGTCTCCTATATGGCACTGTAGCTTCACGAAATAGTGCCAAAGACATTCATATGGGGTGTCATTTTACTCAGAAGACTTAGCTGAGCATAATTTGGGGGGTTTGAACTTAGTGGCACATATGAAATATACAAAACGCCCAGCAAAAATGCAATCCGTATGTAAAAAATGCACAAAATTATTTTTTACCACATACTTTGGCATATATTGGTGAAAAAATGGGGGCATGTTAAGGCACAATATGCACCTTATGAGATACCCTGGAGTGTCTACTTTTACAAATGGTAGGCCTTTGTGGGGGTTTTTTGAACAGTCAAACTGTCATAATACCCCAAATGGAAGCTAAGGCTCATTAAATCCATCTCTCAAAATTCTACTGTGAATACTGAAAAGGACAGGTATCCTGTGTGGCACTTTAACTTCACAAAATAGTGGCAAAGACATACAATGGGGGTGTCGTTTTACTCAGCAGATGTAACTGAACACAAAATAAAACTTTGTACAGGAATAGCAGACACCAACTTTACAAAATATACACGAGAATTTCTTTGTTATAAGTTTGTGTGCCAAAAACCAAAAAAAACACAATTTTACTCCAATATTTAGCAGAGGTTGGCGGTGAAATGGCTACGTAGAAAGTGTCAAAACAACCTTAGGTAAATAGCCGTGATGTCTACTTTATATAAATATATACTTTTGTGTGGCAATTTTGTTTTCTTTTATGGCTATTAAGCTTACAAGACAAACATACCAAATTCTAAAATCGCTCCACATTAAAAGTCTATTTTACTCCTTGTGCTTTGTGACCTGTAACTACCAAAAAAAACTTTAAATCCCAGACACATTGTATATTCTGTAAATCAGAACAACTAAATTAATTTATTTTTAATTACTTTTCTTAACCTGCACTAATTATGCACACATTATTATTGCAAAAACATTTTTCTGTATTTTTTTTATAATAAATAAGCATTTATATATATGTGTGTTACATCAAATTAAAACCCTTTCTGTCCTTTAAAAAACGATGTATAATATGTGTTGGTGCAACAAATTAGTAAAATGCAAATTGCAGTTGAACGCAAACAGCAAAAAATGAAAAAAATGCCGTTGTCATTAAGTGAAAGACAAGCTTTTGAAGCTCTGTCCTTAAGGGGTTAATGGTAAATAGTTAATAAATCCTAAGGGTTTTACATGTTTTGTTTTGTTTTTTCCAAAAAGCAAACACATTTGTATCCAAGATCACATTGATAGGAAGGCTGCGAATATCCTATATAAGAGTAAACTTTGAATTATATTTTTGTTAACAATAAAACAGACAGACATAGATAGATTTCATTTAATAATTTCAAATCATTATTATTTGCTTTGTATCTTGGACAATACACATCCTCCATGGACAATACAGCTTAAATTGTTTTTGTTTTTTTTGTCCCTTTGTTATTGTATTAAGAAACCTTGAAGCAATGCGTCAATAGTTCAATATAGCATTCTCTGTTCAATAATATTCATTAGTGCAGAACCTTGATGAATAAACTGACCTTGTGTTAAACTTAGATAGAGAGATAAAATATGTCTTATTTAATAAATATAACAGAATGGATTGGAAGAATGGAAATACTAAATTGATACATAGAGTGTCAAATAATCAAACTACATTATTGTCCTTCTATTATTTATAATACTAGTAAAATAGCGTGAATCCTCCAAGGTACAAAACCATTAATGAACACAATAACTTAACTCGAGGCTCCGTTATTGCATTCTAGGTTAACGAGTAGGAGTCTATTTGTAATTAAACTGAACAAATAATTTAGTACATATTTTAATAAAATGAAATGCTGAAAGGAGGGAAAAAAAATAATGATTAGTCAGCACATACATTTAGTAGTGCATTAAAATAGATTGTAAGTTTGTATGGGCTGAGCCATCTTCACCATGTCAAACATGTTAGCATTAAATGTTTGTCTTGCTTATCTGTTGTACAGCACTGCCAAATACACTGATCAGCCACAACATTAAAACCACCTGTCTAATATCATGTAGGTTCACCTTGTGCTGCCAAAACAGCTCTGATGACTCTACAAGACTCCTGAATGTGTCTTTTGGAATCTGACACCAACACATTAGCAGTAGCTCCTTTAAGTCCTGCAAGTTGCGTGGTGGGGCCTCCATGGATCGGATTTGTTTTTCCAGCACATCCCACAGATGTTCAATCGGATTGTGATCTGGTTAAACTGGAGGCCTAAGCAACACCTATAACTGTTTGTCATGTTCCTTAAACCATTCCTGAACTAGTTTTTTTAGCCTTTTTTTCATAACTAATATTTTCCTATCACCTTATTAATTTTGTTGCTCACCTCTGCACTTTTTCTAGTTGTGCAATATCCTCCTTTAAAGATGCGCAACATATTCAAAGTGGGTTCTTACCATTGATTTATAAAGGAGCAAAACTATATTTTGATCACATGAATCAATAATTAGTTTTATACATGCTTTTGCAATGGCAGACCATCATTTCATACTATTGCCTAGCTCAGGCATTGGCAACCTTCGGCACTCCAGATGTTTTGGACTACACCTCCCATGATGCTTTGCCAGCATTATGGGTGTAAGAGCATTGTGGGGGATGTAGTCCACAACATCTGGAGTGCCGAAGGTTGCCTATCCCTGGCCTAGCTTGTTATCTATAATTGTTCCCAAGTCCTTTTCATTTAAAGGACCACTAGAGTGCCAGGAAAACAAATTCGTTTTCCTGGCACTATAGTGTTAATAGGTCCCCCCACCCTCATGGCCCCCCTCCCGCTGGGCTCTAGGGGGGAGGAAGGGTTTAAAATCTCTCCTCCTTCTGACATCATCGGCTGAATGCGCATGCACGGCAAGAGCCGCGCGCGCATTCAGTCTGTCCATAGGAAAGCATTCTCAATGCTTTCCTATGGACGCTGGCGTCTTCACACTGTGAAAATCATAGTTAGAAGCGCGGAAGCGCCTCTAGCGGCTGTCAATGAGACAGCCACTAGAGGCTGGATTAACCCATATGTAAACATAGCAGTTTCTCTGAAACTGCTATGTTTACAGCAGCCAGGGTTAATCCTAGATGGACCTGGCACCCAGACCACTTCATTAAGCTGAAGTGGTCTGGGTGCCTATAGTGGTCCTTTAATGTTATCCATTACTCAACCCCATTTAAAAACTCTTCAAATAATTTCCCAAGCACAGACTAAACGTCTGTGCTCAGGAAATTATTTGAAGGGTTTTTAAATGGGGTTTATAGTTTCTGGTTTGAGCTTTTGATTCCTTTTGAAATATAGACAATATGTTCTGTTTTCCTCCAGCCCTTGGTACAGTTCCTGATAGAAAAGAATCCTGAAAGATTAAAAACAGGTGTAAGGATATTTCTACACTAATCTCCCTAAGAACTTATGGGTGAATACCATTTGACTCTGGGGCTTTGTTTATATCAGGGCTGCCCAACAGGTAGATCCCCAGATGTTGTAGAACTATAACTCCCATGATGTTTTGTCATTCTAAATGCATACTAAAGGCATGCAAAGCATCATGGGAGTTGTAGTTCCACAACATCTGGGGATCTACCTGTTGGGCAACCCTGGTTTACATTAACTTGAATTGCTGTGACACTTTACCCTGTGTTAACCAATGTACTGAAAAAAATCTTTTAGAGGGTCTTCTTGCTCTTTTTAGCTATTAGCTTTTAATTTATAAGTTTAGCCCATCTAATCACCCTTTTTGCAAGCCGTATTGGATTATCTATATTTGTTATAGGATGCTATTGACCACTTTGATTTAAATGTTTTGAATGTCCTTTTCTTATTGTTTATCATTTGAATGACCCTTTTACTAATCCACATTGGTTTTCATTCGCTTCTTTTATATTTGTTTCTCAATGGTATGTATTGAGAAATTAATTTTTGTAGAATTTGTTCAAAGATCTTCCGTTTATCCTCTGTGCTTTTGTCAGTGTTCATCCTCCCAGTCAATTTGTTGTAAAGATTCCATTATCTTACTGAATGTAGCTTTTTTAAATTAAGCTTTTGTTGTACAACCCATATAAATTACTTTTTTTGAGTTAATCTGAAATGACACCATATTATGGTCACTATGTTGAAAATAAATCAACATTATTAGTTATGACAAGCATCTATAAAAGTATTGCTTATCAAGTTCAAAAACCTATTTCCCTTAAATATACCGTTAGTCCCTCTGGTCAAATCAATGTCTGTCTGGATAATTAAAATCTCCCGTGATTAACAAATTACCCAGTTATGAAGCCTTAGTCATTTGAGTCAGCAGTTGCTCTTCCCCATCAGTACTAATGTTTGGGGGCTGGTAATATTTTCTTACTATTAATGGATCCCCCCTGTTTCCTCTAATGCATATTTCTAACCATAAGGCTTCTACATTATCACCTGTAATATCCAATTTTCTTTAACATTTGGCTTTAATTCAGCTTTAGTATAAATAGTACTTTAAAATGTAATTTATTTAATGGAACAAAAAAATTTTTTCAGCAAAAAAGCAAGTGAACAATAATTTGCAAATGTACATCCTGCATTCGGTTTTGAATTTTAGTAAAATACTTTGTAGAATACTATACTTTGTATAGGATTCGGATATGAAGGCACCAATTTTAATCAAGGCTCCAAATGCATCTGGGCAACTGCTACAGATTTGCTCAGGCTGACTTAATTCTGAAATAGCTTTAGTAAATATGATAATAGTCATTGCAGTTGAAATTCTTCATTTTCACCAAATTTTTTCCATCTAGACAAAATCTGATGTAACACTGATAGTCTCGATCCAGCCGATAGAGGTGTAGGAAAGATGTAGAGGAGAAGTTTAGAAAACACACCCTGGTGCAGTAAGAGGAGGCTATGCTCTTCCTCCTGCATCATCTGAAAATTATCATCAAAGTCAAAAGTTTATACTTTCCAACCACAAAGTGTACTACAGCTGTCAGCATCTTAAGTGAGGGTGTAAGGATTGCAGACCTCCTGCATTTTGACATTTGACACCGGAAAAATAAACAGTTTACACTTCACAAAATGTTTAAAATGACATATGCAATATGGACCTGAGCATGGCGGACGTATTTGGTTCGGCCGAATTACATTATCTGAATAAAAATATAGTTTGGCTAGTCCAATAGTTGTTCATATGTCAGGTCAGCTCATGTGAATACTGCCCATGCAAAATATTTTGGAAAATGATTTGGAGAAACCAAAAGAGAGTAAAAATGGCCAATTAGTGAACTAAAAAAATGTATAAATACTATAAATATTATGTATATATGTAAATATTATGTATATATATTGTGCGTTTTCACACATTAAGTGATAAAAAGTAACCAATATAAAGAAAAAGAGGAAGAGCAGTAAAAAAATCTATATTTATGTATGTATACATTATGTATGTATTAAATATATAATTTAGAAATAAAAAAATAGACTTTTTACTCCATCAACGTATCTGGTGGAGGTGGTGCTGGAGGGAAACTCACAGGATATAGCTATCAGAAAACACATACCCTATGCTAATCTCTCATTTTCATCTTTCAAGTAAAGCATACCCCCTAACAGCAGTGTCCGGTGTAACAGGATTTCAGTGGGTGGGGTAAAAGGGTTGGCCACTGATGTGTATCACGTAACCAGAACCGCCCAATGGGACAATTATGCCCAAAAAGGGGGTATGTCTGCACAAATAATTAGATGGTGTGTCTGGCATGAATGCACATTAGGCTGCCTTCCAATCATACAGGATGACCAACCAAAGGCATACTGTACAGACAGCACCCTGAGCTTGGCATAAATGCGTCTAATGATGCGCTCGCTCCATGCTTTGTAAGGACTGTCCCCTAGCACTCGCTGGTCCACTCCTCACCTAACCTTCTTACTACCAGACAGAAGCTCCTCTTATGTGTTGATTTCTTTTATGTGTATGTAATATATGTTTTACTTTTTGTTTATGTGAAGACCTTTGGTCTGTTCAATTGAATATGCTGTTATTTGTAATAGGATTTATTTTTTACAGTATTAATTACCATGGCACTGATGATGATCTGTTACTGTCTTTAATGCATGCATATATGGATGTCTTTAATTTGATTTGTACTATTATATTTATTTGCAACTCTTCTTGATGCTATATATGTATGATAGGTGTGTATATACTTGGTTTCCTTGGTAACCATAAACAGGTGTTTGATGGTTGGGAGGATCTCAATCACTATGGGTGGCCATCCATTACTTTCAGGTGTTTTTAATTTTGGTGTTTCTTGTGGGTATATAAGGGGAGAACTTAGTTTCTCAACATGCTCCCTTGACAAAGGCTTTTCAGCTGAAACGTTGTTTTTTTTTTTATTGACTCTGTCCCTACTTCTCACTGAATTTGGTATGGTTTGCTGCATTTTTTTTTATATGTCTGGGTTTTCATTATACTAGTATTATAGTGGACTGTTTGCATGATATTTCTTTCATTCATTTATTACGCATTGAGCGTTTATATTTGCCTATATCATTGCTTTTCTGGTAAATGCTTTTGAATAGCATGACTTTGTACCTCTGTGGATAATATTTAAAGAGACAGTCCTATAGTATATACCCATTTAATAAAGATTTTTTCATATATATAAAGATTTATGGTTGTGCTCCTTACTCTATTCACACTGTTTTGTATTTGGGGTTCTTTAGGGGATAGAGCCTTATGTGGGTGAGCACCCAGTATTTATTATATTAGCCTTTTCCTGGGGCTATTTTGTTGTTTAGTCGAGTGTGCCCGCCTTGTTTCATTTGCAGAAGCTCCTCTTATACCAGGGCAATTTTTGCACCGGGGCCCCATGGATTCTAGTTACGCCTCTGTGTTCAATGTACTAAAGTTAAAGGGGCATGATAAGGACCATAACCTCTACACCTCTACAGTCTGCTGTAGTGGTTATGGTGCCAAGATTTCCCTGGGACCATACCGTGGTAAGGAGTCAAACAACAGTTTAATAATTATGTGTCCCTCAGCCACTGTCCTCCTGGTCTTCTGTGATATTTCTTAAATATGCAGTAGTGTCAGTTGATGCTCCCAGTCATTGAATGATAACCAAAGTTGGACAAAGCTAATATGACTTAAACAGAATGGGAAATTCTAGCTCCTGTTTTTGATTCAGGATAGAGCATACAACTGGTATAGTCAAAAGTTTATATTGTTATAGCCTGTGCGGTCCTGTGGGTAGCCAGTTTGCACATAGGTACGGAGGGTACTTTGCCGCTCAAACCTGGGCCCTCCCTGCCGCAAAGTGCTTCAAGTAAAGTACAGCTGAAGTTCCAGCAGCACAGTGCCGGAACGTCAGTGGGAAACATGAGCACAACCTCGAGTCCCCTACCAGCTCCAGCTTAGCCCCCTCCCCTCTTCTCTCGACACCCAGGATTGTTTTGAATTTTGGCCAACCTCCCAGCCTGCCCTGGCAGAGCTGAAGATCAGGGAAAACAAGGACTTTCTCCAACTGCTCTTAGAATATGACAGGGGCGTCAAAATACCGCCCATGGACCAGCATTGGCTGCTACTATCTTGTGTATCATATACTATAAAAACTGTATGTGCACTTAGTCCTTCTGTTTGCCCTTCACTTTCAGCACTTAAATGAAGAATGCAGGCATTGCTTTCCATTATGCTGAATTCAAGCAGGAGGTACCATATTAGACTGGTTTGGTTTCTTCCTGGGGTTTCCTGTGCACCACTCCCCGCTCAACAGAAAGTTTGGTGTGCCTGCTTAGGAACTTCACCTAGCTTTCAACAGCTGATCGCTCTTAGCCAATCAGCTAAGCCCTGCTCTCTGCCAAACTTAGCTCAGATGTAAAGCTTCCAGCATTCTGTCAGGTGTAGTGCTGCCATGGAACAGCAACCAGCAGACGCCAGGTGGCAAGTCAAACCATTGGCATTCCTTGTACAATAACCATGTTGTAGTGGCTCTGGTGTTTGAAATATGTTGTGAATGGGCAATGAGGTTGTTTTGCAATGTAAGAGCATGAGAGACAAAAACTATTTTCTTTTTAATTTTATTTATTTATAGAGAAGAAAAAAAATTTTATACAGAAGGAAAAAAAATCTCCATGAACAGTTTTATTAATTAAATTCTAATTTGTAGCAAATTAAAGTCTGATGGCAAAATGTGGGCAAAATAACTAGTCACAATTTGGCCATTTTTGACTGAATTTGAATATTCACAGGGTTATTCATTACAGTAAAAACAACAGGAAAACCTTAGATTTAGCAGGTGTTTATACCCTTTAAACCTTCAGTTTTCAGGAGTGCAGCGCTATATTTAAATATGGAAATGAGTGAATTTTTTGTATAAAAATAGAAAAGATATACAAATAATAGTGGTATATCGAAAAAATGTCCCAAGAATTATTATGTGAGTTATAAGTTTAAATAGACTCACATTTTTTTAGAGCCTTTTACAGTTGTAAGGCTCTAAACTTCGAGACGTCTGTGTCTTTTTGAGTAGATCACACGACCCCTCTCTCAAGGCAAAAGTGCGTATGTTCCTCTCCACATCATACGAAAAAGACACAGATATTCCAATCTAAGTGTAGTATTTTCGATACTGATTATATCAATATAATAAAAAATGCAGAAGTGCTCACCTTGTTTAGAGCCTTTTGATAACTGGCTCTAAGTGTGAAGGCCTAGTGTCAGTTTATGGGGTGACACTGCCCCTCTCTGGAATCACTTGCACGCATGTGGACAAAATTTGGTGTTTTGTGACTAACCCGGTCAGATTATAATTTTCTACAATTCAAAATTTTGTGAATTAGTGAGGAAGGCAAAAAAAACTTGGACATAACATGGGTATGTCCAAGTAAAAAAAATGCTTCCTGATTCCATATTAAGGCGATTGGTTACAAGTCTGTCCCTGGATTAATTTTATATGAATCTTGCTCATTTACCCGATACATTACCATCCTCTTCATATCCTGTTTAGATCCACGCAGCAGATTATCCAGAAGATTTTGGTTTGTTCTGATGAGTTCACCATGTAGTCCTAGCTCAACACTGACTGGCTTCAGATTGTTCCAGCCCTTGTAACATACTCTCAGCTTATTATGATGTAAGGTGCATGATGACATCACGGTTTAGTTGTAACATTATAAGGTAAATAGGCACATATAATGTCTTGACCTTTTTTATCCTTAGTGGATGTCTACTGCTTCAGATTAAAAATAAATTTGAATAATATTTGTTTTATTGTTTTGGTTTTTACATGTTATGATTTATTTTTATTTTTACAGTGACAATTTAAAATTACATTAATTGTGTTAGATAGTTTGGGACACTGCTATACTGCTTGTTAAAGACAAATAGCTTTAACTATCCAAACATAAACCAAAGATAATCGTCCATAGTTCATAATAACTGCTGGTGGACTTCTATAGAGTGAAAACATGTATTTATGATGATGCTCTACGTGAATCTGTCCTTTACTAAATTTGACTTTCAGCTGATATCATGTGAAACAGTATATATTAAATACATATATTTTCAGGGTGATTTGCTAAAATGAGATTTCTAAAGGAATTTCAAATCTAACCTGTAGCGTAGCTGACTTAGAGAATTCTTCCAGTCCAGCTTCTTTTACCCTGAATTTTAAATTCACTTTGAATTCTCACTTTATTTAATAACCCTATTCATACTTAATATAGTGCCCAAAGCTGTTACATAACAATAAGCTGAAAATAGACTTAAATCTTAAATTTGTTTAAAGGATAATTTGACACTACTGGAAATTACACCATTAAAAAACATTGAAACCATCCATAACTTGTGTTATCTTTTTTTATTACATTTATAACAATGATAGACAGGGTGTAAAGATAGAGGTGCCCAGTTCCAGGATAGATTTAAAAACATGGGTTTTCGATTTCTACGTTTAATTTGTCCACACAAACACACATTTTCCACATACAAGGAATGGGCAGGGACAAATTAAGAGCCCATTGGACCCGGTGCTGACAATGACGATAAGCCTAATTACAGAATTTTACCAACAAAAAACACTAAAACAGTTATATTTCCAGAGAGTCATGTATATGGTGGAGGTGGTGCTGGAGGGAAACTCACAGGATAAAGCTATCAGAAAATACATACGCTATACTAATCTCTCAATTTCATCTTTTAAGTAAATCCATTACCCCTAACAGCAGTGTTCGGTATAGCAGGATTTCAGTGGGTGGGGTAAAAGGGTGGGCCACTGATGTGTATCACATAACCAGAACCCCCAAAGGGACCATTATGCCCAAAATAGGGACGTGTCTGCACAAAGAATTAGATGGTTAGTCTGGCATGAATGCACATTAGGTTGTATATAACTTAAGTTAAAATACAATACAGGGCGCCGCAATCACAACATGTGAAATGGAAATAATTATCATAATCGTTGGAAAAGCACAAGATATACATAAAAAGAGAAATAAAAAAGATCATAGTTGTTGTGGAAATAAGGTCTGCACATATTTCCTAGTTAATGAAAATGTCTATTTACTCATTTCACTATATACAATATAAGCTATGCACACATGTTTTAATCAAGATGGCTGCTAGAAGCTTCTAACCCCTCCTTTCCTCCCCCTCCCTTTAACACCGACTAACTACCTCGTGCAGCAAGATGGCGCCGGGAAACCGTGGGAGACCCTCATGGCCCTGGTGACATCACCCTCAGTAGGCAGAGCATTAGAGCGACCACTTAACACCTAACCAATAATTGATGTATTATTCCATGTTATCTCTGACAATGCTTATGATGTAATTTTGCTTTAAAAGGGACCTGCCGTCCCCTCTGAATAAACATTCCTCAAGTTATTCAACAACCTGGAACCTGTGTCTGGTGTGAATTACTTCAGGGAGCGTGCACGCACTGTTTCATTGATTTGGCCAGGGGCAGATACACAAAGAAATAATCAATACCTTGATTGATTTTTCCATTTCAATAGTGCAAACTTTAATATATACCAATAGCTAAAAACATATATATGGAACACTTACAAAAATAGTGGCACAATTGCCAATTATCAATATGTGCAAAAGCGCTTGTTGCCTCAAGTCAGGCTCGGTCCCCAGGAATGCCAGTCATCAGTGGATAGCTCTGGACATGGGATGGTCCGATCAGGGGCGGACTGAGAACCCTCAGGGCCCCCGGGCAAAATAAATCAAGGGCCCCCTTACAGGACCACCCATGCTCCGCAGCAAGCGCCACCCTTTTCCTGCCTCCATGCCCCGCCTCCATCCACACCCTACACAATCAAGGAAGAAAAGTGCAATAATCCCTTCAAGGCCCCAGTAGAGACTACAATTGAGGGCTAATGGGCCATGGAGGGGGGTCTTTCTAGCAGAGGCTATCTCAGTGTCCTTTAGAGAGTGTGTTAGAAAGAATCCCCTCTAGGCCCCATTAGAGACTACAATGGAGTCTAATAGGCTTGGAAGGAGGTCTTTCTAACAGAGGCCATCTCAGTGTCCATTAGATAGCCTCTGCTGTCTCTTTCTCCCCCTCCACCATCTCTCTATTCCCCCTCTTTCTCTCCCTCTGCCTCTTTCTCCCCCTCCCCTTGTGTGTCTCTCTCCTTTCTCCCTGTGTCTCTCTCTTCCACTGTCTCTTTCTCATGCCTCTCTCCTTTATCCCTGTGTCTCTCTCCCCCACATCTCTCTTCCTCTCTGTCTCTTTCTCCCCCCTCCACATCTCTCTATTCCCCCTCTTTCTCCCCCTCTGCCTCTTTCTCCCCCTCCCCTTGTGTGTCTCTCTCCTTTCTCCCTGTGTCTCTCTCTTCCACTGTCTCTTTCTCATGCCTCTCTCCTTTCTCCCTGTGTCTCTCTCCCCCACATCTCTCTTCCTCTCTGTCTCTTTCTCCCCCCTCCACATCTCTCTATTCCCCCTCTTTCTCCCCCTCTGCCTCTTTCTCCCCCTCCCCTTGTGTGTCTCTCTCCTTTCTCCTGTGTCTCTCTCTTCCACTGTCTCTTTCTGTCTCTCTCTCTTTCCCTGTGTCTCTCTCTCCCCCACATCTCTCTTCCTCTCTCTCTTTCCCCCTCACCATCTCTCTATTCCCCCTCTTTCCCCTCCTCCCCTGTGTCTCTCCTATCTCCACTGTCTGCTTTCTTCCCCTGCCTCTATCTATCCCCCCCTCTCTGTTTATTTTCCCCCCTCACATTTACAGACAGAAGTCAGAGGGGGCTGGCCAGGCTCCACGCTGAAGCCACCGGGCCGGGTGGCAGCCTCACCAGTCCGGCGGCACTCCTGTCACTAGCGCTGAGGACGGAAGGAGGGAGGAGCATGTCTCTCTCTCATGCTCCTTTGCGGTTTCCACAATTCCCAGCACAGGATGCACAGTATGCTGTGCTGGGAATTGTGGGAACCGCAAAGGAGCATGAAAGAGAGACATGCTAATCCCTCCTTCAGTCCTCAGCGCTAGTGACAGGACAGGCGTGCTGCCGGACCGGCGAGGCTGCAACCTGGCCCGGCGGCTCCAGCGTGCAGCGCGGCCTGCCCCCTCGAAGTATGCCACCGGACCGGCCACCCGGTGGCACCTACGTGCTTAGCCCCCAGATGCCGCGGCCCCGGTGGGCTAACCCGGCACTGCCGCCAGGCCGCCCTCTTGGCCAGGCCCTTGGACCATGGCCGAAGTGCCCGGCCGGTCAGTCCGCCCCTGGATCCGATCGTTGTCGAGAATGAGGAATTCTTTATCTCGCTGTGTTGGTGACCTTTCAGGGGCTTGTTCAACGCGTTTCGTCACTTGGAGCTTCTTGTTTCCCCTTCAATATTCGCCGTTTAAATAGGCCAGGCTGAGTCTCTTCCGTGTTTCGGAGCATGCGCAGAAACACATAGGCGGAAAGTCATTACGTCCCGCCTTTGTCTACCGTGCATGCGTGTTCAACACTAGAACACAAAACAAACTTTATTATAAGCACTAACAGGCAACAACCACAATCTTATATAGACAAACTCAGGTGTCAAACCCTGTGCTATAAGGGAAGAAAAATCAAAGTCCACAAATTGATTTTATGTGAAAAAAAAAATAATAAACAATAAAAAAAAAAAAATACTAATATAATAAAGAATCCAAAAAAGTGTCTGTGTATGCAGGAATCAATTTGTGGGCAATAATGAAAGACATCAAATATAAAATACAGACCAGACATCAAATATAAAATACAGACCAACGAGAATACATACAGCATCTTGTTTAAACACAAAATATGTATAAATGGTACAAGGGCTATAAAAATATATATAGAATATAATTATAAAATCATAAATAAAAACACAGGAAGGAAAATGTGCAAAAACATAAAATATACAATCAAGATAAATAGTGGTACAAATTGGATCATCTATAGTGAAAAAAGTGGAGAGTTAATAATAAAATTTCATAAAAATACAATTTCATAAAAATAAAAATAAATTCTTGTTAAGAAATCTTATGGAACCATTGTAAAATACATAAGAAGAGCAATATCATAAGGGAATCA
>OW240917.1:97878954-97895660 GCA_933207985.1 Pelobates cultripes
TATTAGATTGGGTGGAGGGGGCAGTGTATTAGATTAAGAAGCAGTGTATTAGATTAAGAGGCCGTCTATTAGATTGGGTGGAGGGGGCAGTGTATTAGATTAAGGGGCAGTGTATTAGATTGGGTGGAGGGGGCAGTGTATTAGATTAAGAGGCAGTGTATTAGATTGGGTGGAGGGGGCAGTGTATTATATTAAGAGGCAGTGTATTAGATTAAGAGGCCGTGTATTAGATTGGGTGGAGGGGGCAGTGTATTAGATTAAGAGGCAGTGTATTAGATTAAGAGGCCGTCTATTAGATTGGGTGGAGGGGGCAGTGTATAAGCATGGAGGGAGGGTGGGCAATGTATTGGATTCGATGGAGGGGACAGTGTATTAGAGTGGGCAGTGTATTAGATTAAGAGGTCGTGTATTATATTGGGTGGAGGGGGCTGTATTAGATTGGGTGGAGGGGGCTCTATGAAGAGGCAGTGTATTAGATTAAGAGGCCGTGTATTAGATTGGGTGGAGGGGGCAGTGTATTAGATTAAGAGGCCGTGTATAAGATTGGGTGGAGGGGGCAGTGTATAAGCATGGAGGGAGGGTGGGCAATGTATTGGATTCGATGGAGGGGACAGTGTATTAGAGTGGGCAGTGTATTAGATTAAGAGGTCGTGTATTAGATTGGGTGGAGGGGGCTGTATTAGATTGGGTGGAGGGGGCTCTATGAAGAGGCAGTGTATTAGATTAAGAGGCCGTGTATTAGATTGGGTGGAGGGGGCAGTGTATTAGATTAAGAGGCCGTGTATAAGATTGGGTGGAGGGGGCAGTGTATAAGCATGGAGGGAGGGTGGGCAATGTATTGGATTCGATGGAGGGGACAGTGTATTAGAGTGGGCAGTGTATTAGATTAAGAGGTCGTGTATTAGATTGGGTGGAGGGGGCTGTATTAGATTGGGTGGAGGGGGCTCTATGAAGTGTATTAGATTAAGAGGCAGTGTATTAGATTGGGTGGAGGGGGCAGTGTATAACAGTGGAGGGAGGGGGGGACAGTGTATTGGATTTGGGGGCAGTGTATTGGATTTGGGGCATTAGAAAGGGGGGAGTGGGCAGTATATTAGATTGGGTCTGCATTAAGGAGCTGAACGCTCCCCATGGAGATGCTGATTGGCCTCGCAGCTTTTTGCCACACATGCACAATAGCCTCTCAATGCTTTCCTATGGGAAAGCATTAGATTGGCTGATTTCATCAAGTTTGATGATCTCAGCCAAAGTGAAGCACACACTCATAGGACTTCATAATCAACAAGATAATGTCATTTGTTTTTTGCAACAGCATACATTCACCATTTCAGTCCCATTACCAAACTTTTCTTAATATGTCAAGGTAGTTGGACTGAAACATTGGTTATATGCAAATGCATGTCTCCTAAAATAGTTTCTATAAAAACTGAAGTTTTTGTTTTTTTGCAGCCCACATAAACATAAACCTTGTTCATATGGCCCATTTTAGCCTTTGAGTTTGACATGCTTGATCTACAACGTATCGTATACTAACTGCAATAATATAGTTAAATGCAGGATCATAATACAGCCCTGATAGGTATATTTCATGACCACCTATTTTAAAAAAATTGAAATTGATATTCGTTATATTAAACTTATTTACAGATTACTGGGGGAAAATACTAAGGATAAATGTGGCATCATTGTACTATGTTACAGCTCTGTGTTTGATGCCTCCTGAGATGGTAATTGGTCTTTTTCATTACAAATTATGGTGTATAGGATCATATGCACAATTTTGTTTTATAACGCTGTAACAGTTTGAAAAATTACACTGTTATCAGAAACACTACGCTTGCTTTTAAATTTATTTTATGGACGGTTGTTGAAACAATTATCTATTGGAGAGTAATTTGTTTTTAATGTTTAAAGAGCTCGAAAGTGTTGTACTGTCCGATTCACTTTGAATCCTTTCCTTTGTTATTCTTTGAACATATTCTAGTCCAAATTTTGCATATTGATGAGATGCACACAAAAAAACAAAAGTTAAAAAAGAAAAGCTGCTCTGAGGCGCTTGCAGGCATACTTAAATATAGATTCAATTAAAGTGATAAGATCTGTTAAACTGCATAAAAAAGGAATCTCGAGGAGATTACATTTATTGGTGGGAAACCAGTTGCGTTTCACTGGAAGCCATATGAAAGAGGCAGAGATTACTAGAAGGTAAAACAAATATATAACTATCTATGTTTTACATTTGATTAGCAAGTTGCAAATTTAAGGCTTGTATAGTAATTTGAACAATGCAAGGTGACATTTACCCGTACGAATTGTAAAGATAAATTCTACAATGTTTTGTTAATGGGAGCTAGCTTTGCTAAGCATTACCAAAATAACAACTATTATCTAACTTAAAGCAAAACTGTCACTGCTGTGTTCTTACACTACGCAATAGCTAACTATATAATACTTACTTGTTTTGCTTTTATTTTTCTAAATTCTCACTATTATTACTTTTAATAGCATGTCTGGCTGTCATCTATGTTCATGTTTGGGCAAACCTGTTAAGTATGAAGAGCTTTGCTATGCCTTGGAAATGATATCCAAGACAGGGGGTGTATAAACGTTTCACCTCCAACAACTCATCCTAGCCATTAATTGTGTTATCCTATTTTCTAATAATCCCCTATGAAAGATTGTGCAGTCACAAACATAAACTCTGATACAGTTTTATTGTGCAATTCAATTTGCCTTTAAAATATTGTTCCCCAATGCACTATGCATAGGGCTACCATAATGTTTTCAGGGACACATATAGTGAATACATATTGATGGGCAGCACATGAAAAGGGTTGCCCTGTAGTATGTAGAATCCAGAAGATTAAGTAATTAGGCCTGTAGAATTATGCAGAATATGCATTATACATACTGCAGCGCAACCCTTTTTAGTGCATTTTCATAAATATGACAAAATTATGTGTGTCCCTGAAACATGGTGGATTTGGTAACCCCCAATGTATCGCCATAGCCACAAAAATGAAAACCAATAATGTGGGTAAAGCTCATATTTCATGGGTTTCCCTGATTGATGGACAGCACTTTTAAAGGGTACTCCCGATCCCCAAAATAGTTTAGCTTGTTTAAATGCTTGATATGTGAGGAATGTGTCCTCTTTTTTTTAAATTTATTTTTTATTTTAATCTTCCTGGCAGAGCACCTGCTTTGCAAAGACTTGAGCTGCATTGGGGAAGTCTGTGATTGGACAGTCACAGCAAGTCTGGGAGGGGGGTGGGGGGGGATAAGAAGCAGAAGGCTTGCAAAGGCAGCAGACAAGGGAAATACAGTTTTTTTCAAACTGTCTGTAGATTTACAAATGGAAAAAAAAAATGCATGATTAACTGCATACATGTTTTCATTGGGGGAGATCCACTAGACAGTGATTTATATTTATTTATTCATTTATTAATTTTATATTTGTGTAGTGGAGTGTCTGTTTTAATCAAGTGCAGCACAAAGACCTGCATGCAATGCTTTCATATAATTGAGAGCAGTGTTTTATCTTAAAATTAGAAATAGCTGTTTTACACACACATAAAAAAAAAATGTAATTTGGGACAGACTTTATACTTCATGAAGTTTGCCTGGCTGGCATTAGCATAGAGGTTTTTTTTTTTACTTCTTATATGATTGATGCTGTGCCCTGTAATGTTTTAAATAACAATATAATTATTTGGGGGTGGGTTTCCCTTTAAGTGGCTGCACTCAGCCGTTGGTGTTTGAGTGACGGTTTCCTTTAAACTCACATTAGCTGCACAGTTAAATTTTGAAGTTCCATCGGTCAGTTTAACTGTTTAGAACACTGGCAGCCTGACCAACAGCTCCCTCAGACCGTCCCAGGCTCTGAGGGAGTAAGGAGCTATTCACTAAGCCTTCAGTGTACTCTCACAGAGGGATGGAGCTGGCAGTGTGCACAGTGCTCTTCCTGGCATTTGCCGTCCTGCCGATTAAAACTGATAACTGCGGCATTAGCCCGGTGGCAGACAAAGCCGGATCTCGGATTGTAGGTGGCCGTGACGCAGAGCCAGATTCTTGGCCCTGGCAAGTCAGCATTCAGTTTTACTATGGATTTCTAGTGTACAGACATATCTGTGGAGGCTCCCTGATCAATAACGGTTGGGTGATGTCGGCCGCACACTGCTTTTTGGAAAGGAAAGAGGCTGCAGATTGGAGGGTCGTCTTCGGCTTATATGTATTATCAAAGCCCAGTAAAGCTACGGTGTCATTAGTTCAATATATCGTCATCCACCCGCTGTTCAGCATTAGCTCCATGGATAACGACATTGCGCTGCTGAGACTCAGCAAGGACATGAAATTCAACAAGTACATTAGTCCGATCTGCTTGCCAAAGTCAAACATGCAGATTGACCCATCGGCGGTCTGCTATATCACTGGGTGGGGCACGCTCGCCTATGGGGGCCCCGGAGCGGACACTTTGCAAGAAGCTGAGGTAGACCTCATATCCACGCCAATGTGCAACAAGACCGGATGGTATAATGGCATAATCACTAAAAATATGGTCTGCGCTGGGTTTGAAAGTGGGGGCGTTGATGCGTGTCAAGGTGACAGCGGAGGACCCCTGGCGTGCTTTGTTCCGGAGAGAGATAGCTTTTTCTTAATCGGGATAACAAGTTTTGGCTATGGCTGCGCGCAGGCAAACTTCCCCGGCGTCTACACGCGTGTCTCGAACTATGAGAACTGGACAAAATTGCCTATTGCACGCGCGTGCGGTGGGGCGGAAAGTGTGAAAGGAGTGAAGTTTGACTACAAAGAGGCAATTAAATTCAATGACATGCAGTATTGCCTTAATTTCTTCATAGCTGTGTACTGGTTTATATTCTTTACCTAGCATCACACACGACCTCACGCTGAGCCTGGAGGGGGTTTCTCCTGTGTTTTTACTAATTTCTTTAAACCGCTTGTTTCTTTCTTGTTTTAGAAAAAAAAAAAAAAAGAAAGAAAAGAAAAACTGTTTTAATTTAGTTTGACAACTGTGAAATCTGTTTATGTTCATGCCTGATCCACCGCCCTCCCCCCCCCAGCATATTCGTCAGCCAGTGAACCTTTCGTATTAAATAAATACTTGGTGGTTTATTTTTAAAACAGTGGAAGGGGATTTGACAATTCACTTATATTGCAAAATATAAGCAAAGGCTGACTGGCAACTGAATATAAAATCCTTAAAATGATTACTGTTGAAATGTAAACACTAATTCACTCATTTAACTAATTTTAGCTCTATTACTTTTACCTGTAATGTGTTATTAGACAGACTGATAGATAGTTTTACTAACAGATAGATAGATAGATAGACATACTGCTCACTTCTATGTACTTGAAAGCACGGTTACTATCCTTTGCATTTTACCAATAAAATGTAATTTGGCTTAAGTTAAATAAAGTATATTGATATTTGGCAGTTTGATTTCCTTCATTGTTCGTATATATAGTAACTCTTTGACAATCTGACACTTAACTTTTTGTTGTGCTACTCTAGCTGTTGTTATAGATTATTTATTTTAACTGTGCTAGATATTAAAAAAGCTATTTCTTAATTTTCCCACACTAAATAATGCTTTAAAATGTATATAAAGCATTAACACAAGAAACAGAAATCTTTAAAGGTGTGTGGGCAAAATATGAAATGAGTCCAGTGGATGACCTTCAAGTTATCAGACTGGAAAAAGATTGCCCGCGTATGGTACAATAACTGGCAACAGGTCACATTCTGAGCGATTGTCTAATTATAATAAAACACATGAAAAGAAATTCTAAGAATTGTGATAAATATGACCGAACACACATCAGTCTAAAAAGGTCAACTTGAATTTGAAATTAAAAAAGACTATAGTGTGGTGAATCTAGCCTTTTAAACTCCAGTTTCTGCAGAATGTATTAACCATAGATTTTGACTAAAAGGCACACAGAGAATCATGGGCAATGTAGTCGCACAACAGCCTGAGTACCAAGGTTTAGCCGTCAGGCTCACATTATAATGTAATAATATTACATTCCCTATTTAACTAGAGTTACCATTTATTCTTGGTAGACAAAATGTCTGCATACATTTATTATATTATATTATATATGTATGGTATTACATTTTATATATTATATATATATATATATTCATACAGCACTAGCATATTCCTCAGCGCTGTACATTAGGTAAGCAAGAGAAACACAACATTGTTATAGAACAGTCCTCAGCGTCCATCATCAAATAAGAGCCCCATAGGAAACCATAGAGTAATGCTTTCCTATGGGCGGATTTGAATGCGCACGCGCCTCTGGCCGGGCATGCGCATTCAGCTCCACTCGGGAGCTGACATCGGCGGCTGAGGAGAGGTCACTAGGGAGCCTGGTGCTGGATTAAGGTAAGTGGCTGAAGGAGTTTTAACCCACACACACACAAACACACACTGCCCCCTCACACCTACATTGGTGTCTGCCGCAGGTTGTGCCGCAGGTTGTGTGAAGGGGGTGGGGATATAAATGGTATCATATCCCTGCTCCCTGTGTACCACACATAGTGGCTGGCGCCCTGTGATGGGGCTGTGCTGCAAGATAGGACTCCACAGAGCCAGACAGCATGCCCCCCAGGGACCAGATTGAACAGATGTAATTATGTAATTGTGAATGTCTGTGTATGTATGTATGTCTCTGTATGCATGTCTCTGCATGTATGTATGTATGTTTCTGTATGTATGCATGTATGTATGTATGTCTCTGTATGCACGGGGCTGTCTTTAACGCTGGCCCCTGCCCTATTTGGGCCCCGCACTCTAAGGAGGCCCTCTGGGTGGCCCATGCACTTAGGGCCACACGGTGGGCTTCCATCAGCAGGGGTCCGGTCAAGTGCTGTGGCCATTTAACAGCACGACCGGGCCCTTGCTTTTCGGCAACATGGGAGGACGTGACTGCCGCGAGTCACTTCCTCCCATAAAAAGATCAGATGCACAGGAGGGAGCAGGAGGAGCAGAGCAGAAGTGAGGAGAAGGCAGTGAGGATGGGGGCTCCTCACTCACTTCACCCTCAGGCACCACTTCCTCCCATAAAAAAGAGCAGATGCGACAGTCACTTCCTCCCATAAAAAGAGCAGATGCGCAGGAGTGAGGAGAAGGCAGTGAGGATGGGGGCTCCTCACTCCCAACACCCTCAGGCACCACACTGGACCCCAGGGAAGCCACCCTCCAGCAAAAGGTAGGAAACTGGAGGGTGGGTTTAAAAATGTTTTTACATGTGTGTCAGTATGTCTGTGTGTGTGTGTGTGTGTGTGTGTGTGTGTTTCAGTATATCTCTGTGTGTGTCAGTATGTGTGTGTGTGTGTCAGTATGTCTGTGCGTGTTTCAGTATGTCTGTGCGTGTTTCAGTATGTCTGTTTGTGTCAGTATGTCTGTTTGTGTGTATGTGCCTCTATTTGTGTCAGTGTATGTGCCTGTGTGTGTGTCAGTATTCCTTTCTGTGGGTGTCAGTATGTTTGTCAGTGTTTGTATCTATGTCTGTCAGTGTATGTGTCTGTGTGTGTCAGTATGTTTGTCAGTGTTTGTGTCACTATGTCTATCAGTGTATGTGTCTGTGTGTGTCAGTATGTCTGTCAGTGTATGTATCTGTGTGCATCAGTATGTCTGTCAATGTATGTATTTGTGTGTGTCAGTATGTCAGTCAGTTTATGTGTCTGTGTATCTGTAAGTTGTCAGTGTATCTGTACGTAGTTAGTGTGTGTGTGTATCTCTGTGTGTCAGTATGTCTGTTGGTGCATGTGCCTGGGTGTGTGTGTGCGCGCGTCAATATGTCTGTCGGTGTATGTGTGTGTGTGTCAGTATGCCTGTCAATGTATCTATTTGTGTGTGTCAGTATATCAGTCAGTTTATATGTCTGTGTCTGAGTATCTGTAAGTAGTCAGTGTGTGTATCTGTTTAATTGCATGTGTGTCAGTGTGTCTGAGCACCAAAATTATATATAAACACACATTCAAAAAACAACACTACACATAAATGCATACTTGCATCCAAACTCCAGCACCACATACAAAAACATGCTTACATTCAAACAGTGCAAAATATAACCCTGCAAGCATGGGAAATTAGTAGAACCCCACCTGTCAATGCATTATTGGAGTTGCACGACAGATAGGGTTCTACCTTTTGTCCAACCTTGCAATTGATTCTTGCACCAGAGAGCTTTATACTTTAGTTCCGCCACTGCCAGGGGCGGGCTGGGCCGGGGGGCAGGGAGGCAATTGCCCCCCAGGCCGCCCTAAATTCCTGTAAGGCCGGCCGCGGCGGGCCGGCCCTTTAAATACTGCAGCCGCCTGAGCGCTCTGTTAAGAGCCTCAGGCGGCTGCAGCTTCTCCCCTCCCCTCCCCTGTAGCGTGGCCGAGCTGCACTCCGGTCCGCGGTGGCCGGCCAGCCGGCCGGAGTGATAGGAGGGTGCACACTGAGTGTGCACTTCCTGTCAGTCCGGCCGGTTACAGGAAACAGAAACTCCTG
The DNA here is from genome assembly GCA_933207985.1 of Pelobates cultripes. NCBI lineage: Eukaryota > Metazoa > Chordata > Amphibia > Anura > Pelobatidae > Pelobates > Pelobates cultripes. The sequence continues at coordinate 97,887,486 of OW240917.1, forward strand.
TTCCGCGCGGAGTTTCTGTTTCCTGTTACCGACCGGACTGACAGGAAGTGCACACTGAGTGTGCACCTTCCTATCACTCCGGCCGGCCGGCCACCGCGGACCGGAGTGCTGCTCGGCCACGCTACAGGGGAGGGGGTAAGAAGAGAGGGAGGAGGGGAGGGGGTAAGAAGAGGGGAGGGAGGGGAATAAGAAGAGGGGGGAATAAGAAGGGGGGATAAGAAGAGGAGGGGGATAAAGAGGAGAGGGGAATAAGAAGAGGGAGGGGAACAAGAAGAGGGAGGGGATAAAAGGGGAACAAGAAGAGGGAGGGGAACAAGAAGAGGAGGGGGCTTATAAAAAAGGGGGAAATAAGAAGAGGGAGGGGGGAGTAAGAAGAGGGAGGGAGTAAGAAGGAGGGGAGATAAGAAAAAAGAGGGGGTAAGAAGAAGAAGGCGAGTAAGAAAAAGATTGGGGGAGGAAGAAGAAGAGGAGGGAGTAAGAAGAAGAGGAGGGAGTAAGAAAAAGAGGGGGGGAGGCGAAGACAAGAGGGGGGGAGTAAGAAGAGGAGAGGGGGAATAAGAAAGGGGAGGGCGGAGTAAGAGGAGAGGGAATAAGAAAAGGGGAGGGCGGTGGAGTAAGAAGGAGGGGAGATAAGAAAGAGGGGGGGTAAGAAGAGCAAAGAAGGGGTGAGTAAGAAAAGAGTGGGAGTAAGAAGAAGAAGAGTGGGGAGTAAGAAGAAGAAGAGGGGGTAAGAAGAAAAAGGAGGAGTAAGAAGAAGAAGGGGGAGTAAGAAGAAGAAGGGGAGGAAGAGGAAGAAGAAGAAGGGGTAAGAAGAAGGGGGGGTAAGAAGAAGAAGGGGGAGCAATAAGAAGAAGGGGGGTAAGAAGAACAGGTGGGGGAGTAAGACGACCAAGGGGGGAAGTATGAAGAACACAGGGAGGAGGGGGGTAAGACGAACACAGGGGGTGTGAGGAGAACACATAGAGGGAGGAGTGAGAAGAACACAGGGAGGGTGGAGGGGGGGATGAGAAGAGCACAGGGAGGGTGGGTGAGTGTGAGAAGAGACCGCTAGGGGAGGGTGGGGGAGAGGAGAGACCACTAAGGTGCAGGGGAGAGCTCTACGGGACAGAAGGGGCAGCTCTATAGGACAGGGGCCAAGACAGGGAGCTCTTTCACACAACGCGCGCACACACACACACATGCATCCCTATACATACACAGAAACACAACATGCTTCCCTTACACACAGAGAAACACACAATGCATCCATTACACACACACACACAATGCAACCCTTACACACAAAGACAATGCATCCTTTGCACACATACACAGAAACAGACAATGCAAACCCGTACACACATATGCAAACACACACACTTCTTTTCTTACATACACACAGAAACACAATGCATCTCTTACACTCAATGCACACACATACAGACACACACCTTGCATCCCTTATGCATACAAACACAGATTCACACAATGCATCCCTTACACACAACCAGAAACACATAATACATCCCTTATACACAAATACACACTGCTTCCACTACACACAAACACACTACATCACCTGCACAAACTGGTAACCCTATACACTACATACCATAAGCACACATATTAGATCCTCTACAATAACACATAAAACATCCCCTACACACTCCACTCCCTGTGAGCGAACTCATGGGTGGGTGGAACTTATGAGTGGGCCTTATGGGCATACTCACCGTCAGGCCCTGGGGCCCAGACCTTGAGCTGTGTAAGGGGCCCCAAAAAATGGAGCTGCTTCCAATTCTCCCAGAACATTGAATTTTGTGACCACAGCTGCAAACAGCCTCCAGAGATCCTGTTCTACACCAGACCAGTGGAGCCAAACTGCAGCCCATCATCATCCTCATCTGCTTGTAAGTAGGCAATCTAGTATATTATTAGTGACACTAATCTATAATGTACCTCACATTAAAGGGACACTATAGCTTAATGAAGTGGTTCTGGTGTCTATAGCTGGTCCCTGCAGGCTTTTTAATGTAAACACACACTGTGTGCAGCACTGGCGTTAGTTCATATGGGTGGGGCATTGTGATGTCACATGGGGGCAGCAAATTTTTATTTTGTCTAGGGCGGCAAAAATCCTTGCACCGGCACTGATCCTGGGCAGGTGCACCAGTCTACTGGTGACCCACAGGAGGGGAGTGCACTGATTGCACTGCACTCTCCTCCTGTCCAGCCCCATCTTTACCGCAGTGCAAGTGCCCTCTGCCCCTAATTTACAGTGGCTCACACTCACAACAAGCAGTGCCTGGAGCCGTGAAGGAGCGGGTATGGCAAAGAGCTACTGATTAGCATAACATCAATATCCGTTATAAAACCAGGAAAAGGTGGGCATGGATGGTGAACTGATTTGGTGGTGCAATGGGCCACTTGACTGGTTTTGCCCCCCAGGCCTAAGGCTGCCAGCCCTCCCCTGGCCACTGCGTTTGGGTGAGTGTGTGATTGCATGTAAGGGAGTGGGGGACACGGTTTATGGGGGCCCCAGCAAATGCTTACACAGCATTCAATCATTATTAAAGACGGCACTGTGTATGCATGCATGCATGTATGTCTCTGTATATATGTATGTCTCTGTATGCATGTATATAACTGAATGTGTATGCCTGTATATATATATGTCTCTGTATGCATGCATGTACCTGTATGCCTTTGTGTCTCTGTATGTACGTATGTATATGTCTGTATGTATTTGTATGCGTGTTTCTGTATGCCTGTATGTATGTATGTGTCTGTATGATGGTATGCCTCTGTATGTATGTATGCCTATATGACAGTATGCCTCTATATGCATGTATGTATGTCTTTGTATGCCTGTATGTCTCTGTACGTATGTTTCTGTACGTCTCTGTGTGCCTGTATGTATGTATGTATCTATATGATGGTATGCCTCTGTATGCATGTATGTCTCTTTATGTATGTATGTCTCTGTATGTATGTCTCTGTATGTCTGCAGGTCTCTGTATGCCCGCTGGTCTCTGTGTGGCTGTGTCTGTATGTCTCTGCCTCTGTGTCTGTATGTCTCTGTGTCTGTATGTCTCTGTATGATTATTTTTGTGTTTGTATGACAGTGTACCTGTATGACTTTAACTGTGTGCCTGAAAAATGATGCCATGTGGTTTGGGAGGAAAGACATACAAAAGGGATCTGGAGGGGGAAAAGAGCCATACAAAGAGGGACTGTGGTGGAGAAGGAGACAAAGAAAGGAGTTGGGATAAGAAAGAGACACAGTAGGGGCTGGGATAAGAAAGAGACACAGAAAGGGGCTGGGGTGAGAAAGAGACACAGAAAGGGCCTGGGGTAAGAATGAGACACAGAAAGGGGCTGGAGGTAAGAGACACACAAAGGGGCAGGGGGAAGTTAGATACATACAAAGTGGGTTGTAAGACACACTAAAGGGGGAATAAAATACACTAGAGCACAAAAGGGGTAAGAAATTCAAAAGGGGTATTGCGACAAGACACACAGGTGAAGATGCATTAGTTATTTTTGTTAAGGTGGGGTGGGGGGTGGCAAAATGCATCTTCACCTGTGTAGCTAAAAATCCTTGCACCGGCCCTGCCCTCACATACACTGTACCCCCCACACACACACACACACACACACACACTTCCCCCCTCACACACCCACTGCCTCACACACATTGCACCCCACCCCTCACACAAACAATAAAGGAAAAGGAGTCCTGCGCATCCAGTATAAGTGTATACCACAGTTTATTTGAGGACAAAGTACAAACAGCAAATGTTTCGGGCGAAATGCCTTTCTCAATGCTAATGTCCTACAGTATACATAAGATACAGACAATATATACACAAACAAAGTGCTTACATGACCCAGAGTGATGCCCCCAAGTAATCAGATACACAAACAAGATCAGATGTGTAGTAAGTTTCCATAGCTCTTGCCAGTTTAATGCCTCCAGTCACTTCCTTGATCGGCAGATACGTGCATGATGACTTCAGACGTCATGTGCGTTGCGCGTGATCATGTTCCATTTTTGGCGATGGGTAACAATTATACAATCTTCTGAAAAGAATGGCAAAACAGTGCTTTAGACCATCACAGCATTTCAACAATCGTCTGAAAGCAATGGCAAAACAACATTTTAAATCATCAAAGCATTTCAAGGAATATTATAGTTCATTAATAAGATACAAAAAACTAGCAGTAATACTTAAGCACATTTAAGTTCACTAGAATGTGGAATATATTTATAAAGATAAACTTAAAGCTGTATTCAAATATACAGAACACACAAACAATTTATTTAATTAATTAATTTAAATATTTTATAATTATATATTTTGCTAGCTGGGGTGGGTGGGAGTTATGTGAAAACGGGGAATTTACTGTTAGTGCTGCTTACTGCTAGTTAAAGGTTAATGGTAATAAAAAAAAAGCTTAGAAAAATGTTAAATCTGTAAAAAAGTTAAGAAGGTTTAGGAAAATTTAAAAAAAATTAATAAGCAAAACAAAAGTTTAAAAACTCGTTTTTAAAAGTAAAAAAAATACATTTAAAAACGCTCATTACCACTACACCTGGAACAAGATAGAGGAAAAATGATCCCACGCTAAGGTTCAAAATATGCCTTTTGAATTACCCCAGGGTGTATTCTTTAATAAATAGTAAGTGTTTGTGGGAAAGTTTCAATAACCAACCGTCTAAAATACTCCAGATTGGAACATGGACACAGCGTAAAACTTCAAAGATAGAAAAAAACTGAATGGCTGCATCTCAAATGCGCCCCTTCAACATCCACATATACCTGGCAAAGGTACATACGGTGGTATTGCTGTACTCAGACGACATAGCTGGGCAACATATGAAGTATTATACAATCGTAGCACACATAAGGTTTGCTAAATATACTGTGCAGACTCACTGTGTGTGTCAAAAAGGCAGAAAAAACACATTACCCTACACTTGGTAGAAGCTAGCGGAAAAATGATCCCACGCTAAGGTTCAAAATATGCCTCTTGAAATACCCTGGGATGTCTCCTTTAAGAAATGGTATGGCTTTATGGGGTATTTGGATGATATAGCCTGGTAAAATACTCTAAAATGGGACATGGGCACAGCGTAAAAATGTAAAGTTTGAAAAAAAATGGAATGGCTGTGTCCCAAACGTGCCCCTCCGATGTCCACATATACCTGGCAAAGGTACACACTGGGGTATTGCTGTACTCAGCCGACATAGCTGAGCAACATATGAAGTATTATACACTGGTAGCACACATAAGGTTTGCAAAATATACTGTGCAAACTCACTTTGTGTGTCAAAAAGGCAGAAAAAACACATTACCCTACACTTGGTAGAAGCTAGCGGAAAAATGATCCCACACTAAGGTTCAAAATATACCCTTTGAAATACCCTGGGGTGTCTACTTTAAGAAATGGTAGGCCTTTGTGGGGTAGTTTGAATTTAAACCCTGCTAGCATGCTTGGAAATTGCACATAGGCCCAGCGTCAAAATTCAAAGTTCGGTAAAAACTGATATGGCTTTGTCTCCTATATGGCACTTTAGCTTCACGAAATAGTGCCAAAGACATTAACTGGGGGTGTCTTTTTACTGAGAAAACTTAGCCGAGCATAATTTGGGGGGTTTGAACTTAGTGGCACATGTGAAATATACAAAATGCCCAGCAAAAATGCAATCCATATGTAAAAAACGCACAAAATTATTTTTTATCACATACTTTAGCATATATTGGTGAAAAAATGGGGGCATGTTAAGGCACAATATGCACCTTATGACATACCCTGGAGTGTCTACTTTTACAAATGGTAGGCCTCTGTGTTTTTTTTTAAAACAGTTAAACTGGTATAAAACCCCAAATGGAAGCATAGGCTCATTAAATCCGTCTCTCAAAATTCTACTGTGAATACTGAAAAGGACAGGTCTCCTATATGGCACTGTAGCTTCACGAAATAGTGCCAAAGACATACAATGGGGGTGTCATTTTACTCAGAAGACTTAGCTGAGCATAATTTGGGGGGTTTGAACTTAGTGTCACATGTAAAATATACAAAATGCCCAGCAAACATGCAATCCATGTGTAAAAAACGCACAAAATTATTTTTTACCACATACTTTGGCATATATTGGTGAAAAAATGGGGGCATGTTAAGGCACAATATGCACCTTATGAGATACCCTGGAGTGTCTACTTTTACAAATGGTAGGCTTTTGAGGGCTTTTTTGAACAGTCAAACTGTTATAATACCCCAAATGGAAGCATTGGCTCATTAAATCTGTCTCCTATATGGCACTGTAACGTCACGAAATAGTGCCAAAGACATACAATGGGGGTGTCATTTTACTCAGCAGATGTAACTGAACACAAAATAAAACTTTGTACAGGAATAGCACACATCAACGTTACAAAATACACATGAGAATTTCTTTGTTATAAGTTTGTGTGCCAAAAACCAAAAAGAACACAATTTTACTCCAATATTTAGCAGAGGTTGGCGGTGAAATGGCTACGTAGAAAGTGTCAAAACAACCTTAGGTAAATAGCCCGTGATGTCTACTTTATATAAATATATACTTTTGTGTGGCAATTTTGTTTTCAATTATGGCTATTAAGCTTACAAGACAAACATACCAAATTCTAAAATCGCTCCACATTAAAGGTTTATTTTACTCCTTGTGCTTTGTGACTTGTAACTACCAAAAAAAACCTTAAAATCCGAGACACATTATATATTCTGTAAATCAGAACAACTAAATTAATTTATTTTTAATTACTTTCCTTAACCTCAGGGCCGGTGCAAGGATTTTTGCCGCCCTAGGCAAAAGTAAAGTTTGCCGCCCCCCCCCCCGTGACATCACAATGCCCCACCCATATGACCTGCCATGTTAACTAACGCTAGTGCTGCAGTGCTGCAGTGCCGCTGTGTTTACATTAAAAGGCCTGCAGGGACAGGCTATAGACACCAGGACCACTACATTAAGCTGCTGTGGTTCTGGGGACTATAGTGTTTCTTTAATGTGAGGTAAATTAGAGATTAGTGCCACGAATAATATACTAGATTACCTACTTACAAACAGATGAGGATGATGATGGGCTCTAGTTGCAGTCTGGCTCCACTGGTCTGGTGTATAACAGGATCTCTGGAGGCTGTTTGTAACTGTGGTCACAAAAATCAATGTTCTGGGAGAACGAGAAGCAGCTCCATTTTTTGGGGGCCCTTTACACAGCTCAAGGTCTGGGTCCCAGGGTCCACCTTCATGTTCCACCAATGAGTTTGTTCACAGGGGGTGGAGTGTGTAGGGGATGTCCTGATTTGTGTGTAAGGAATGCATTGTGTGAATCTGTGTTTGTATGTGTAAGGGCTGCAAGGTGTGTTTCTGTGTATGTAAGGGATGAAGTGTGTGAGTCTGTAAGGGGTGCTTTGAGTGTGTTTAAGGGGTGCATTGAGTGTGTGTAAGGAATGCATTGTGTGTTTCTGTGTGTGTAAGGGATACATTGTGTGTAAGGGTTGCATTGCGTGTGTGTGTGTGTAATGCATTGTGTGTTTTTCTATGTGCAAGGGGTTCATTGTCTTTGTGTGTAAGGGGTGCATTGTGTGTGTGTGATGGATGTCAATCTCTCCCCCCTCCCTTGTCACTCTCTTCTCCCCCCTCCCTTGTTACTCTCATTCCCCCTCCCTCCCCTGTCACTCCCCCCTCCCTGTCAATTTCTCTCTCCCCGTCAATTCCCCTCCCTGTCAATGTCTCCCCCCTCCCTGTTAGTTCCCCCCCTGTTAGTTTCTTCCCCCCACCTCCCTGTTAGTTTCTTTCCCCCCACCTCCCTGTTAGTTTCTTTCTCCCCCCTCCCGTCAGTTTCTTTCTCCCCCCCTCCCCTCCCTAGTTTCTTTCTTCCCCCTCCCTGTTTCCCCCCCTCCTTCCCTGTTTCCTTCTCCCCCTCCCTCCCTACCTGTTTCCTTCTCCCCCCTCCCTCCCTACCTGTTTCCTTCTTCCCCCTCCCTCCCTCTTTCTTCCCCCTCCCTCCCTGTTTCCTTCTCCCCCCTCCCTCCCTGTTTCTTTCTTTCCCCTCCCTCCCTGTTTCCTTCTCCCCTTCCCTCCCTCTTTCTCCCCCCTCCCTCCCTGTTTCTTTCTTTCCCCTCCCTCTCTGTTTCCTTTTCCCCCTCCC
>OW240917.1:97900438-97924859 GCA_933207985.1 Pelobates cultripes
GACACCTTGTTACAAACTGCTATTTGTAACGGGCCCTTGAAATGGCAAATTGCCCTGTTTCCCTGGGTTGTGGAGAAGCCTCTTTGCCAGCCTCCTCCCGCATGACTATGGCCCCTGGGAGATTGTGAAAATGTATGCACTTTTATTTGGTGTGTATGGCCCTTTAAGACTGTCGGTGGGCATATTGGGGCTTGTGGACTCTTTATGTGACTGGTGCTGGCCCTTTAAACACCTTTTTGGGACATCAGGAAGATTGGGACACTGCCCCTTTAAGGCCGTGTCCCCAGACTTGTTGGGGACACTGCCCCTTTAAGACGGTGTCCCCTGTGTCCCCAGACCTGGTGCAAACCCTTTGTGCCTGCCTGGTTATTTCCCACTTGGTTCAGTAAATGGGGCTTACTGAACCAAGTACCACACAGGCAGACCACCCAGAAGTGGAAGTGTGCAGGCAATTTACCTCCCAGAAGCTGCGGTTAACCGCAGCTTAATTGACAATGCTGGGAGGTCTTTGTTCGTTTGTCGAACACGTGGCGGCGGCCATCTTTGATCATTCGACGAGGTCAGCGGTATGTGTAGCCACAAATTCATGGAACTAAAATCGGAGCTACACCTTTTCCGCGAATAATCGCTTGAGCTCTACCTTCTCCCTCACTGGTTTTTTGCTGCAGAGACTAAGTCCCATTCGCGATGGGACTTAGTCGTTTTTTCAGCCTGAAATAGACCGACCTCACAGCCCAAATCTATGGAACTGTTTTGGGCAGGGAAATGTGCTTGCAGTCGGTCATAAAGGGACCTCCAGCTAACTTTTTAACCCCTGGATGGATTTGGCTGATTTTTGGTTATGTTTATGTTTTTAAGTGTGCTGATTCCAAATATGTAATTATGAAGATGGGATGTGTAGTTTTAAAGTTACAGTGTATGGCTAAAAACTGTATTTTTACTGCCTGTGTTTAATTATGTTAATCTCTTCCCAAACGTCATTTCGTTCAAAGTGGAGAGAATGTTAAAAAAATATATTTTTGTTCGGAGTGTGAGAAATGCTTTTCAGCCGCTTCTAATCTTAAGCATCATTTGAGGAGCCATACAGGAGAGAAACCTTATTTGTGGTGTGTTTAGTATTGTTTTGATCAGTTTAATACCTTCCGCGTCTCCTATCAGTGGACGTGTATATGGCAGCCATTTTAGGAACCGCATGTGACGGAACGCTGGCACTCCGACTGAGTACCTCCGCCAATCGATGCTCCTAGTGCTCGCTGAGGACTCCAAGCACTCCAACCGACACCATCAGCACTGCAGACCCCACTTCCAGCGATGCAACTGCGCCGGGGTCTCTGCTGTTTCCACCCACCCTGGACCCAAGGCCAGGATCCAGCTTCCAGTGGGTGAACCTCTCTTTCCCCAGAGAGCAGGAACAGGAACAAATCAAGCTATTGCAAGAGCTTCCTCTGGGGAGTAAGTGATTATAGCAATCCCCAGAGTGTAGGTATCCCTTCCCCCAAACATGAGCCAAGGCTTAATGCTGGAACAAGACTGATTTACTGGCACACAGAACTCACAATTTATGCAACACAAAACTCCTCCTCTGGGCCAGGCTAGATAATTGAGTTTCTACAATACACAAAGCTCAATTATCTGCTGGCCAGAAATAATACAGTTTCATAAAACACACAGGGACCCCAAAACATGCAATAACCCCATAAAAAGTATATCCTTGGAACCGGGGGATCTGGGTGAACCACATATCCAAAATTCACCCAGATCCGTTCAGTACTTTGGAAAATACAGTTTAATGCAGATTCTGCAGAACATATACAGGCTAAATGAAAAACAATCACTGTATAATGTGTCCCCTGCTGTATAGTCCAAAACCACTGCACGATGTCTCTGTGCACCAAATACTGGCGAGATGGCACCGTGTTGAAAAGTCCAAACAGTGTCTGTGAGTTAAAATGGCCGCCATCCATTGTTCTCACCATGTGCTTCTGATACAGGAAATGGTGGCTACCCAGTAACTCCACAGTATGTCCCCAGATGGTTCTTAAAGGGCCAGCAGCAGCACAACACAAATCCATTATGCCCAAATCATGTCTTTAAAGGGCAATACATCCCAGGGGCCATAGTCACAGGGCAAGAGGCGGGCAAGCAGTCCTCTCCAGGCACAAGTGGAGAAGGGCACTTCGTCACACCATATCTGCCAAGTGACCCTATGTAGGGGGACCAGTCCCTATTCTGCTCTGTGTCAGTGTGTATCAGGGAACCTTAGGACAGGTGTCAATCCATATCTGCCAAGTGACCCGATGTAGGGGGAACAGTCCCTATTCTGCTCTGTGTCAGTGTGTATCAGGGATCCTTAGGACAGGTGTCAATCCATATCTGCCAAGTGACCCTATGTAGGGGGACCAGGTGTCAATCCATATGTCAAGGTGTCAATATGTCATATGTCAGGTGTCAATCCATATTCATTGTGATTTAGGAATGTTAGGTGATTTCTGCCCTTTATGGATTAAAACCAGACTCTGTATCAACTGTGTAATTTTCCATGGGGGTTTTGCCATGGATCCCCCTCCGGCATGCCACAGTCCAGGTGTTAGTCCCCTTGAAACAACTTTTCCATCCCTATTGTGGACAGAAAGAGTCCCTGTGTGTTTTAAAATTCGCATGCCCATTGAAGTCTATGGCGGTTTCGCGACATAAAATTTCGGGTTCGCGACATCACTATTAGCAATTGGTTGAGGACTTTTTGTATTTTAGCTAGTGTGATGTCGAGAAGTCTCAGGAGCATTGTTCCCAGTTATTTTGCTACCTTGACTTGCGTGGTGGCGTTATGATGAACAGTTTCATCAGCGCTTGTCTGCCAATCAAGGGATGCAGTGGGATCAAATGGACATACCACTCTGGAAGAAGCTAATGATAGCACAGAAGGCCTCCCCCTTTAAGTCAGGGGCCGGCACGGGATTGTCATCCACCTCCTCGGTCAGCCATTAAAAAAAAAGTTTCTGCTGGCTCTTCAATAAAGGGCAGTGCAGATGTTGGGGGCACATGTCGGTTTAAGCATGAGTGCTCGGGTTGTGGAGGAACCCACGAACTGTGGCTAAACAGCTACGGTAACCAGGTCGATGCGTCATTACTGAAGGATGGTTTTACTAGTGGTTTTGTAATCCCGTTCCGGGATAGGGTAGTGGTTCCTCATCTTCATAATTTAAAATCGGTTGGGGAATTTCCGGGGGTGGTGCGAGAAAAAATTGCTTAAAGAGTTCCAATTGGGCAGGATGGTGGGGCCTTTTGCGGAGCCCCCGCTTCCTCATCTTTGGGTTTCACACATGGATGTAATGCCAAAGAAGGAACTTGGTAAGTACCGGTTGATACTCCATCTTTTTTATCCAAAGAGATTGTCCGTAAACAATGATATTGATAAGGCTCTTTGTTCAGTATCTTATGCGTCGTTTGATCAGGCGGTTGATTTGATTCAGTGGGCGGGCCGCTGAGCATTGTTGGCAAAGGCAGATGTGGAATCAGCGTTTCATATCCTTCCAGTTCACCGCAAATGTCATAATTTGTCGGGCTGTTATTTTGAAGATCTTTGCCCAAAGGGTGACCATAGGGTGTTCATCTGCGCCTACTTTGAAAAATTTAGCACCTTTTTGGAGTGGATGGTCAGGGTCGAGGCAGGAACAAAATTTGTGGTTCTCTATCTGGATGATTTCCTGTATGTCTGGCCTTCCGGTTCAGAGACTTGTCGTATAGGATTGAGAACGTTGGAATGGGTGGCGCATGTTTTTGTTGTACCTTTGACGGTTGGTCCCACAACGTGTTTGAGTTTTTTGGGCTTGGAGGTAGATTCCGTCAGGGAGAATGTCGTTTGCCAAAAGACAAATTGCTTGCTCTTCGTGGGCTGGTGTCGGAGGTCAGGGAAGCAAAAAAAGTTACGTTACGTACATTACAGTCATTGATTGGCCGTTTGAACTTCGCATGTCGGGTGATCCCTATCGATAGGTTCTTGGCAAAGGGCACTGGGGGGTGGTGTCCCCTCATCATTTCATTTGGGACACAGCATCCATGAAAACTGATTTGGACTTCTGGGTGGTTTTTCTCCATGAGTTTAATGGGCGGATCTTTTTTCAGTATTCAGCCATTTCTTCTTCAGAATTGGAGTTATTTACGGATGTGTGGGTTTTGGGACTTACTTTTCGGGGTAATAGTGTGCGGGAGCATGGCCAGAGGAATGGAAGGCTAGCCCGCTTATTCGTAATTTATCTTTTCTAGAGCTTTTTCCCCTAGTGGTAGCAATAGTTTTGTGGGGTTGCCAGTTGTGGGTTAAGAAGGTGATATTTTTTATGGACAATATGTCGACAATGGCCACAGTAAATGGACTTTCTGCTTCCTCTATTCCTGTGGTTCGGCTTCTTCACCGCTTTGTCTTGTACTGAATAAAATTTAATATTGTCTTTCGGACACGTCATGTGCTGGGTATTTTAAATGTTAGCGCTGATTCGCTGTCTCGTTTGCAGTGGGGGTGGCTCCAGGTGCGCAAGTGAAGGGTTTGTCCTCTTCGGAAGACGTGTGGCAGCTCGGTACCTCCTGCCCGGCAGACTGATAAGGGAGTATTTAGCACCTTCTACTAGGGCAGATTACAGTAAGGTGTGGCAGGAATGGGATGAAACGTTGAACTATCCAGGGGTCAGCTTTCGGCGGATGCACTGTTGGACACATTATTATGGTTTGCTTGCCGTTTGTTTGGTTTGGGTGCATCTCCTGCGGTGGTTGGGCGTAAATTGTCAGCTTCAGACTTTTTATTTAAACCTAATGGGTGGGAGGATGTTACGAAGCATTTTATTGTTCGTTAAGCTCTCAAAAGGATTTAGGAAGGGGAGGGTGTCGGTCAACTCTAGGAGGCCAGTGTCGTTCTACATTCTTCGAAGGGTGGTTCAGGTGCTACCCAAAGCGTGTTTCTTTCAGTACGAAGTCGTATTGTTCTCTGTGGTTTGTAGTTGGGCCTTTTTGGGGGCATTTCGGGTTAGCGAGTTGGTCAGTGCCAATCGTTTTGGGGCTGGGGGTTTACAGTCTTTAGATGTCGAATTGTGGCATAACAGGGTGGTTATTAATTTGCATCTTTCCAAGATGGATGTTTTGGGAAAAGGCTGGTTGGTGACGTTATTTCCATTGCCTGGAATTGAGGTATGTCAGTTTTTTCGTGCGGATACAGGGAGTTCCTTTTTCTTGCATGCAAATGGTTCCGCCCTATCAAAGTATCAGTTCCTCAGGGTCTGCCAGTTGGCCTTGATTCGTTTAGGCTTGGATCCAGTTCATTTTGGGACTCATTCCTTTAGTATTGGCACTGCAACAGAGGCTGCTCGATTGGATCTTGGGGATGAGTTAGCAAAGAGAATTGGTAGGTGGGAATATGTGAGGTTCAGATCCTATGTTAGGCCCAATAAACTGGTTTAGATCAGGTTAGGGAGGTGGTCTTGTTATTACCTGTTCCTATGAGGTTTTTTCTCAGTCTCTTTCTTTTCTAAGTTGGACTGCCTGGTTGGTCGAACATTCCTACATTTACTGGGCGCTTCAGAGAGCTGCAGCTTGCGATCATGATTTACAGCTGGGCTTTCCTCGCTCCCTGGTTCGACTCCGGTAGTTTGGTTATTGAGGTTGGGGTTGGAGAGCTATTTGTTTGGAAATTTTTAGTAAGGTTATTTTGGGGCAGCTGCCAGATATGGTAGTGCTTCATGCTGGGGGAAATGATGTGGGGCTGGTGCCCCAGAGGGATTTGATTCTAGGCATGAAGAGGGACGTGGACATATTGAGAGAGTTAATGCCCGGGCCTGTGGTCATTTGGTCAGAAATGTTTCCTCGTTGTCACTGGCGCCATGAGCGGAATCCTTCTGCGGTGGCTAAGATTAGGAGTAAAGTTAACAAGGTGATAACTGCGTATGTAAGGCGGTTGGGGGGGTGGTGATTAGGCATATGGAGTTGGAAGTCATGCTTCCAGGATATTACAGGCATGATGGGGTTCAACTCTCTGAAGTTGGCTTAGATTTTTTTATTGTTGGGTTTTCAGGAGGGCCTGCAGCTAGCACTCTTTTGCTAGGGGGTTGTGGGGGGGTTGGCGCTCAACTGGTTTGAGGAGTTAAACTCTGAACTTTGGTGGGGGATGGAGAGAAAAGTTGGGGGGTAGGTTGGATTGATATGGGGTAAAATGTTTAGTTCAGGGAAAATAGGTTGTCCTTTGGACTGGTTTGGTAGGTTCGGGCTTGTTGGTAGCTCAGATTCCCGGCTCGGTAGGGGTATCTCGGTATACCTCTACAATTGTGGAACGGTGAAAATGAATACCCGTGGTGGCAATGGTTATGTGTTCAACGTTAATTATATGGTGTTATAATGGGATTTATTGTTTATGTAGGAATGGGTCATTGTCGGGGGTTTAATTGTATAAAGGCAAGATGCTGGATTTACATGTCAATGTTGGCATGGTGTTGACAATTACCTTAATTTTACATGTTAAAAATTACTATCAATAAAAGCTGTGATCATGGGGGGCGTGGCCTGACCAGGGAACGAGCTGGACGTGGCTGAGTAGAGCTCCGGCCCCAGCGCGCCCTTTTTAGCATACTTTAGCGGCAATTTGGACAATTTTTCGACGACAAAAGACACAAAACACCAAGCATGGACAAGAGGCACCCCAAGAAGCACACCAAGAGGGGGACCGAGGGTGGGACCTCGGTCCTAGACCTGATGTCGGCCCATAAGACTGGGACGGAAGAGCCTCAAGATGGCGCCGGACGGAGCCCCTCACCTCCCCCACCTCATTCACCCTCATCACACGAGGTACAAGGGGAAACACGCCACGGTGGCGAGACGGCACAAATATTAAAGCACCTGGCCGAGGTGCAAGCATACCTGGCAGGGGAAATAGACAACTCCATGGCGGTCCTTCGCAACGAAATTGCCGCCCTGGGGACGCGCACCGCTCGCCTCGAGGAGCGCCTAGAAGCCACGACTAAGGCCCATAATGCGGCGACCACGTGCATAAATGGGCTGGCGGTCCGCATGACGGAGGCCGAACTCGCCATCGAGGATATGGCCAATAGGTCACGAAGAAACAACCTCCGCCTGCGCGGCCTGCCCGAGGGAGAGAAGGAGGGCACACTTCCTACCTTGCTTATGGCCATCTTTAAACCCCTGCTGCCAGACCTCCCCGAGGATAGGTGGAATATGGAAAGGGCACACAGGGCCCTCCGCGCCAGGCGCACCGACATCAATTCCCCCAGGGACATTATAGTACGCTTCCTCTTCTTTCAGACCAAAGAGGCCCTGCTACGCAAGAGCAGGGAGGCCAAAATCACATACGAGGGGAAGGAACTGCAGGTGTACCAGGATCTGGCCCCCAGCACCCTGCAGAGGAGAAGGGAGTGGAGGCCGGTAACTGAGGCATTACGCGGTGCAAGTATTCAATACGCCTGGGGGTTCCCTTTTCGCCTGATGGCGTTTCAAGGGGGGAAGACCCATACCCTGATCCCTGGTGGTGACCCGAAGAGTTTCCTGGACGCCCTGGGAGTTACCGCCCGAGGAAGCCTGTCGGAGTTAAGGCCCTCGGGCCGTGGTCTGGACCCCCTCCCGATTGAATGGCAGGAGGTGGGAGCACGACGGCGCTGACTTCTGAACCTGGGTACAGTATACCTAATCTAGGGGTCACCTTGCAGGAGTCCGAGACTGTGTAGGAGGGTAGTCGGGTCTCTTTTGGGTGGTAGGCCTCCATGTCAGGCCCGGGCCCCTTGGACCTCACAAGTCTTGGTTCCGAGGATGGGGGGTATATGACATTGTTTGGGAGGGTACACAGGGAGCCTCAGAATTGGCATGGGAGTGGGGGGCAGCAGGGCCTAAGCCTGTCTCTCCCCTTTTTTCGTGGAACTTTAGTGGACTATACACCAACACGAAACGGTTGGAGCACATAATGAGGGACAGAGACCGCAGGGTCCAGACAGCCCGGTCCTCCTACCCTCGGATCCAGGAGGGCTTTTTAGCCGCGGGACTAATATTGACTCCTGTGCATCACGAGGCGACCGGCCGCCACCTAACCTCTCAACTGCTTTTTTGATATGTATGTTTAGGCTCAGACATAGGAACGGCCGGACGGCTACAGGTTAGGTGAAAGGTTATCAAAGGTTTCTCAGAGCCATAAGGGGGGGACATCTGCTTGCCGAGTACCCAACCACAAAATGGGAATGGCCCCAACTAGAAAGCATCTTGAATATAAATTAGAGATCTCACACCAACCCCATAAGCATAGCAAGAGGATGATGACAAACGCTAAAATTGTGCATAGACATACTCACTCCACATAATGAGGGAAAAAAGACGGAGGGGGTAAAGGAGGAGGGGAGTGGAAAAAAAGGGAGGGGAGAAAAAAAAAATTAAAATAAAACATAAGCAAACCAAAATTTACAAAATAAATAAAATGATAAAACTCAAAACTAAACGCTAACTCAAGTATAACAACGTCTAACCTAACAAACAGATACGAGGCCTGCATATTTTCAGAGAAACCTCAGTTAAGATGCTACACATAGATAGTAAACACTGAGGGGTTGACCACATGGCGGCTGCTGACGATGAGGGGGCGACGGGAGGGTAGGGTCGGGGGCTGTGGGGGACTGGGACTGGAAGGGGACACCTAGCGGTAGCAAACATCCACTGAACCCATACACCCTTCCGGACACCCCTCGGTCAGTGTAACCTCTAGACTGCTACCACTAGCAGCCTGAAGCCACGTGATCAGGGTCCTCCGATGGGGTGGAAAGACCGACCCTCTCGACGCTGAGGGGATAACTGAAAGGTGGGTGAGGGTGGGTGCCCTCAAGTTCGACCCTGGGGGCTCAGTCCCCCTGACCCCCCGGAAAACATTTGACAAAGTTATAGCACCGTGTTGGTGCATGTATTTCCAAAATAAAAAACATTTTTCTTCACTGTCAACCAATACCGAGGTACGGGTGCCGGTCAACTGATGCCCCGGCTAACGGTTCATACGTTTCTTTTCAAGGGTGTTTACTATTTCAGGTTCGTTATGTCCAGTTGCCATTGCGGCAAGCGCAAGAGCGCGTGGGGGGATGGCTCACGGACCCGCATCTCTTCCGAGCGCTGGACGCGGGTGGGATGTGGGGACATGACCCCCAAGACAGTCTGGCGGTTGGTAAGACCAGATGAAGATGGTGGAGCACGGGAGGTGCACCATTTTCTCTTTTTCCTACTAGTTCCTTCTATTCTATCCTTTTCCTTCCAAATTCCTGTACTAACCCAAGGGGGGGGCGGTGGGGCGTGGTGGGGGGGCGGGGGTGGGCGCAAGCTACAGCAGCCTTGTGGAATGGCCAGATGGCAGTTAAAATCACCTCACTTAATGTCAAGGGACTAAACTCCCCGACTAAACGGCGCTTGTTATTCAGAGAGCTCAAAAGGATGGGAACCGATATAGCTTTTGTCCAAGAGACGCATTTACCAAGACAAGCTAAATTCACATTAAAAAACCACACCTATAGCTCGGCATACGAAGCCAGGATCCTGGGCAAACGCAATGGCGTGGCGATCCTAATACGGAACAGATGCCCTATACGAATCACGTCCACCGAATCTGGCCCGGAGGGACGTTACGTCCTGGCCTCGGGCTCCATACTTTCCCACCCTATCCACTTAGTTAATGTCTACGCTCCAAACCACCCAGAGCCAGCTTTCTGGGAGATGCTTCAGACCAAAATCCAAACCCTACACCACGGGATGATTATTGTTGGGGGAGATTTGAACGCATCGCCCTGCCCGGCAATAGATAGGCGGGCAAGCAGCGGCACTCAGAGATCCCAAGGGAGGGGGAGCCAGGACAAACTATTACAGAGATTTATGGCTGGGGCGGTGTTGGTGGACGTGTGGAGAGCACATCATCCGAGCACAAGGGACTACACTTTCTTTTCAGCCCCCCACAGATCTTATTCCAGGATAGACATGTTCCTGGTAAATAATAGGAGCCTGCCACAAATAACTGGCTCAGACATTGGGTCCATCACCTGGTCGGACCATGCAGATATATCACTAACACTAGGCAGATTGAGCGAGGCGACCCCATGGACATGGAGACTTAATGCCTCCTTATTGAAAGACCAGGATATCGCGGCCCAAATCAAAACAGAGCTCAACAGCTATTTTGAAACCAACATCACCCCAGACGTGGCACTAGCGACAGTGTGGGCAGCCCATAAGACAGTAATTAGAGGAACACTCATTAAATTGGCGACAGAGGGCTGAACAACAACACCCGAGTAACCCGATTGACCCGACCGCTAAACGACTGGGGGATATCCGGCTGGCAATACATCAGCTACTCCTCGACGACACAGCCAAATCCATTACATGGTCCAAACGGACCTTCTACGAGCACGCAAATAAAATGGATACACTTTTGGCCAGGGTCCTGAAACCTAGACAAAGGGGGGGGGACATCACATCCATTAGACATAATGACGGCTCAATCAAAACTAACCCCCGTGACATAGCGGAAGTCTTTACGGACTACTATAAATCCCTATATAACCATTCACCAGGATCTGAGACGCGGATTACAGAGGAAGAAGCACTGACAAAACAATTTCTAGCAGATTTAGGGTTGCCCAAGCTAACACAGGCAGGGGTGGAAGCTCTAGAAGCTGAAATCACAAAAGAGGAGGTAGCACAGGCCATAACAGCCCTTAAGGGAAATAAAACCCCGGGACCGGATGGGTTCGATGGGAATTACTATAAAGAATTTCGGGAAGAGCTTACCCCTCATCTGACATCACTTTTCAACGCGTTTAGAGCAGGCGACACCCCAGACCACGACATGTCGCTAGCCACCATTGTCCTGCTGCCAAAGCCTGACAAAGACCCAAGCATTCCGGGTAGTTATAGACCGATCTCCCTCATCAACCAAGACATGAAAATACTAGCAAAAATTCAGGCGACAAGATTGAACCCATTCTTAGATACATTGGTAGATGCAGATCAAGTGGGATTTGTGCAGGGCAGGCAGTTATTTGAGAACACTAGCAGGAACATAGACATCATCTGGAAACAGAAGGTTACCCACACCCCAACTATGCTGGTCTCACTGGACGCTGAAAAAGCGTTCGACAGGGTCATGTGGACGTACTTGTTCACACTGCTGTCCCACATGGGGTTCCCTGAGCGGGCTACTAAGCTGATTAAGGCCATGTACAGCAACGTGCGGGCACAAGTGAAAATATCCGGAGCCCCACTGAACCCGTTCAGACTATATAATGGAACCAGGCAGGGATGTCCTCTATCCCCGCTCCTATTCATGCTTGCCCTGGAACCTTTACTGCAAGCCCTTAGAAAACATCCAGACATACGGGGATTCGGGCGGGAGGTAGGGAGTTCCTGGTTTCGGCATATGCGGATGATGTGCTCTTGACGCTCATTGACCCCCCCCAGCTCAATGAGAGCCTTGCAGGGAGTCCTTGAGGCCTACGGAGCGGTATCGGGGTACAAAGCCAACATGACCAAATCTAGCGCCCTCCCAGTAGAGATCCCAGATGGGGTACTGACGGCTCTCCAAAGGACACACCGCATACGTGTGGAACGACAGTCGATTAAATACCTAGGCATCAAATTGACAGCTGACCCAGAACAACTCTTCCAACAGAACTATACACCACTCATAAAACAACTCATCAGGGACCTGGAGACCTGGCATGATAGGCCCATCTCCTGGATAGGGAGGATTCATGCAGTCAAAATGAACATCCTACCCAGGATATTATTCTATTTCCAATCATTACCCATACACCTCTCTAAAACACACTTAGCACCATTGCAACAAGCGATTGGGAACTTTGTGTGGCAACACAAACGCCATAGAATTTCGAGACACATACTATACAGACCTAAAATCAGAGGGGGCCTCGGTCTACCTAATTTATATGGCTACTACTTGGCGACACAACTAGCACAAATAGTATTATGGCACTCGCCACCGGGAGAACGGAAATGGGTGGACTTAGAGTCCCTGATGGTAGGGGCGGATATCCCTCAGCTCCTCATATGGGTACCCAAAGATAAAAGACCAATTATTAGAGTTACATGCCCAGCCATATTAAATTCTATCCATGTTTGGGATAGAGCTCAACAGCGACATGGGCTGGCATCAGCCCCATCCCCCCTGATGCCTTTTCTTCGGAATAGGGCATTCCCACCCGGAATGGAGGCACGCAATTTTAGGAATCTAGAAAGAATAGGTCTGCAACGAATACATCAACTAGTTCAAAATTCAGAAATCGTAACCTTCGATGCCCTGCAACAAAGAGGTCACCTCACGCCTGCTGATTTCTTCCGGTACCTTCAAATAAAAGATTTTATAAAACTCCCTTGGGTTGGAGCGGCAGCCCAAAAACCCATGACTTTCTTCGAACAAATATGTTCGCAAGACCGCATGCCTACGGGCCTGATAACTAGGCTATACGCCCACCTCTGCTCTATGCCTAACGAGGGGGAAACTTTAACATACACAGTGGGACAGGGACCTAGGGGAACAACTGGAGGGAATAGAGTGGCAGGAAATCTGGGAGGCCAACCATAAATCATCAGTATGCGTAACGATGCAGGAGCAAGCAATTAAAACGATGCTTCGCTGGTACACAACCCCGGTAAAGCTATACCAAATGAAAAAAAGTCCCACTGATTTCTGTTGGAGGGGATGCGGACAGAAAGGGACGTATATCCACATGTGGTGGGAATGCCCCCTGATACAAAGATTCTGGCAACAAATTAGAGAGATCCTAACCCAAGTGCTGAACAGAGCCCCCCCCCCCCTAGACCCATGGTTATATTTACTAAGCAGAACAACTGACGGGTGGACTAGATGCGAACAAAAACTCATCCACAAGGTAACTCTAGCAGCCAGGAGAGCGGTGGCAGCAGACTGGCTCAAACAGACCACTCCACTCCTCACGGGGATCATTAATAGAATAAAGGAGGTACATATGATGGATGACCTGACAGCAAGAGTCAGGGGGACGCAAAAACAATTCCAGAAAGTATGGGCACCATGGGAGGAAAGCCCCCTGAGCTAGCATTACTCAGTAAACCCGAGGCACACAGGGCAGATAAAACAAAACATAAGAGCAAAGCACATCGATTCTGGGCCTCCCACACCCCTCCTCCCCCTCCTCCAATGCCCCGACATCCCTTCTTGACACCATATATTCTTTTCTCTCACTTCTATCCTTTAATTCTTCGGTTCTCTGTTTTCTTTACCTCTTTCTTCTCTTATTGATTTATAACCACTAAATCTAAAGTAGACTAATAGTAACTCGTAAAACCAGATAAGCTCCTAGGTAACTGACACATGGGCTTAAAGGGACAATAGTGGGGAATGGCCGACCATCATCTACTACAAAGTACGAGACAGATGGGCTATCACACTCTAAACGCATTGTTCCTGTCACTATCTGTCAAGGCTGAAGACTTCGCTCGATATGTGCATGCGTTCTCTGCCAACGTAAACAGGGAACTTAAAACAATAAAGCAATGTGTCTAGCAGGATACACTCTGCCTAAAGATGCGCAAGATGTTTAACATGGTACATGTCACAACAAAATGCACAAGCTGCCAAACGTGTTGTTCTCCACCTTAGAAATGTATAAGATGTCTAACATGAGGTATTTCATAGTAAACATGTGCACGACATCTACATGCTATATATCTAGTATAGACTCTGACACTATACTTATACACACTATGACCTTATCCTATGCTTTTTTAAAAACTAGTGCAGGATACCTGACATGATACCCTCGTCCTTAATAATGTATGAAGTAACCTGACATGATACACAACACTTTTCAAGAATACCAGTTGCCTAGCACGACATATGCTACATTGGAAGTGGGCGAGTCCCATTTCATGGTATGTTTATTCATTGTCTACTTTTTTCTCTCAACAAAATGTAAAAATTGTGCTGTATATTACTTGGTCATTTTTTGTATGTTATGCCTATTGCCGCTTACAACGGCTATCGTGGCTGAGTAAGCATGTTGTTATTTTATGTACAACAGAAAATAAAGAATTAAAAAAAAAAAAAGCTGTGATCATTTTTTACTAAAAAATAGGGTGTCAGTGTTTTTATGGGGATTGGTGTTGGGTTTAAGCATATGCCGCAGAAGCGACCATGCACATGTCATGGAAGATATGTCATCCTTAAGATAAATGTCACAAGAAAATGAATGTAATATAAAATAATGCAGCCATAAACATAAAGAATAAGAAAGGGGCTTTGCTTGGGCAAGCTTAGAATTAAATCAGAAAGCAACAGCATTTAAATATTATAAGGCAATGTAAGAATAATAATACCACAATGTTTGATCAGAATGTTTAGTTTTTAAAAGGAACCAACCTGAACCATATTTATTTTGCCCACCATTAACTCTAAATAAAAGAGCACACTATAAATCAACACAACACTGGGGATAAAGCTGCTTTTATTGTCTTTAAGCAAAGGCTGAGTAATAGATATTTTGCCTTCGTGCTGTCAACACACTGGTTTCATCAGTTTTGTGTAAGTTTTCCCAAGGTCTTGAGATCGCTTGATGTGCTTACAGAGAGTAACCTGTTAATTATAAAAAAGTGGAACAGTTTGCAGGGTGCTTAGAGTCTTTAACATTGCCAGGAAGACAGCTGAAGGCACTGCAATGCATCTTTCTGACACTGTAATCCCGCCACGAGGGGAGTGCAAGGTTTACCAGTAGTTAGAAGCACTTTACTGACTTCAAGCACTCCGCTTTCTTCATAAATTTCTATTAACAAGCCTCTGTTTACAGTTTGCTCTCATTTTTATTTGTGAAGCATCACGTAAACATTTTAAAAGCTGTCTGAAGTAGAAACAGAAAAATGTTTTAGTTACACAGCTTGAGGCCTGCATTTTATTTACTCAAGCAGGCCTAGCATCAAACATGGCACCGTTTATTTGGTCTATTGAGTTAATCTACACGGTTTGCTGCTGTATATATGGCTACACAAAGGGGTCCCTTGATATTTCTTCCCTGCACCCATAAAAGTTTATAATGACAAAGTAACACTAGTAAATGTGCTCCCTGACCATAAAGTTCCAGAGCTGAGTAGAAATGAAGTGGCTTTTTTTAAGATGGATTTGGGCCTAAGGAAAAGAGATCCAGTGGTGGGGGTAACGGTAGAGCAGAGTAGACATTTGTTACATACAATTTAAATATTTGGCAACTAAATTCTATCTGCCCAAATATTCATAACTACATGAAATATTACAGTAGTAAACTACAGGTAAAAATTGTAGCATTATTATAGTAAATTAATAACGTAGTAACAAAGGTGGATGAAATCCGGTGGAGTGTCTTCTGAATTTCAGTCCGTACCTTAAAGTTGCAGTGTTGAAATGAAGTGTCTTTATTGCAAATGGGTGTGGGATTGGGCCTTAAAGTTGCAGTGTGGAAATAAAGTGGCTTTCTTGCAAATGAATGTGGAATTTGACATATTGCACTGGATTGGATTCTCTGCTTTTAAAAAAAAAAAAGGAAAAAAAAAAGATATAAGGAATATTATGCATGCAAAGTGTGTGTGTTATGATAGCAAACAAAAACCTACTCCTTTTAGGAGACTAACTAAACAGATGCATTTCAATTCTAACAGTACTGGTCAGCTAAGCTACTTCACAGTCATAAAACAATAAAAAAAAAACAGCACAAAGGTTTTCTTACCACTTAGGCTTAGTTTCACACCTTCTCTGTATCTGTAATCAGCAGCTCTAGTGAAAACATCTCAGCAGGTTAAATAGGGCTGGGCATTGTTAATAAACCCTTTAAGGATGATGGCAATTGTAAGTTCTAATCAAAATAAAACTTACCAAAACCTAGAATTTGAGCTATATGTCTGTTCTACCATAATTTACCTTGTTCATATTACAGGGAGTGCAGAATTATTAGGCAAGTTGTATTTTTGAGGATTAATTTTATTATTGAACAACAACCATGTTCTCAATGAACCCAAAAAACTCATTAATATCAAAGCTGAATATTTTTGGAAGTAGTTTTTAGTTTGTTTTTAGTTTAGCTATGTTAGGGGGATATCTGTGTGTGCAGGTGACTATTACTGTGCATAATTATTAGGCAACTTAACAAAAACAAATATATACCCATTTCAATTATTTATTATTACCAGTGAAACCAATATAACATCTCAACATTCACAAATATACATTTCTGACATTCAAAAACAAAACAAAAACAAATCAGTGACCAATATAGCCACCTTTCTTTGCAAGGACACTCAAAAGCCTGCCATCCATGGATTCATGGTGTTTTGATCTGTTCACCATCAACATTGCGTGCAGCAGCAACCACAGCCTCCCAGACACTGCTCAGAGAGGTGTACTGTTTTCCCTCCTTGTAAATCTCACATTTGATGATGGACCACAGGTTCTCAATGGGGTTCAGATCAGGTGAACAAGGAGGCCATGTCATTAGATTTTCTTCTTTTATACCCTTTCTTGCCAGCCACGCTGTGGAGTACTTGGACGCGTGTGATGGAGCATTGTCCTGCATGAAAATCATGTTTTTCTTGAAGGATGCAGACTTCTTCCTGTACCACTGCTTGAAGAAGGTGTCTTCCAGGAACTGGCAGTAGGACTGGGAGTTGAGCTTGACTCCATCCTCAACCCGAAAAGGCCCCACAAGCTCATCTTTGATGATACCAGCCCAAACCAGTACTCCACCTCCACCTTGCTGGCGTCTGAGTCGGACTGGAGCTCTCTGCCCTTTACCAATCCAGCCACGGGCCCATCCATCAGGCCCATCAAGACTCACTCTCATTTCATCAGTCCATAAAACCTTAGAAAAATCAGTCTTGAGATATTTCTTGGCCCAGTCTTGACGTTTCAGCTTGTGTGTCTTGTTCAGTGGTGGTCGTCTTTCAGCCTTTCTTACCTTGGCCATGTCTCTGAGTATTGCACACCTTGTGCTTTTGGGCACTCCAGTGATGTTGCAGCTCTGAAATATGGCCAAACTGGTGGCAAGTGGCATCGTGGCAGCTGCACGCTTGACTTTTCTCAGTTCATGGGCAGTTATTTTGCGCCTTGGTTTTTCCACACGCTTCTTGCGACCCTGTTGACTATTTTGAATGAAACGCTTGATTGTTCGATGATCACGCTTCAGAAGCTTTGCAATTTTAAGAGTGCTGCATCCCTCTGCAAGATATCTCACTATTTTTGACTTTTCTGAGCCTGTCAAGTCCTTCTTTTGACCCATTTTGCCAAAGGAAAGGAAGTTGCCTAATAATTATGCACACCTGATATAGGGTGTTGATGTCATTAGACCACACCCCTTCTCATTACAGAGATGCACATCACCTAATATGCTTAATTGGTAGTAGGCTTTCGAGCCTATACAGCTTGGAGTAAGACAACATGCATAAAGAGGATGATGTGGTCAAAATACTCATTTGCCTAATAATTCTGCACTCCCTGTAAGTGTACCCACATTTATTATATATAATTGTGTTCAGGAGAAACAGGGCTTTAATTTCTCATCAAATATTTATATTATAATTTAATATTATATTATTAATTTAATACTTATTATGATATAAGAAATTAAGACATTTTATTTTTCAAGTTCTGCATGGCATTTTAAGTGTGAATGTTATAACACTGTTGGCTTTGAATGCAATACATTACACATTTTTGTGTTCAGCAATGATTCACGAGTACAACAGTACCCCCTATGTACAGGTTTTATAGGATTTTGGAAAGTTACAGGGTAAAATATAGGACTTTACCCTTTTCAGTTTTTGCACTGGTTTGCTGGACCTTTGTTGCCTTTGAGACCGTATGGCAGCCCAGGAATGAATATTAACCCCTTAAGGACGGAGCCAAATGTACACGTTGTGAACAAAACAAAATGTAAACAAAACCTGGCATTTGCGCTACATGTTTGTCCAACCGTAATTCACCTCTTTCACAGTAAATGCACCCACCCTTATTATATATCATTTTATTCAGGGGAAACAGGGCTTTCATTTAATATCAAATATTTAAAAATATTTTTTTATTTTTTTAGTTCTACATGACATTTTAACTGTCAATGTCATAATACTGTTTGCTTTTACTGCAATAAAATACACATATTTTTATTCAGCAAAGTCTCACGTGTAAAACAGTACCCCCTATGTACAGGTTTTATGGCGTTTTGGGAAGTTACAGGGTCAAATATAGCACGTTACATTTGAAATTGAAATTTGCCAGATAGGTTACGTTGCCTTTGGGACTTTATAGTAGCCAGGAATGAAATTTACACCCATAATGGCATACCATTTGCAATAGTAGACAGTCTTTTTTAGTAGCCATTTGGTCACAAACACTAGCCAAAGTTAGCGTTAGTATTTGTTTGTGTGAAAAATGCAAAAAAACGCCAATTTTGGCCAGTGTTTGTGACTAAGTGGCTACTAAAAAAGACTGGACATACCCCGTTTGCAATACCTTGGGTTATCTACTATTCCAAATGGTATGCCATCATAGGGGTAATTTTCATTCTCGGGCTACCATAGGGTCTCAAAGGCACTGTAACCAATCTGGCAAATTTTTATGTGAAAAAAATGAAACGCAAGCCACCATAAAACCTGTACATGAGGGGTACTGTTGTACTCGGGAGACTTTGCTGAACACAAATATTTGTGTTTCAAAACAGTAAAAAGTATTGCAGCAATAATATCGTCCGTGTAAGTGCTGTTTGTGCGTGAAAAATGCGAAAAACTTCACTTTTACTGGCGATATCATCGTTGTAATACATTTTACTGTTTTGAAACACTAATATTTGTGTTCAGCGAAATCTCCCGAGTAAAAAAGTACCCCCCATTTACAGGTTTTATGGTGTCTTGGAAAGTTATAGGGTTAAATATAGTGCTAGCAAATTAAATTCCCTATACTTTTGGCATGGGTTGTCATGCAGGTCACGCTAATTGTAATTAATTAAGATACCTAATTATGTAAAAATATTACATAAATATATATGTAGAATTCATATATGTATATATATATATATATATATATACGTATGTGAATCTATATGTGTATATCTATATAATTTTTTTTAAATATTTTTATTTATATATAGGTATATATATAGTGATATATACGTATATATTTATGTATGTAGATATATATTATTATATTATTTCATTCTACGTGTATTTTGATATAAATATATATATATATAAATATCACAATACAGTTAGAATGAAATAACACACATCTATATATTTTTAATTCATTTTTTAAAATTATTTTTTTAATTTTATTTTTTAACGTATTTACATATTTAATTTTTTTATATTATATATAAATATATATATAACAATAATTATATATATATTAAATCAGTATCAGTCTACGTGTAATTTGATATTAATATATATATAATTATATATATATATATATTAATAGTAAAATACACCTAGACAGTGTATGTGTGTGTATGTATATGGGTATATATATACTTAGATCATATATATATATATAACATATATATATGATCTAAGTATATATATTTTTTTTTTACACTAATACATTTTATTTTAATTTTATTTTCGGCCAACAGGGGGACCACCTGTCATTACAGGCAGCCCCCCTGCTGGCAATACAGAAGCCAGCTATCCCCGGCCATGTGATTAGGGGGTCCTCGCTAGGACCTCACTCTCACATGGCCGGGGGGCACCGAAGGAAGAGGATCTGCCGTGGGACCGCCGGCGACCGGGTAAGTGAACAAAAACCGGAGGGCGTACAATTACGCCCGGCGGCGTTTAGAGACGCCTAAAATAGGGCGTAATTGTACGTCCTCCGGTCTAAAGGGGTTAATCCCATCATGGCATACAATGCGCAAAAGTAGGCAACCCATGGTATTCGAAATGGAGTAGGTCCTGTTTTTTTTAGTTGCCACTTAGTCACAAACCATTGACCAAAGTTAGCATAAATAATAGTTTGTTTGTATTTTTCACACAAAAACAGAACTTTCACTGATGATATAATTGTCATTATATGTTTTACTGCTCTAAAACTATCATATTTGTGTTCAGCGATGTCTCATTATTATTATTATTATTTTATTATTTATATAACGCCATCAGATTATGTAGCGCTGTACAATGGAGTCAAACAATACCCCCTCAGTACAGGTTTCATGGGGTTTTGGAAAGTTACAGGGTCAAATAGAGGGCTTTCCCATTTCAGTTTGACAGATAGGTTTGCCTTTGATACCATATTTTTAGTTTTGCATTTTTTAGATAACAACTGCACTTGCATGAATGACATTATCATACTTCTGTTTCAGATAGCTTTAAGCTTTGCAGAGCAATTTAAGTTACATCACACAGGTTAACCTACATACTCACATGGAGTCACAGACCCAGACCAATCCCAGAATTACAGGATTGAAACTTAGATCCATCAACAACCTACATCAGAAAGCTATTATATTGTGATATAATATATAAAAAGAAAGTGCACAAAAAAAGATAAATACAGGCAAAAACAGCAAATAAAATTGGAATTACATGACAGATCAAAGATCATAGTCCCTGACTTGTCCATATCAAATGGATCATAATCAAGTGAGTTTAGGGTTTCCGGAGAAATGAGGAGCAGATCCTTGGATGATACATAGCATGGCCACTGCCTGAGTTTAGATGTGCCTGTTCCTTTAAGCACCTCACCTTAATTGAGGATTGCACATGGGTGTTCCATTCTGGGAACCCCTGGAAGGATTACCAATCAATCCTGCAGACAAAGTAACACAAAAAATGGAGGGAAACGTGTGCACTGGCCTTGAGGAATGCTAGGTGTGCATGTGCCCTTAAAAAAAAAACATTTGATCACCTAGGTGAGGAAGGATAAACAATCAGGGGAGAGTATCTGGAGGTGTGAAGTTCACATGTTCAAAGGAAGAGACCATAAACCTGTCTGTAAGGTAGGTTGGAGTGGAACAAGAACTATACATCCTATGTGAACAGTATAGGAGGAAAGCAAGCATATACAATACAGCAATAAATACTGTATTTATATGCACAAAAATGGTAGAGAGTATCCACATACTTGCCCATCCAAAGCTTGTTCATCACATAGCTCAACCAACTTCCAACCAGTTTCCTCTGATATATCATATATTTCTTTAGAACAGAAATTCTTGATGTTCGTAATGAAGCATTTTCCTTGATGTAGTTTGAAATATATCAGCCAAAGCTAGCTTGCATTTTGGGGCTCCCATATTTTTCTATTGTTTTGTCCGTTCTTGCGGTAGAACTGTGCAGTTTCCATATTTCTATCCCCAATAGTTACTTGTTACTGACAGTTCAGTCCAGGGAAAGGTAAGTATTACTTACCTGAACCTGTCCCTCACAACTGCCACAATACATACAACAAAATTGCGATATTTTTAAACTGTGTTTAAATTTCACTAAAATTCCAACAAAGTCAATGTGAGTCATAAAAATGCTATCTTTATGAAATACTCATGTTTTTTGTGGGTTGGGGATTGACAGGGCCACTTTAACTTTGTTTCTGCAATAGTTTGCTTCTTCACTGATTATTTTTTTGGATTAAATGATTTTGATTAAATTATGATAAACATTATGCAGAGGTTTCCATCATGTACATGTAAAAAGTATCCTACACTGAACATATACACAAATGTTCTGAAAATACATTAAATATACCTGGCATGAGTATACTAATCAAAAAATTAACAAAGTTATAAAACAATGAAACTAAATATAAAAATGATGTTTCAATATGACAAAACCAGGCATTAAAGGTGTCCACATTTCCATTATAAAACAGAATTGGGTACATAAAACATATACTTTTAATATCTTCACAATGTTTCTATTGCGAGCACTAGTAAAATCACATTATATGCTCAAGCTGGCCTTCAGCTGAAAATGAAAAGATAAGGTATTCAAAAATATATTTACCTCTGAAGTTCTTTGTTTTCATTTTCTCTGCAGTGACACCTGTGTTTGTTTCATCTGTTTAGGGTCGTTCTAAGCTGCTGTACTTAATGATAGTGACAACATTTGGCTACTGATGGATTTCTTACTTGTAAGGCAATCATCCAGTAACCACTAGTGATGTCGCGAACCCGAAATTTTCGGTTCGCGAACGGCGAACGCGAACTTCCGCAAGTGTTCGCGAACCGGCGAACCGCCCGAAACGCCATTGACTTCAATGGGGAGGCGAATTTTAAAACACACAGGGACTCTTTCTGGCCACAATAGGGATGGAAAAGTTGTTTCAAGGGGACTAACACCTGGACTGTGGCATGCGGGAGGGGGATCCATGGCAAAACTCCCATGGAAAATTACACAGTTGATACAGAGTCTGGTTTTAATCCATAAAGGGGCAGAAATCACCTAACATTCCTAAATCACAATCAATATGGATTGACACCTGACATATGACATATTGACACCTTGACATATGGATTGACACCTGTCCTCAGAGCCCCTGATGCACACGGACACAGAGCAGAATAGAGACTGGTCCCCTACATAGGGTCACTTGGCAGATATGGATTGACACCTGTCCTAAGGATCCCTGATACACACTGACACAGAACAGAATAGGGACTGTTCCTCCTACATAGGGTCACTTGGCAGATATGGATTGACACCTGTCCTCAGAGACCATGATACACACTGACACAGAGCAGAATAGGGACTGTTCCCCCTACATCAGGTCACTTGGCAGATATGGATTGACACCTTGTTACAAACTGCTATTTGTAACTGGCCCTTTAAATGGCAAATTGCCCTGCTTCCCTGGGTTGTGGAGAAGCCTATTTGCCAGCCTCCTTCCACATGACTATGGCCCCTGGGAGACTGTGAAAATGTATGCACTTTTATTTGGTGTGTATGGCCCTTTAAGACTGTCGGTGGGCATATTGGGGCTTATGGACTCTTTATGTGACTGGTGCTGGCCCTTTAAACACCTTTTTTGGGACATCAGGAAGATTGAGACACTGCCCCTTTAAGGCCGTGTCCCCAGACTTGTTGGGGACACGGCCCCTTTAAGACGGTGTCCCTGTGTCCCCAGACCTGGTGCAAACCCTTTGTGCCTGCCTGGCTATTTCCCACTTGGTTCAGTAAATGGGAAATTATTTCAGCTACAGAGACTAAGTCCCATTCAGCGATGGGACTTAGTCTTTTTTTCAGCCGTTTTTTTCAGCCTTATTTCAGCTGCAGAGACTAAGTCCCATTCGGCGATGGGACTTAGTCTTTTTTTCAGCCTTATTTCAGCTGCAGAGACTAAGTCCCATTCAGCGATGGGACTTAGTCGTTTTTTCAGCCTGAAATAGACCGACCTCACAGCCCAAATCTATGGAACTGTTTTGGGCAGGAAAATGTGCTTGCGGTCGGTCATAAAGGGACCTCCAGCTAACTTTTAACCCCTGGATGGATTTGGCTGATTTTTGGTTATGTTTATGTTTTAAGTGTGCTGATTCCAAATATGTAATTATGAAGATGGGATGTGTAGTTTTAAAGTTACAGGGTATGGCTAAAAACTGTATTTTTACTGCCTGTGTTTAATTATGTTAATCTCTTCCCAAACGTCATTTCGTTCAAAGTGGAGAGAATGTTAAAAAATATATTTTTGTTCGGAGTGTGAGAAATGCTTTTCAGCCGCTTCTAATCTTAAGCATCATTTGAGGAGCCATACAGGAGAGAAACCTTATTTGTGGTGTGTTTAGTATTGTTCTGATCAGTTTAATACCTTCCGCGTCTCCTATCAGTGGACGTGTATATGGTAGGCATTTTAGGAACCGTGCACCTGGGCCGAGCAAGGTCACCTCGTTCAACAGGCTTGCAGCGTATCCTCCAGGAAGAAGAGCCTGAACCCTTACCGGCTGCACGTGTCTTACCTGTACATGGAAAGCTGCTGTGGTTCCTTGATGAGCCAGCTGCCCGTGAGTTAACATGTCCCGTGGAGAAGCACTCTGTCCTGTAAAGCCTCACCAAAAAAGGAGTGGTGTGTTTAGTATTGTTCTGATCAGTTTAATACCTTCCGCGTCTCCTATCAGTGGACGTGTACACGGCATTGATTTTTGTAACAGGGAGATGGAAGAAGAGGCTTGGTCGGTCCTCTTACTGCAAATTTGGGGCACTGCGCGGTCAAGCTAATGTGACACCAGATAGGAGTGGTGTGTTTAGTACTATTTTTATCAGTTTAATACCTTCCGCCTCTCCTATCAGTGGACGTGTACACGGCATTGATTTTTGTAACAGGGAGATGGAAGAAGAGGCTTGGTCGGTCCTCTTACTGCAAATTTGGGGCACTGCGCGGTCAAGCTAATGTGACACCACAGAGGAGCGGCGTGTT
>OW240917.1:97924959-98092275 GCA_933207985.1 Pelobates cultripes
GAGCCTGACACAGAAGCTGGCAGCAGTGGCAGACAACTAAGTGCAATTACATTACATAGAAAAAATAAATTAAAAAAAAGCATACCCTTATCCCTAACCTAGCTATGCTTTTCCCTATCTTATGAACAGCAGCTACACTTTCCCTCCTCTTACTAAGCATGCAGCTTGAGAATGAATCTAAAATGGATGCCTTCCAGGAGGTGGGAGGGTCTTAGGGAGGGTGTGCTGCTAATTGGCTGGAATGTGTCTGCTGACTGTGAGGTACAGGGTCAAAGTTTACTCAATGATGACGAATAGGGGGCGGGTCGAACCGCGCATGTGTTCGCCCGCCGTGGCGAACTCGAACATGCTATGTTCGCCGGGAACCGTTCGCCAGCGAACCGTTCGGTACATCACTAGTAACCACCTTGTTGCTACCTTAGTTACTGTGGCACCATACCAGAGCAGTTGGATACCCTTACGTAGGACAATAAACAACATGCTAACTGCGGCTGGATATCTGTTTTTTAATTGTAAAAAATACTACCTGTCCACAGGGTTCTGACAGAGTAGCACATTTGAAATGTGTATTGTTAATATGATTTATGTTTATTGTGTGTTGCAAGATGCAGGATATTGTATATGTTTTATTCTGGTGTCAACCCAATCTTCTGTATTTGATCAGTGTTACCTTACTTGATGACTAAATTTCTTCTTCAGATTTCAGTACCTCTTGTACATCCCTCTAGCAGTGCATAGATGAAAAATGTAATGGAAGTAAAACTATACTGTGTTGCTATATTCTGTTTGTTTTGCTTGCTCTGGGTTCATTAGATAATTATTATTAATGGCTGAGATATCTTCAGCTGGAAATTATGGCGCAAAAGTACAGCTGCATAACAGTTGAAAACAACAGCGCCAGCATTTATAATTTTTTATTACCACACTCAATTAAGCACGGCTCCTAATTCTCAGCAGTTGAAATAATAACCAGCTGGCATAGTGTCTAGTCAGTCCTCTGTCACACTGCTACATGTAACTGAGTTATTGCAAGTTATTCTTTGTGCCTATGGCATTCCTTGCACGTTTGACTTTAAAGACTTCATTCAGTTTGCGGGTAACCTTTATACATTGTTTCCTAGTTTGAAGATAAGGAAAAATGTGTTTTGTTTTGTTTTTTACTTGTGTCATTGGACAGTTAACAGATATGGGTCGCACAACACAAGATATTAATTTTTATTCTTAATAGGGCTTAATAGCTGACTGAGCGGACAAACGTTTATTTCTCACACTCCCTATACTAGGACGACTTAGATAGATCCGTCTTCACATGGAATGGTGGACAGTGGGGTGGTGGATGTAATCATGTAAAAAGATAATCTTGTTAGTATTACAGGGCTACAAGTGGCAGTGTAGAGATGTGGGTGTAGACATAGAATATTAGAGACACATGACAGACATCTGTAATGGGGAGGGAAACTGAGGGAGATACTGTCATAAAGAGGGGGTAGAGAGACACATAATGTGGTAGAAACAGTTATAAAGGGTCGTGGGAGAATGAGAGAGAATTAAAGGTGGTACCGGGAGAGCAGATATACAGAGGTAGCAAGGACAACCGATATAAAGGGAGTTGGGAGAGCGTAGATAGAAAGACATAAGTGAGCTGTGGAGGAGGAAAGTTTCAAAGCAGAAAGACGGACGTAGAAAAGGACAAAAATGAAACGTGTCAAATGCTGAGTAGCTTTTATGCAGAATTTCCATCCACTGTTGTAATTTGGTGAAAGTAGTTTTTTGTTTCGTATTTGTATTTGACACAGGCTACATGCTAGGGATTGTGGCATGTTGTGTCTGGCACGTGAATTTACCACCTGCCACATAGGAAACACTCATAGAAAAGGCTAATCAAATTTACTCCAGGTTCATCGTTAATATGCAAAAAAAAAAAGTATGTATCTCTATGGCTGTGTATGTGTGACATATTCATGTGTCTGTGCAGGCCTCCAAATTGTTTGGTGGGATAATACAAATTTAAGGCTTTTACGCCAGATAAAAAATGCAGGGCTGGATTTACATGTCAGAATTTTAAGGTACAAAAATGCTTCTTCATATATCCACGTGTCCAGGCTAGTAGCTCCCCAAAAAGCACTCTCTCCGGTGCTACCTAACTGGAGATATCCACCAGAGAGAGACGAGAACCCTGGCCGACCCTCTGGAACTGTGAGTGGGCTTCACAAGCCGCGGAGTCCCGCTGGCCGCCTGGAAACACCTCCCCTACCTGAGCACAAATTGGTGCAAATTGGTTCGCTCCCTTTCTCCGGATTGGCCATTGCATGGTTTAGGCGCGAAGTTTGAATCTATTGACCTAAACCAAATGATTCTCTGGAACTGTTTTCAGGTATGTACAGAGCCTCAAGCCCAGACTTTATATGATGATTTCTCAGGCTCTGTGCATCTGATCGTTCTGCTATTTGCAGGGATCATAGTTGGAGAATGAGTAGCCATTCAGGGATGTATGGCATGTGGGGGTGCGTTACTATATGGTGTGTATTTTTGGGGGTTTTGTGTGTTCGGCTTCCTGTCTCTGGGAGATACCATTATCTCCCAGACACAGCAACGCCAGGGTGGGCTTATGTTTTGTATTGCTGTAAATGGAGACCCCCTATGGAGGTCTGTTCATAAATATTCTGTATCTTGCCTGTAATAAACAGTTCTATTTCACCCTTCACTAAGTCTCGACTAGTGTTTGGGTGATACCACGATTTCCCTTCTGCAAGCAACTATAATTACTGGCTAGCAGCTATAGTCACTCCAGGGCTGGGCACAACATGGAAGGGGTGACCTCAGGCGGTAGTAACCCATCCTCGACAGGGTATATACCATGACCACTTCAAACCACTAAAGTATCACTTTAAGTTTTAACAAATATGCCTGTTCCTTAAAGGGATTTAGGCTATTTAATAAAACATTGAAAATCACCCATAACTTATATTAACCTTTTTTTCATTAGATGCTCCATTTTAAAGAAAATAAAAAGAATATTAAAGAATTAGCAAAATACTTCACAATCCAGTTCAGGCAAGGCAAAGCCCAGCTCAAACATTTCAAAAGACAAAAAGAAATTAAAACATTGTTCAATTTCTCTTCTCTGTGTGGTTCATTTATGCTGACTGTCAAGTTCAAAGAAAAGAACATTTAACAGTGATTGACAGGAAGGTAAAAGCTAAGCACACAGTTGCAGGATAAAAATGTGTGGATTTCTACATTTAAGTATTCTTTTTCATGATTATATATATATATATATATATATATATATATATATATATATATATGTGTGTGTGCCTTCACTATCTTTTTGTATCCTGTTCCTTGTTTGTGAAGGGCGATGATCTCTACTCCTAACCTTGTGGACAATTCTTTTGACATAGAACATGCAGTCAAATGTAACACTCAGCAAACCCCTAGCCAATTCATGTATTGCAAGTGTTCCAGCTCAACACCTATTTTGCATATCTGTGATGTTGTGAGGGATTCTATTCAGGGGGTTGAATCATTTTGAGACAGCTGAAGTCATTATAAATTGCTTTTTTAGGTGAATTTAGGGAAACCACTTGAAGCATACATTGTGTTGAGCTATTTTAATTGCTTTTGTTTTATTTGTTCATTGCAAACAGCTGAAAATCTGTAAATCTTAACAATAAACCTGATTTTCAAAGGGGGTTGAATAACTTTGATTACAAATTAATATATATATTACAAATATATATATATATATAGATGTAAAAGAACAGATAAAAATTGTATCTTGTAATACCTTTTCTATTGGACTAACAGACTTTTTAATGACAAGCTTTCGGGAGAACCTCACTTTCTCAAGTCTGAAGCATTTCTGAGTAAGATGACACATAGAATTCAAAGTTGAGTTGTGATACAGGGGTTAGAGCAACATGAGTGCATATAAGACAGGTTTGATAGAACATAAACACCATTCTTGCAGAGGGTCATAAATATCGTATGTGAAGATCACAGAGTGAGGGGGGAGAGAGAGAAAAAAAAAAACAAGTGAACAGTGCACAAGATGGTGGTAGAAGGGGGGAGTATTAATATAAAGAATGCATGAATTCCCATCCAAGAGTTACAGGATATGCATGAACGCCTATATGCAGCATACACAGACACACGTACACACTCACACTCATGTGCATATTCATATACACAAGTAGTGCATATGTACAAGTATACACAAGAACATACACACTATACACAAGTACATACAATATACATATAAATACAACCAACTGCCCAAATATATGTACATGCACATATACCAATGTGCCAACACATACATAAACCCATATATATGTATATGTACACATACACCTATTCACATATACATACATGTATGCATGTATATATACACTTTATACATACACACACACACACAAATATATACATGTATACGCATACATATAAATACATGACCACATACAGTCAGGTCCATAAATATTGGGACATCGACACAATTCTAATCTTTTTGGCTCTATACACCAACACAATGGGTTTGAAATGAAACAAACAAGATGTGCTTTAACTGCAGACTTTCATTTTTAATTTGAGGGTATTTACATGCAAATCAGGTGAACGGTGTAGGAATTACAACGGTTTGTATATGTGCCTCCCACTTTTTAAGGGACCAAAAGTAATGGGACAGATTAACAGTCATAAATCAAACTTTCACTTTTTAATACATGGTTGCAAATCCTTTGCAGTCAATTACAGCCTGAAGTCTGGAACGCATAGACATCACCAGATGCTGGGTTTCATCCCTGGTGATGCTCTGCCAGGCCTCTACTGCAACTGTCTTCAGTTTCTGCTTGTTCTTGGGGCATTTTCCCTTCAGTTTTGTCTTCATCAAGTGAAATGCATGCTCAATCGGATTCAGGTCAGGTGATTGACTTGGCCATTGCATAACATTCCACTTCTTTCCCTTAAAAAACTCTTTGGTTGCTTTTGCAGTATGCTTCGGGTCATTGTCCATCTGCACTGTGAAGCGCCGTCCAATGAGTTCTGAAGCATTTGGCTGAATATGAGCAGATAATATTGCTCGAAACACTTCAGAATTCATCCTGCTGCTTTTGTCAGCAGTCACATCATCAATAAATACAAGAGAACCAGTTCCATTGGCAGCCATACATGCCCACGCCATGACACTACCACCACCATGCTTCACTGATGAGGTGGTATGCTTTGGATCATGAGCAGTTCCTTTCCTCTCCATACTCTTCTCTTCCCATCACTCTGGTACAAGTTGATCTTGGTCTCATCTGTCCATAGGATGTTGTTCCAGAACTGTGAAGGCTTTTTAGATGTTGTTTGGCAAACTCTAATCTGGCCTTCCTGTTTTTGAGGCTCACCAATGGTTTACATCTTGTGGTGAACCCTCTGTATCCACTCTGGTGAAGTCTTCTCTTGATTGTTGACTTTGACACACATACACCTACCTCCTGGAGAGTGTTCTTGATCTGGCCAACTGTTGTGAAAGGTGTTTTCTTCACCAGGGAAAAAATTATTCGGTCATCCACCACAGTTGTTTTCCGTGGTCTTCCGGGTCTTTTGGTGTTGCTGAGCTCACCGGTGTGTTCTTTCTTTTTAAGGATGTTCCAAACAGTTGATATGGCCACACCTAATGTTTTTGCTTTCTCTCTGATGGGTTTGCTTTGTTTTTTCAGCCTACTGATAGTTTGCTTCACTGATAGTGACAGCTCTTTGGATCTCATATTGAGAGTTGACAGCAACATATTCCAAATGCAAATAGCACACTTGAAATGAACTCTGGACCTTTTATCTACTGCTTGTAAATGGGATAATGAGGGAATAACACACACATGGCCATGGAACAGCTGAGCAGCCAATTGTCCCATTACATTTGGTCCCTTAGAAAAGTGGGAGGCACATATACAAACTGTTGTAATTCCTACCCGTTCACCTGATTTGGATGTAAATACCCTCAAATTAAAGCTGAAAGTCTGCAGTTAAAGCACATTTCTTCATTTTATTTTAAATCCATTGGGTTGGTGTATAGAGCCAAAAAGATTAGAATTGTGTCGATGTCCCAATATTTATGGGCCTGACTGTACATATACATACAGACAAACACATATACATACATGCACATGAACTAATATACACAAATATAAATGCACAGTCACATATATAAGCATATATGCATAGGAGTATGGGAAAGCATAGGTCTACACACAGAACTTTATATATTAATAGAATAAACATATTGGAATGCATTTTAAACAGGATCTATGGATCCTACACACAGTCAATGGTTTCAGAATAGATTTCCTTTCTATTCCCTTCCAGGACACACCACCTACACCCATGGGCATCGGCAGGAATTTTTCCAGGGGGGGGAGGCATAATTGTAATGACATCCATGTTTGGTCCCTTTTTGACAGTGTCATGAAGGGGAAGAGCATAGTCATTATCACATAAAGCCAGGGTGAATAGCATTTTCACAACTATGGTGTCAGGAATACATGTTTGTATTCCTGACACTTTAGTGTTCCTTTAAGCAAATTAAAGGAACATTCTGGTCACCATAACAACTTCATCTAAATAAAAATGCTATGATGCCAGGAAGCCCCTGGGTGCTCTCTTTCCTTTAAGGGGTTAAACCGCTCTCAAATGGTTTAAACCCAAGGGCTTCCTCCATCTCCAGATTTCAGGTCGCTCAGTGGTATTCGGTTTCTGAAACGGAGTGTCAGAAAGTGCAGATTGACGTCAGGCATGGGTGCTACAGATTGGCTAGAGTGGTCAGTTGATGCTCTAAGCCAATCGCTAGTTCCCGGTTCATAAAAAATGTTTTACTTTTTTATGAATGGGGAGCTACTGACTGGCTTAGAGTGCCAGCTGACCGCTCTAGCCAATCAGCGACACCCTTCCCCAGCAGCCCTCTGTGCTTCCTGACACTCAGTAAATAAACGTGAACACATTAACACTGATATTTTTTTACCTGGGGAGATGAGAAGGTCCAAAGTTTCCCTGCCAGGCCCAGGTACCAAAGCCTTATGATGTGGTGTCCAGAATACAGTGGAGGGTTCACTTCACTTGTCCTTCCTGCTCCAATCTCATTTTCTTCTCCTACATTTGACACAGTCTTCTCTTTCTTCTGACACTGTCTTTTCTCCTCCTTGGCTCCTTCTGCTCCTTTAACTTTCTGCTACTTTCTGCTTATTGTGCTCCCCCTTCTGCTCCTGTCTCTCTCTGATCTTTCTGCTCCTTGAGACCTTTCTGCTCCTTCTTCTACTTTACCTTTGTGCTCCTTGCTGTCCCTTTCTGCTCCTTGCTACCCTTTTCTGCTCCTTCTCCTACTTTACCTTTGTGCTCCTTCTGATTCTTTCTGCTCCTTTACCTTTGTGCTCCTTCTGCCCCTTTCTGCTCTTTGCAGACCTTCTTTCTCCTTGCAGACCCGTCCTCCTTGCAGACCCTTCCTACTCATTTCTGTTCCTTCGCCTACTTCACCTTTGTGCTCCTATTGTCCCTTCCTGCTCCTTGCTGCTATTTTCAGCTCCTTGCTGACCCTTTCTGCTCCTTCTACTTTACCTTTGTGCTGTTTTACCTTCCAGCTCCTTGCTGACCATTCCTGCTCCTTGCTGACCCTCTCCTGCTCCTTGTTGACCCTTCCTGCTCCTTGCAGACCCTTCCTTCTCCTTGTTGACCCTTTGTGCTCCTTGCAGACCCTTCCTGCTCCTTGCTGCCCATTCCTGCTCATTTGTGTTCCTTTGTGCTCCTTCTCCTATTTTACCTGTTGTGGTCCTTGCT
This sequence comes from Pelobates cultripes, assembly GCA_933207985.1. NCBI lineage: Eukaryota > Metazoa > Chordata > Amphibia > Anura > Pelobatidae > Pelobates > Pelobates cultripes. Next base: position 97,932,769 of record OW240917.1, read on the forward strand.
GTCCCTTCCAGATCCTTGCTGCCCCTTTCTGCTCATTTCTATTCCTTCTCCTTTCTGCTGCTTGATCTATAGGCTGTCTCCCCTCCCATCCCTCACTTACCTGATCTATGGGCTGTCTCCCCCCCATGCCTCACTTCGATGATCTGTAGGCTATCTCTTCCCCCCCATGCCTCGCCCCGATGATCTGTAGGCTATCTCTTTACGCTCCCTTATGCCTCCCGCCGGGTGATCTGGGAATATCTCTTCCCCCATATGCCCCTCACTTCGATGATCTGTAGGCTCTTTCCCCCCCCATATGCCTCACTTCAATGATCTGTAGGCGATCTCTTTCTCCTCCCCATATGCCTCACTTCGATGATCTGTAGGCTAGCTCTTCCCCCCATATGCCTCACTTTCCTGATCTATAGGCTATCTCTGCCCCCCATATGTCTCACTTCCCTGATCTGGCAGGCTCTCTGCCTGCTCCGCTTCCTGATCTGGCAGGCTCTCGCTTCCCATGTATGCCTCACTTCCCTGATCTGTAGGCTCTCTCACCCCCATGCCTCAAACTTCCCACAGTCTGGCAGGCTCTCTCACCATGTGCATCCACTTCCCCTGACCTGTAGGCTATCTCTGCCCCCCATATGCCTCACTTACCTGATCTGTAGGCTCACTCTACCACTCTATGCCTCACTTCCCTGATCTGTAGACTATCTCTCCCCCCCATCCCTCACTTACATGATCTGTAGTCTGTCTCTGCCCCCCACGCCTCACTTCCCTGATCTGTAGGCTATCTCTGCCCCCCTATGACCCAGTGGCCCTCTGTGCTTCCTGACACTCAGTAAATAAAAGTGAACACATTAACACTGATATTTTTTTACCTGGGGAGATAAGAAGGTCCAAAGTTTCCCTGCCAGGCCCAGGTACCAAAGCCTTATGATGTTGTGTCCAGAATAAAGTGGAGGGTTCACTTCATTTGTCCTTCCTGCTGCAATCTCCTTTTCTTCTCCTTCATTTGACACAGTCTTCTCTTTCTTCTGACACTGTCTTTTCTCCTCCTTGGCTCCTTCTGCTCCTTTACCTCTCTGCTACTTTCTGCTTATTGTGCTGCCCCTTCTGCTTCTGTCTCTCTCTGATCTTTCTGCTCCTTGCAGACCTTTCTGCTCCTTCTTCTACTTTACCTTTGTGCTCCTTGCTACCGTTTTCTGCTCCTTCTCCTACTTTACTTTTGTGCTCCTTCTGATTCTTTCTGCTCCTTTACCTTTGTGCTCCTACTGCCCATTTCTACTCTTTGCAGACCTTCCTTCTCCTTGCAGACCCATCCTCCTTGCAGACCCTTCCTACTCCTTGCTGCCCCTTCCTTCTCCTTGCAGACCCTTCCTGCTCATTTCTGTTCCTTCGCCTACTTCACCTTTGTGCTCCTTCTGTCCCTTCCTGCTCCTTGCTGCTATTTTCAGCTCCTTGCTGACCCTTTCTGCTCTTTCTACTTTACCTTTGTGCTGCTTTACCTTCCAGCTCCTTGCTGACCCTGCTCCTTGCTGACCCTCTCCTGTTCCTTGTTGACCCTTCCTGCTCCTTGCAGACCCTTCCTTCTCCTTGTTGACCCTTCATGCTCCTTGCTGCCCATTCCTGCTCATTTGTGTTCCTTTGTGCTCCTTCTCCTACTTTACCTGTTGTGGTCCTTGCTGTCCCTTCCAGATCCTTGCTGCCCCTTTCTGCTCATTTCTATTCCTTCTCCTTTCTGCTGATTGCTTCTCCTTTCTGCTCCTTCTCTTACCTTACCTCCCCCACCCCTTACTTACCTGATCTATAGGCTGTCTCCCCTCCCATCCCTCACTTACCTGATCTATGGGCTGTATCCCCCCCATCCCTCACTTTCCTGATCTATAGGGCTATCTCTGCCCCCCCCATGCCTAACTTCAGTGATCTGTAGGCTATCTTCACCCCCCATGTGCTTCACTTGATGATCTGTAGGCTATCTTCACCCCCATATGCTTCCTTCGATGATCTGTAGGCTATCTCTTCCCCATATGCTTCACTTCGATGATCTGTAGGCTATCTCTCCCCCCACACTCCTTGATGATCATGAGCTCTTTCCCCCCCTCCCCATATGCCTCCCTTGTGATCTGTGATCTTTCCCCTCCCCATATGCCTCGCCGATGATCTGGGCTATCTCTTCCCCCCCATATGCTTCATGATGATCTGTAGGCTATCTCTCCCCCATATGCCTCACTTCGATGATCTGTAGGCTCTTTCCCCCCCTCCCCCCATATGCCTCACTTCGATGATCTGTAGGCGATCTCTTTCCCCTCCCCATATGCCTCACTTCGATGATCTGTAGGCTATCTCTTTCCCCTCCCCATATGCCTCACTTCGATGATCTGTAGGCTATCTCTTCCCCCCCATATGCCTCACTTCCCTGATCTGTAGGCTCTCTCTGCCCCCCATATGCCTCACTTCCCTGATCTGTAGGCTCTCTCTGCCCCCCATATGCCTCACTTCCCTGATCATGGCTCTCTCTCCCCCATGCCTCACTTCCGATCTGTAGGCTCTCTGCCCTCCATGGCCTCACTTCCCTGATCTGGTGGCTCTCTCTGCCCCCTGCCTCACTTCCCTGATCTGTGGCCTATCTGCCCCCCATGCCTCACTTACCTGATCTGCAGGCTCTCATTCCCTTATGCCTCACTTCCTGATCTGTGGCTCTCTCTTGCCTCTTCCCTGATCTGTAGGCTCTCTGCTTCCCATGCATCACTTCCCTGATTTGTAGGCTATCTCTGCCCCCCTATGCCTCACTTCCCTGATCTGTAGGCTATCTCTGCCCCCCATATGCCTCACTTACCTGATCTGTAGGCTGTTTCTGCCCCCCACGCCTCACTTCCCTGATCTGTAGGCTATCTCTGCCCCCCTATGCCCCAGCGGCCCTCTGTGCTTCCTGACACTTAGTAAATAAAAGTGACAACACATTAACACTGATATTTTTTTACCTGGGGAGATAAGAAGGTCCAAAGTTTCCCTGCCAGGCCCAGGTACCAAAGCCTTATGATGTGGTGTCCAGAATAAAGTGGAGGGTTCACTTCATTTGTCCTTCCTGCTCCAATCTCCTTTTTTTCTCCTTCATTTGACACAGTCTTCTCTTTCTTCTGACACTGTCTTTTCTCCTCCTTGGTTCCTTCTGCTCCTTTACCTTTCTGCTACTTTCTGCTTATTGTGCTCCCCCTTCTGCTCCTGTCTCTCTCTGATCTGTAGGCTATCTCTTCCCCCCCATGCCTCACTTCGATGATCTGTAGGCTATATCTTCCCCCCCCTCGACTTGATGATGTGGGCTATATCTTCCCCCATGCCTTCGATGATCTTGGGCTATCTCTTCCCCACCCCATGCCTCGCTTGTGATCTGTAGGCTATCTCTTCCCCCCACCCCATGCCTCCATGGGTGTTCTTCCCCCCACCCCCAGTGCCTCACTTCAGTGATCTTGTAGGCTATCTCTTCCCCCACCCCCATGCCTCCGACGGTGATCTGTAGGCTATCTCTTCCCCACCCCATGCCTCACTTGTGATCTGGGGCTATCTCTTCCCCCACCCCGGCCTCCTTGATGATCTGTAGGCTGTATCTTTTCCCCCCCCATGCCTCGCTGATGATCTTTGGTTATCTCTTCCCCATGCCTCATGATGATCTGTAGGTTTGTCTTTCCCCCAGGCCTCGCCGTGATCTGTGGTTATCTCCCCATGCCTCATTATGATCTGGTATCTCTTCCCCATGCCTCACTTCGATGATCTGTAGGCTGTCTCTGTCCCCCCATGCCTCACTTCGATGATCTGTAGGCTGTCTCTGTCCCCCCATGCCTCACTTCAATGATCTGTAGGCTGTCTCTGTCCCCCCATGCCTCACTTCGATGATCTGTAGGCTATCTCTTTATGCCTCGCCGATGATCTGGAGGTGTTTCCATGCCAGGTGATCTGTCGGCTATCTCTTCCCCCCCATGCCTCACTTCGATGATCTGTAGGCTCTCTCTACCCCCATGCCTCACTTCCCTGATCTGTAGGCTATCTCTCCCCCCATCCCTCACTTACCTGATTAGTAGGCTGTCTCTGCCCCCCTATGCCTCACTTCCCTGATCTGTAGGCTATCTCTGCCCCTCTATGCCTCACTTCCCTGATCTGTAGGCTATCTCTGCCCTGCCTCCCCCCCCTCCCATGCCTCACTTACCTGATCTGTAGGCTGTCTCTGCTGGCTGTATGTGTTGCTCCCTTACAGATTCAGTCAGATAGATGCAGGGATACGCTGTAGCTTGCTTTCCCTGTCTCTCTCCGTACACAGCACCGGTATTGCACTGTACTTTCAATCTCAGACGAAAATTAGCAGAACAAGCTGAAAAACGCGGCGGGGCCCCCCCTTGCCCACCCCTGTGGACGCCCATGCCTACACCCTTATGGATGTCTATAACAGACAATCTGGCATTACAAACAGAGTTAAACAAACTGGTGGAGAGCTGGGGGAGTGTTCATGTAAAGTGTTGGTAGTGGGATAGGAAACCCAAATCAATATTTAGTCCTCTATTCTCGCTGTTAAACAACTTGATCATTCGTGCTTTAAAAGTTTTTTCTTGGGTATTTTTAAAAAACCCTTTCAGTACCTTGATTTTTAGGTCCTTCATTGAGTGGCCACGCTGGGTAAAGTAGTGTCCCATAGGAGTTTTACATCTACATCACTGGACTAATACGGCTACAATCTCTCTCTCTCTCGTTATATATATAATACATATATATATAATACAAAATACACAATCCAGCGCACTTGCTTATTCGCTAAACAATGATTTCAAATCTCACAGATTATATAAAGCTAGGCTTCTAGAGTAGGACCTGCCAAGAATGGGGCACATTGACATTGTGGCAGGCTTATGCAATATATGCTCATATAACGTAACTAAACCCCCATTATTTTTTGCCTAGGTGGGGTGTTTTTAAATAAAACTATTATAATCTGTGATATTGTGTATTTTGTATGTTGTATATATTGTCTCCAGCAGCATCTTAAGGTACAACGTATTTTTTTGTTCTCTGTATTTTATATTTGTTGTTAATTTAGTTTTCTTTAGTTTTCTTTCCTTTATGTAACTGTTTAGCTTTATTTGATGTCACTGACAATTAGTGTTATTTACTAAAATAAGACTTCAGAGTGAATTTCAAATATAAAGTCAGAATAGCTGAAATTAGGGATTATTCTAGCTTTAGTGAACAAATAATCTAAATTTTATTAACAACAAGAGGTGAATATTTGCTTATCTTTCTTTACTCAACTTCCCAGCAGCAAAGAAATAGTTAACAATGATGTAAAAAGTTTAACCAGAGTGTATAACAATACCATAAAATGTCATCAGGCTCCTCCCAATTCCTCTTTCTTGCTGCAGCAAGTGTAGCAGAGATCAACCATGTAAACAATCTAACTCCATGAACAATGGACGAAACTGTAGGTTCTGTGCTTGGTCAGCCTTGTAAACCGAGAACTGAGTTGCAGACTCCACTTTATAATAACCGTAGGAGGTCTTCACAATAAAAGGAGAGAATTACATGAAAGTATAGGTTCTCTTAACAGAGAAAACAAGTTTATGAAACATATATAGTGAACAGCAATCCTTGGCATACTTCATATTAAAGATTAGTGAAAGACTGATAAATTCCTGAACATAATACTAGAGTGTAAACTTATGGCTGATGTTGGGTAGATTGTAGCGTTGGAATGGATATACACCTTTAACTTATCTAAATAACTAGGTTTTGTAACAAGGCAGTTGTCATGTCCGTATGTTGACGGAGAAGATTTGGTTGATCCATTATAATAATAATAGCAAGTGGGGTCACCACTTGTAAGGGGTCAAACAAAGTGGGTATGTCCACAATATTAGAAAATAAAGAGTGGGGTTACCACTGTTAAATCAGAAGGTGGAATTCACCTGTAAATAATATTATCTGAAAATTAAGTGGGAGTCCCCCACTGTAATATTGGTGTTGTTACACCTTAACTGAGTAACAATAAAATATAGGTATATATAAATGAGTACTTACCAAATCCTGATGTTAATGAAAAACAAGCAGTGGATTCCAGACCGTTGTACTGGGTCTGCAGCCAAAAAAGAGCGGGAACAAACCGATTGAGAGGTGGCTGCCGTCAATCAAGGAGGCAGGAAGGGAAATGCGTCAGAAGTGCAGATGTGAATGGGCGGGAAAGCCCAAAGGGTACGAGACAGCAAGCCTCAGACTCATGGGAAATAGAGTCCACTGTATTAAGGAAAAAAGAGTGAGGAAGGTGGGCCGCAGTCTCTTACTGAGGAGAGAGTCTGCGGCCACTAACATAATAAGATTTTGGGAAAAACCCAGCGAAAACCCGCTGGTCATGGGATTTAAAGACATATGTGTGTGTGCACTATTAAAATAGAGGAAAGTAGCAGAGTACCAAGAAGGCTGTTAATTCAATAGGAAACAAGAATAAAACTGACACATATTACTGAAAAGTAATATAGGATGGGTGTAAATAGATCTCCTAAAATAAATATCAAGTGTTGATATTGATAAAACAGTTAATATATTGCAACAAGCATTGCTGAATAGCAATATAATTGGTATACACTCTGATTGGTTAAACTTTCTACATCATTGTTAACTATTTCTTTGCTGCCGGAAGGTTCAGTAAAGAAAGATTAGCAAATATGAAGCCTCCTGTCTTGCCATAAATCTAAAACATAGTTGTTGAGATTTTGTTTCAGTTTGGCAAGTTTCACCTTAAACTTGAAATTCACTTTGAATTTACATTCAGTTCTCACTTTAGTAAATAACCCTGAATATGTTGGACACTATTTTATGATATTTGTAACCAATTAGTTTTGTGCCTTAAATTGATCTTTTGGTTAAAGGGACACTATAGTCACCAGAACAACTACAACCTAATACAGATGTACAGTTGAGTATAGTCAGTCCCTGGAGGCATTTTAATGTAAACAGTGCCTTTTCAGTTAAAGGCAGTGTTTACAATACTCCCTAGGGGCACCTCCAGTGGCGGTCACTCAGACGGTCACTAGAGGTGAAAACGTTCAGCATCTCCACCTTCTGCATGGAGATACTGAACTTTCCTCATAGAGATGCACTGATTGCAGATTGCTTTGAGATGCAGACCCACATGGTGCTGTATATAAGGGTATTTTTTACTATATTTAACAGGGGCTAGGGGGGGCTAAATAGTGACTTTAACACTATTGGATCAGGAATACAAGTTTGTATGCCGGACCAATATTGTTCCTTTGAATATTTGTATATATTTAATTTTTTCAAAATTACATAAACATAATTCTTTATAAACAGAGTGTATTCAGAAAGGCAATGCTAAACTCAAGGATGGGGTAACATCGTCAAATATGTTATTCACAAGCTAAGTGGACCATCTAAACCAGTGGTTCCCAAACCAATCCTCATGCCCCCCACCTTCACTCCGGACTTGCAGGGGCGCAAGGACTGGTTTGAGAACCACTGAACGAAACCATAAGACTTCAATTTTCTATATATATCATGCTTTATTTAAAGAGCCACTATAGTGGGCAATAATATTTAATGCACTATGCACCATGAGTTAAATTAATGTTGCTTATTTTTACACGTGTGTGTTATCATGTAACACCCAGAACATCCCAGTGACCATAAACAGAAGTTTAATTTGGCAAAATTACATTACTATGGTTTCCTGAACCGAATCCCAGAGTCTGGTATATATTTATTCATAATGCAGAATTAATAACCACCTTGTTATGAAGTATTTGCAACACAATGTTAGCAGAGGTTAGCAGATGTTCTAAAGCAATACCCTAACTAGTTTAGGCAGCTAGTCAGATTCAGTTTTCACAGCTGTCACTATGCCTGGTAATAGCAATGACTATGACAGAATTGCCTTAAGTAAATACATTCTCTCACTGATTAGTCACATTGTGAGAAATATTCAACAGCAGCATCAGAAGTGTTAAGAAGTGCTACCCTGACATCTAATGGTGAAAAATAATTATTACAATGTAAAGAGAGAAAACACTATTTATTATTATTCACATTTATATGTCACCAACAAATTATCCAGTTCTTTAGAGTTACAGAAAGGGGATAAGAAAAAGGCCCTGCTGAGATGAGCTTACAGTCTATGAGGAAGGTGCATATATATTCTCCAAGGACAAGATCAAGGGTTTGTAGATACTATTCAGTATTGGCATGAAGGAAACTGAACCTAAAAAAATTTATCTACAGTCCATATCCAGGAAAGGCCTAGATGGCAGGTAACACTGGGTAGTCATCTGAGCACAAATGGGGAGCACCTTTTTAAGAGTTTAGGGGGAGAAGCAGGGCCTGCCAGTCCATAGGCCCAAGTGGGACTTTAACAGGGGCGGCATTTTGCCCCATTAGGGGCCCGGGCCACCTCTACTGCATATAAATATATAGTGCATAGTGCTGAGGCAGGCAACGATCTACTGATGCAGGGAGCCAGAATACGACGTGATCTGACAAAAACAAATGCAGAGAGAGTAAATGTTTAAATATGGCTTTATCAGAGAGATGGTCTCGCTGCCACACAAGGGTCCTACAAACACTCCAGATACATAAAGCACTTCAGCTTGTTGAAGTTCTAGAATAAAATAGCTGACAATAGGAATAATCAAAAGAGGACAATCAGTGAACTTGAAAAAGGAATTTGAAGTGCATGCTTACACGAGTCCACTAGTTGGCAGCAAAAACCAAAATACTGCAAGCGTCTATTTCTGCTTATTTTTACAAGCTTGTATCAGTCATCAGTTTGATTAATAACTTATCTGACTCTCACAAATTGCATTTTTTGTCAGTCCGCATTACAGCTAATTACAGTGTTCAAATATATCATCACTGTTTGTAAACAATAGCTTTTTTTCAGGATATTGGCACTAGTGTTTCAGGGTCTAGTCACACCTCTCGCACACATGGCTTTTGCATTCTGGAACTCTATTCCAGACTGCCAAATGTAAATTCTGTGCAAAAATTACAACTGTTGTCAGCACACACTACTTCACATCCCTTCTTTCTTAGCCCAGTCAGGATTTCAAGTACGTTTTAGTTCAAACAGCCTTATTTTTGTGTTTGCCAGGGCAGACTTAAAGAATAATGCTATTGGGCAATATTTATTCAAACAAGTAAAAGGCTTAAAAAAAAAAAAAAAAGTTTGAGTTGTTTTGACCAATAAGGTTCCCTGGAATTCCTGGACAGTGGTAGTTCATTTGTTTGGAATCTTATTTGTTTTCTACTAAATAAAAATATGACACATAAATACATAAATACACATAATACAAATATGGAGCTCATATGTGCTCCATCATATAAGTACCAGTTTTGATTAAACAAAAAGTAAATGGAACATATTGAAGGCTCTACTGGGACTTTGCACAGCAGAACACCAGAGACCAAAGGGGAATTTTAATCTGCTAAAGCCTGAGGTGCTGTTATACACTAATAACTTTGGTAAGCGTTGCATTTTTTTATTTTGTGAGTGTGTATTTTTAGTTTTTAAAAAATGATTCTACTGTACATACTAGAAAGATGAAATGCTGTTTTCCCAATGACTTGAACTAATATAAAAATGAGAAGGTACTCACTATTAACGACTTGTTCTTGCGGTTACATCTGTGATGCTAAACATGGTTCCATGAAATATTCAAAGAAAATATTTACATATGTTTCCAGTAAAATCAGCAGGAACCATTCCTTGAAAATGCTGGTTTATTGTAACAATTAATACACATGGCTCCCACACCCCACTCTGTGACCCAGGTACTATACTTCAGCCATACCTAGATGGCATTTCTCTGGCTTCAATGTCAGGCCAGCGGCCCGAATTTTATCCAGCACTACCCCCACGTGTACCAGGTGTTCCTCCCAGGACCCACTGTAAATCGCAATGTCGTCCAAGTATGCACAGGCCTGTCCAAGGGTCTCTACCTTATGTACAGTTAGGGTGGTATAACCTGGTTCCTGGGAGAACGTCGCCTGCTTCTCCCACAACAACTGCTGCGCCTGTACCCTTTCTGTTGGGTTCAACCTGTCCCCTAGCTGTACAAGGGTAGTAAGGTCAGTCTGGGAATCCCTTTCTAATAAATCTGGAAGGGGTAAATTCTCAGAATCATCTGCAGCTGGGGCACATACTGCTGCAATGTTCTCAGGTCTTTCCTGGTATTCTTTCAGCATGTTCACATGGAAGGATCGCTGGATTCTCTCATCTGCACAGCTGGCTATCAAGTAAGTAGTATCGCAGATCTGCGCCACTACCTTGTACGGGCCCTGCCAAGATGCTTGCATCTTGTTGGCCTTCACAGGTTTGAGCACCAATACCTTTTGCCCAACCTGGAAGACCCGCTGTCGGGCACCCTGATCGTACCATCTCTTCTGTCTCCCCTGGGCCGCCTGGAGATTCTCCCTTACCATCAGGGAAAGTTTCTCCATGCGGTCTCGGAGTTCCAGAACATATGGCACTATGGGGGTCCCCTCCTGCTCCGTCTCCCCCTCCCAGTGGCCTCGAATGAGATCTAGGGGTCCGCGGACCCTTCTCCCATACAGCAGCTCAAAGGGGGAGAACCCAGTGGATTCCTGGGGCACCTCTCTGTAAGAATATAACAGATGAGGCAGGAACCTCTCCCAGTCTCTGCAAGTATCTGTAAAGGTCCTCAGCATCTGTTTGAGGGTACCGTTAAAGCGCTCGCAGAGACCGTTAGTCTGTGGGTGGTAGGGTGAGCTAAGTAACGGCTTAATGCCACACACCTTCCACAGCTGCTGGGTGAGCACAGTGGTGAATTGGGTTCCCTGGTCGGAGAGGATCTCCTTAGGAAACCCGACCCTAGTAAAAATTCTAACCAGGGCATCAGCAACCGTCTCTGCCTCTATATTAGACAGCGCTACTGCCTCTGGATAGCAAGTGGCATAGTCCACCACGGTAAGAACGTATTTCTTACCTGATGGACTAGCCCTGGCCAGTGGACCCACAATGTCAACGGCTATGCGGGCAAAGGGCTCCCCTATAATAGGCATCGATAATAGCCTAGCCTTAGGGTGGTCCCCCAGCTTTCCTACCCGTTGACACGTGTCACACGTACTGCAATACATCCGCACAGCCTGGTTAAAATTTGGCCAAAAGAAGTTCTGTGAGATCCTATAGGCTGTGCGGCGGGACCCTAGATGTCCAGCTAACGGAACATCATGCCCTATCCGCAGAATCTCCTGCCGGTACTTTGCAGGTACTACTAACTGACGATTCGGCGGAGGGGCAACACTCTTCTGGGAAGGCTTAGGGATCCTATATAACCTGTCCCCCACCTACTCATACCGCTCCCCATCTACTCCTTCCTCTCCAGCATCTTCCCTATCTCAGTATTTCTGGAGAGTCGGGTCTGCCCGGGTTTCCCTCCCAAACTCCTCTGGGGAATCCCAGCTTAAGGGGGCCTGATCTAAGGTACCAGTCAGGGAAGAGGGTCTTATCTGGGTCTCATCAGCAGGTGGGCCGGTTCCAGCAGCACGGGTCTGGGCACGAGTAGTCACTGGGTTAACGTCCGCAGGGCCCATCGGGGCATAGGCTGAAACCAACGGGGCCAAATCATTCCCAAGGAGGACATCAGCGGGCAAGTCTTTCATTACTCCCACATCCACGTGTCTAGCACCCACTCCCCCATCCAAATGTACCCAGGCAACAGGTAAACACGGCACCCCCTGCTACCCTCACCGCCACAGTGTCCCCAGTGTGCTGATGCTCCGAGACCAAGTTCTTTTGGAGCAGTGTCATCGTGGCTCCTGTGTGTCTCAGTCCATTTACCACTCTGCCATTCAGCTTCACGGTTTGCCGATGTTGCTGGCGGTTGTCCTGATGAGCTGCTTGCACTGGGTCGGCTTCGTGTAGAATGCCCCAGAACTCCTCCTGCTCATTACAGTGAGCTGCAGGTTGAGGTGGCCGCTGGTTCTTACAGTCTTTCGGTATACGAATTACTCCATGGGAAGGCTATCTGGGTTAAGTCCTTTCGTATGCTTCAAATCTCCCGAACGGCCGGTATTCGTATGCTTTCGTGGAGGCAGCCAGGCGTTCTGTTGTTTCAGCGGTGTTCGGCAGAAAAAGTGTCCGTTTTTAGTTCCATAGAAATAGAGCCAAACACCGTTGGGCTTTCGCGTGGTTTAAAATGGCCGCTGCCTCGTGGTCGACATACGAATGACGACCACCCTGAACTCGGTTTAATTGAGAAGTGTCTGCGGTTAACCACAACGTTCTAATTGGGATCAATAGGTTAACCAGCAGCACACTTCTCTCTTGGGTGGCCGTCCGTTCGGTAGGTTTGTTCGGGAAAAACAGTCATTCGTATGGCTGGGCTGTAGAAACAGCCATTTACACGAAAGGGGGCAGAAATAGACGAATCCACCTGAAATAAGCAGACAGATGGTTCTGTCACAACCACCAACTAATGGCGGGAATGGCCGATCGCGCTCCCACAAAGGTACAAACAGACGCCAGGCCGCTTGACTCACCTCCAGAGCAGGCACAAACCACCACATGGGACCCAGATGGGTCAGCACCGGTTACACAGCGGGATTTCCGAAACATGGTCACAGAGATCAAAAGTCTGCTGGCTAGAAAACTTGGCAATCATTAAGGCAGATGTACAAGCGGTCACAGACAGGGTGAAGCCCACTGGGGAAATATAGTAGACATAAAGCAAGGTCTGTCATACCTACAACACTCTGTAATGACTATACAAGACCAACAACAAATGCTCGCACTCCATTACATAGCGCTAGTTAATAGGTCACGGCGCAACCACCTTAAGCTCAGAGGGGTACCTGCCAACATCACATCCAATGAGCTCCCCCACTACGTGAGGCAATTAGTAACATCAATACTACCACCAACACAAGCAAAAAAGTTTGCCCTAGATGGGATCTATCGCTTACCGTCATCAATCAAAGCTGCCTCCACCAGGGTACAAGATGTGATAGTGCGCTGTTCGACCTCCCAGGACAAAAGACTCCTGATGTTGGTGCTTCAAGACATGATGCCTCTCACCTTTGAAGAATCGAGTCTCACAATTTACCAAGACCTTACCAGATCCACATTACAGTGACGAAGATCCCCAAATCCCGTCACCAGCCACTTGAGAGCAGAGGGACTGGAATACCACTGGAGATAATCCAGGTTCCTGGCGGTTACACTCAATGGGACTGTACGCAAAACCTCCTCTCTTGCCGAAGCACCCACCTTCTTTAAATCTATGTGCTTACCTATCCCCCAGCGGGCAAACGACCTGCAACCCAGCACACGTACCAGGGAACCTGGGCCAGCGATCCCATCAACATCTTCAGATCATCTGATCTCCAGACCAGAAACCTGACAGCACTGAAGATTATACTATTCGATTACAGCACAAACTCATTTGTTTTGATAAGTTTTGCTTAGATATAGTAGGGTCCACAGCCAGTCTACCTGTTTCGCTCCCATACGGAGCATGTGCCTAGATTCTCATGTTCCGGAATTTACCTAGCCCCGTATAACCTGGTGTGGGTCACCTCACCAAAGGCAGCCCTTCCTCACCCCCCCCCCCCCGTTAACCCCTTGGTTAGGGGCATATCTTGAAGACAGCCATAATTTCTCACCCCAAGTGGCTAGCATTTAATCCCTCTTGATGTACCAGGCTGCTCTCCCGAAGAAATTCATCCCCTCCTGTTAACATATCAATATTAGGATGACCTAAATGTGATGCATATCGACCACTTAACAAATGTACAAACATGTCTATGATCTTATATAACACCTTTTTTCTCTCCTGCTTTATTTCTGTAACTCTCCCTACATTGATTTCATAATACAAAAATTTTAATAAGATTCCAAACTTTTCACCATGGCCGAGACCAAAGAGCTGTCCAAGGATGTCAGGGACAAGAATGTAGACCTGCATGACCATTGCCAAGCAGCTTGGTGAGAAGGTGACAACAGTTGGTGTGATTATTCGCAAATGGAAGAAACACAAAATAACTATCAGTCTCTCTCGGTCTGGTGCTCCATGCAAGATCTCACCTTGTGGATTTTCAATGATCATGAGAACAGTTTGGATTAACCCAGAACTACATGGTAGGCAAGGCAGCTGGGACCATAGTCACCAAGAAAATAATTGGTAACACACTCCGCCATGAAGGACTGAAATCCTGCAGCGCCCAGAAGGTGCACTGCTCAAAAAAGCACATGTACAGGCCCGTCTGAAGTTTGTCAATGAACATCTGAATGATTTAGAGGAGAACTGGGTGAAAGTGTTGTGGTCAGATGAGACCAAAATCGAGCTCTTTGTCATCAAATCAACTCGCCGTATTTGGAGCAGGAGGAATGCTGCTTATGACCCCAAGAACAGGATCCACATCATCAAACATGGAGGTGGAAACATTATGCTTTGAGGGTGTTTTTCTGCTAAGGGGACAACAACTGCACTGCATCAAAGGGACGATGGACGGGGTCATGTACCATCAAATCTTGGGTGAAAACCTCCTTCCCTCAGCCAGGGCATTGGAAATAGGTCATGGAAGGGTATTCCAGCATGACAATGACCCAAGGCACTCATTGCCAAGGCAAAAAAAGGAGTGGCTCAAGAAGAAGCACATTAAGGTCCTGGTTTGGCCTAGCCAGTCTCCAGACATTAATCCAATAGAAAATCTGTGGAGGAAGCTGAAAGTTTGAGTTGCCAAACGTCAGCCTCGAAACCTTAAAGACTTGGAGAGGATCTGCAAAGAGGAGTGAAACAAAATCCCTCCTGAGTAGTGATGTCGCGAACTTGCCGCGAACGGTTCGTGGCGAACTCCGGTCAGCTGACACATCCCTGCCAATCTCCGGCAGACCCTCCCTCCCAGACCCTCCTACTTCCTGGACAGCATCCATGTTGAAGGCAGCTTCAACATGGATGCTGTCCAGGAGGTCGGAGGGTCTGGGAGGGAGGGTCTGCCGGAGATTGGCAGGGATGTGTCAGCTGACCGGAGTTCGCCACGAACGTTTCGCGACATCACTACTCCTGAGATGTGTGCAAACCTGGTGGCCAACTTCAAGAAACATCTGACCTCTGTGATTGCCAACATGGGTTTTGCCACCAAGTACTAAGTCGAAGGGGTCAAATACTTATTTCACTGATTGACATGCAAATCAATTTATAATTTTTTGACATGCATTTTTCTGTTTTTTTGTTCTTCTATCTCTCACTGTTAAAATACACCTACCATTAAAATTATAGACTGATTATTTTTTTGTCAATGGACAAACGTTCAAAATCAGCAGGGAATAAAATACTTGTATGCGGTCGTCAATTCACATCTGCATTCTTTAATGCATGGCTTTAAAGGAACACTATAGTGCCAGGAATGCAAATGTGTACTCCTGACTTTATAGGTGTAATAGGTGTACTGTTATTGACAAAGGCCTCTCTGAAGGCCAAAACATTGCACATTCAGTTTTCAATAAATCTGCCTACTTGAATAAACCTTGAGTGCCTGGACCTACTTTCTACTAATATCTACTATAGGTGTAAAAAACACAGTTTAGGATTTCCTGACACCACTTGCCTCTGGTCTCATCGCAGCTGGCCTTCCCCACACTTGGCATCAATCTTTATGATCTCAGCCAATCCAATGCTTTCTCATAGGAAAGCATTGGGAGGCTATTGTGCAAACACTGCAAAATGCCGCACTGCGCCAATCTGCATCTGCTCATAGAGATGCATTGAATCAGTATATCTATATGAGGAACGTTCAGTACTTCCATGCTGAGTGAGTCTGAATGACTGCCACTAGAGGTGTTCCTAGGCAATAAAGTAAATACTAATAACAAACAACAGGATATACCTAAAGACATAAAATGGAGAAAGAACTCATAGGATAATACCGTAATTAAAAAAAAAAAAAAGAATTTAAGGTTGCACTCACAGAGTAGCAGAAAATTCGGGCTCATCAATAGTATGCAGGTTCCACCAGATTCAGTAGTATTCAGATATCCAAAAGTTCATAAACAAACATGCAACACGGATATAAAGTAAAAAAACACATGCTTTAATGGTTACACTTACAAAGTAAAAGTAGGTTAAAAGCTCATCAGTATAATCCCGTGGTCCCTAGTCCCACGCACATGGAAGCACGAATGCGCAAACTCATGCGAACACAAGAATGCATGCGCGCAAACAAGAGAACGCGTGCATGTGCGCGAGAACATGCCAACACGAGGTAGTGTAACTTCCTGAGAAGAGGAAGGGGAGGAGTGGGAGCGGATGCACGATAGCAGGGACAGGCAGAAGTGGAGCAGAGCACTTGAAAAATAGGAGAAAGAAAAGTTATAGGCCGGAGAAGGAGAGAATTGTTGTTGGGTAATAATAATAAGTGGGCTAACTAGCTCAGCCTTACTTTTGGACATTGCCATAAGGAAGGTAAAAGAAAAGAATAAGATGAAGGGAGATAAAAAGGAAAAGATCACAAAACATTTTTTTCAAAAGGAAGAAAAATTGTTTTGGCAAGTTAAGTTTTGTTATCTTATGAAAGAAAGAAAGAAAGAAAGAAAGGAAAAGAAGTAAAGGAAGGAGAAGGAGAGAATAAAGAGAAAGGGAAAAAGAGATCCCTGATATATTGATATAAAATGAGGAAGGTAAAGAAGAAGTAGAAAAGTAGAAAAAAGGGGGGGGGGATTTCTTTATATAGTGACACGTAATAAAAATTGGCACCTAATACAGCGTTGTTTTCGGTGTTTGTAATAAAAGGGAAAAGAGGGGGGAGGGGGAGAACTGTGTGGAGTACAGATCAAAACATGGTAAGAGTAAAAGTAGTTGTTAAATTGTGCAACAAATTTAGAACCCATGTCTGAAAAAAAGAAACATGCTTGAGGCTGTTTACCAGAGTATCTGTAGATAGGTTTCATTGAATCAACAGCTTCCAATGTGTTTACTGTGCCACAAGACATTATCTAATGAAGCAATGAAGCCAAGTCGATTGCGAGAACATCTTGCTACAAAGCATTCACAAGATAAAGATAAGCCCATTGAATATTTTCAAGAAATCTGTAAAAGATTTCCGAATCGTTCAACAATAGCTGCATCATTTCAAAAACAACATGCAAAGAATGAGGATGGATTAACTGCAGCTTATCGTATATCACACTTAATTGCAAAAAGTGGTAAAAGCCATAATATTGGAGAAACTTTGATAATACCCTCTATCAAATTATACTGATGTCAACAGTAATGTATCAGGATATACCTGAAGTTTTATAAACATTGCCCCTTAGCGATAACACAGTAGAGAGACGCATTGACGAAATGGCGGCTAATGTTGACAATAAACTTATAGGTATTTTCCAAAATTCTTAATTTTTCATACAATTGGACAAGTCTGTCATTGCAGATAATAATGCTCTACTGATGACATATATACAGTACCTTGATGAAAACAATACATTGCAATCAGAGTTTGCAGGAATCTATGATCTGCAAACTTTCTTTGTCTTAGGGATGAGCATAACCACCTAGCAAAGCTAGTGGGTTTGCGGCAGCCTCCCGGAGTCAAATGCCAGAGCTGAAAAGGCTTGTGCTGTGCATCTGCACAGCAACATCCTTTCAGCCAATCAGGTAATCAGGAGAGCCGTGCTGAGCGCGGGAATCCTGGTTGCCTCCGATTTTTAAAATTGGGAAACTGCGGATGGTTAGCACATCCCACGAAGTACTAAGGATAAATATTGCCCAAAGTGTATAGGAATATAATTAAACATCTAAACACAAAATACAACAATTCAAGTTGCCAATAGTACAGGGGAACAAGAAAAATGTTTAATAAATCATGAAGACATATAAGATAGACTTGAAACTTTGTATCAGCTGAGCTGAAAAACAAGGCAACAATGTATAGCAAAGGAAAGTATCAAATGAACACTGGTACCATTCATCATAAATTGCAACAAAATAAGTTCAATAAAGAGAAAAGAAATGTTGTAACAAGTCCCAGCAAACAGATTCTTTATGCAGGGAGTCCATGAGACTATCAAACTGACGAGACTACTAGCATCCAATCCGCCTACTTAGGTGGATCCTTGGTTCGTTGGTCTTGTCATGGAGTATGGCTATAGTCTGTAAAAAACAAAACAGAGAACAGTTATCAAAAGGCTGAATAAGCACCAGATAACCTTATGTTTTAGAAAAACAAACTATCACTAGCAGGCAAAACCCTTAACTTGGAGGAGGGTGGGACGGGTGCTATTGCTAGATGGTTATGCTCATCCCTAAGACAAAGAAAGTTTGCAGATCATAGATTCCTGCAAACTCTGATTTGTCCTCCGGGAGGCATAACCATCTAGCAAAGCTAGTAGGTAGAATAGCACACACCTGGTGGTGGTCCTAAGAAACTGAAGGCGTTCAACTTCTGATGGCCTCCAGTAAAATCTAACAAAGGTTTTACTGGACAACCATCTCGCAGCTTTCAAGATAGTAGGGAGAGGAAGGCCCTTTCCTGCTGCTTTAGTAGCCAAGGCTCCCCTAATTGAATGGCTTTTGAACACGAAACATCAATACCAGCTGAAGACATGGCGGAAAGTATCCAGCCTCTAATTGTATTAACCTTGGCTGGACGAAAGGGATTCCTTAATGTAATGAATAATTGACTGATATCATTTCTAAATACAGCAGAAAGTTCAAGGTACGATTGTAACAAACTGACTAAACATAAGCCTGGTTCAGAAGGATCTTGGACCAAGTTCAATTCTACCGGACCAGGAGAAAAATGGGATGTTTTATGTCTGCCTTTTAGTATAATATGGAAACCTCCCGGGGTCCTGGACAACCAAGGATCTGAAATATGTATTTGAGTTAACTCTGCTCCTCTAGCTGCCAGGGCCAAGGACAGCAGAGAAGCCAACTTAATAGTAGTCCATCTTAACTCAATTTTAGCATTATCCAAAGACTTTAGGAAATTTAATAAGACATCTACATCCCAAGTAGATGTGTAGCGTGGGGTATATGGGCAGCACACGGATAACCCTTTTAGTAATCTCAAATACAGGGCACCCTGAGTAAGGTTGGGGATCAGGAAGTTTAAAGCAGATCCATAGGTCTTGATTGAACTGACAGATAAACCAGAATGGAACTTAAGGGTAAGAAATTCTAAAGCCAATGGAACGGTGTCAGGTCCCTGTGTGTTAGACAGAAAAGAAACCTCCTATTCTTTGAATTCCTCGATTATCTTTCTATATCTTACCCTAGTTCTACATCTTAAAGATGAGTTAATAATATCCAAGACCTGATCCGATAAAAGGGGCTGTGTTAACCAGGGCTGCGATCCACATCAGCTGCGGGAGCTTGAGCAGAAAATCGCTGGCTCCCTGAAAGCAGTCCACTGTCATGCCCAATGGGATCTTGGTTCCCTTGACTAACTGATGGATCAAGGGATACCAGGGTCTGGAGGTCCATACTGGATAAACGAGAACTAAGCTCTGCACCCTGTCCCTGCGGTTCTTCTCCAGCACTTTCATCAGTGAAGATAGAGGGGGGAAAGCATAAGGGGCTGGAACACCCGTCTATTGGAAAGACATTGCATCCATTTTCCAAGCTCCCTTTGTCCCGGTCCGGGAGACGAACCTGGGAGTTTGTGCAGATCTTTGGGATGCAAACAGATCTACCTTTCTCTGGCCAAAATTGCTTTCTATCCATTGGAAAAGAGCAATCTTTAATTGAATCGTTGCCAAGGACAAACTTTGGCGAGAGATAGAGTCTGCAAGCTCATTGTGACGGAACGCTGGCACTCCGACTGAGTACCTCCGCCAATCGATGCTCCTAGTGCTCGCTGAGGACTCCAAGCACTCCAACCGACACCATCAGCACTGCAGACCCCACTTCCAGCGATGTAACTGCGCCGGGGTCTCTGCTGTTTCCACCCACCCTGGACCCAAGGCCGGGATCCAGCTTCCAGTGGGTGAACCTCTCTTTCCCCAGAGAGCAGGAACAGGAACAAATCAAGCTATTGCAAGAGCTTCCTCTGGGGAGTAAGTGATTATAGCAATCCCCAGAGTGTAGGTATCCCTTCCCCCAAACATGAGCCAAGGCTTAATGCTGGAACAAGACCGATTTACTGGCACACAGAACTCACAATTTATGCAACACAAAACTCCTCCTCTGGGCCAGGCTAGATAATTGAGTTTCTACAATACACAAAGCTCAATTATCTGCTGGCCAGAAATAATACAGTTTCATAAAACACACAGGGACCCCAAAACATGCAATAACCCCATAAAAAAACGGGGGATCTGGGTGAACCACATATCCAAAATTCACCCAGATCAGTTCAGTACTTTGGAAAATACAGTTTAATGCAGATTCTGCAGAACATATACAGGCTAAATGAAAAACAATCACTTTATAATGTGTCCCCTGCTGTATAGTCCAAAACCACTGCACGATGTCTCTGTGCACCAAATACTGGCGAGATGGCAACGTGTTGAAAAGTCCAAACAGTGTCTGTGAGTTAAAATGGCCGCCATCCATTGTTCTCACCATGTGCTTCTGATACAGGAAATGGTGGCCACCCAGTAACTCCACAGTATGTCCCCAGATGGTTCTTAAAGGGCCAGCAGCAGCACAACACAAATCCATTATGCCCAAATCATGTCTTTAAAGGGCAATACATCCCAGGGGCCATAGTCACAGGGCAAGAGGCGGGCAAGCAGTCCTCTCCAGGCACAAGTGGCGAAGGGCACTTCGTCACACTCATTGCTTGCTAAGGCCCAATATCAAATATCTAGAGCCTCTAAACAAAGACCCCTTGATCTTGTGCCCCCTCTGTGGTTTATATAAGCCACCGCTGTCCTGTTGTCCGATTGGACTTTTACCGACGTCGGTGACTGGTTTAGAGGAACTAGGCCCTGGAGAGCTAATTTTATAGCTCGTAACTCCAAGATGTTTATATGGAGGTGACTCTCTTGGTCTGACCAAATTCCTCTTATGGCGTTCTGGGCTGTAAACGCACCCCAACCGTGACTTGAGGCATCTGACGTTAGAGTGACTGCCACAGGCTGCTCTAACAGGGGACAAGGAAGTGGAATTTCTAACTCCAGAATGGACTTCAGTTCTTCTCTGACCCTCTTGGGGAGAACAAATTTTGATTCCCAATGGCCGCCCTATCTTAGTCGATTCCCTAAAAACAGCTGACTTCTTCTACAAAGTAAGGGGGAATTGTTGTATGCTGGTGTTAAAGCTATTAATTTCCCGATAATCTTTGCTAGGTCTCTCAAGGACCAACTCTGGTGCCTGAGAGATGAGTTCCGATGTACCAGTAATTTGTCCCATTTGTCTTGAGGGATTCCTAGAGACATAGTCCTGGTGTTCAGTATGAAACCCAGAAAGAGGATGCTTTGAGTGGAAATTAGGACTGATTTCTGTAAATTTACTACAAATCCTAGGTCTTGTAAAAGGGAAGCAAGGTAATCCCTTTGAGAAGCAAGGGCTTCCCCATCTGAGTGCATGAGCAGGATGTCGTCTAGATAGTAAAGACACATGGAACCTTTTAGTCTGACATGAGCTATCACTGATTTCATAATTCTGGAGAATGTGTATGGTGCGTTGGATAGGCCAGACACATGGAACCTTTTAGTCTGGCATGAGCTATCACTGATTTCATAATTCTGGAGAATGTGTATGGTGCGTTGGATAGGCCAAACACCATAACGGTCCACTGCCACACTTTTCCTTTCCACTGAAACCTGAGATAACGCCTGTGTTTCTTGGCTATGGGGACTGAATGGAAGGCATCTTTTAGGTCTAACTTTATGCAGAAAAAAGATTTATGTACTAAGCCTGGAAGATCTGATAAACCCTCCATCTGAACCTTTTCCTTTTGATGAAAGCGTTCAGAGACGTCACGTTTAGGACCGGTCTCCAGGAACTGTCTGATATTGGGATTGGGAACAATGGGCTGACCCATCCTGTAATAAACATGTCTGCCAACTCTATCTTCCCTTGACTTAAAGCTAAGGAAAGGGAGGCATCTAGCACTGGGTTCACCTCTCTGTGAGGTGCAAATTTCTGGACTGCGACCCTTTAAAAGGGGGAGTTGTAAAAAAAAAAAAACCCTTTGAAAAATCTTTAGAACCTATTTGTCTGAGGAAATATCCTTCCAATTTAGTGGCATATGAGGAGGCACACTTACTTGAATGCATGGGTTTTCTTTTGGAAGCTGAACCGCCTCTGGAATGCACTCCTCTGCCACCGCCTGGAAGCTTGTGTCTTCCACTGTAGTGGCGGTACTGGGCCTGGTGAGAGGCTTCTCAGGACGCTCCTGCAGCCCAATAGGGGCGACCCTCTGTCCGAAAGGGCTTTTTGTAGCCAGGGACGGACTTCTTGAGTTCTGAAAAGGATCTCCTTGTAACGGCGTTTAACCTCCTGAATGAACGAGGGACTGAATAGGTAAGAATCCTCCAAATTTAGGAACTCATGCGATTTGGGGGCTAGGTCGGACAGACCTGCTGCATGGAGCCAGCGGGATCTGCGGATGTTTGATATGTAATTAAAGGATTGGCCAATAATTAGCACTGCCAGACGCCTTTAAAAGAGCCATCTTAGATGCCAACAGAGATGAAGCGGAAGATTTCTGAGCATTGCCTTCTTTTTCTGCCTTATCCAGCATCAGTAATAGGGGGCCCACAGCATCAGCAATTTTGAACTGTATATTGCGAAAAGTCTGGTCTGTGGGATCAAAGGATACGCTGCTCCCTGTGATAGATAACAAAGCAGGATCTATCTCTGGGGCCATTAAAGCCTGAATGCCCGGGATACCAATGTGGTTCCTGAGGAGAAGGTCATCCTCCTTAACCAAGGGGGATCTGAAGGCTAGTTTAGCGAAATCTCTAACCTCAGAATCGTGCTCCATAGCCCATCTGGAGTGAAATAATTTTGATGGGAGAGTCTTTCCTAGGAGACTTACTCTGGCCATCTGAACATTGCTTAGCTCCCCTCGCTCAGTGGAAGCTGCTGAACGTACCACTTCCTCTGAATTGTTGTATGCTGGTGTTAAAGCTATTAATTTCCTGATAATCTTTGCTAGGTCTCTCAAGGACCAACTCTGGTGCCTGAGAGATGAGTTCCGATGTACCAGTAATTTGTCCCATTTGTCTTGAGGGATTCCTAGAGACATAGTCCTGGTGTTCAGTATGAAACCCAGAAAGAGGATGCTTTGAGTGGGAATTAGGACTGATTTCTGTAAATTTACTACAAATCCTAGGTCTTGTAAAAGGGAAGCAAGGTAATCCCTTTGAGAAGCAAGGGCTTCCCCATCTGAGTGCATGAGCAGGATGTCGTCTAGATAGTACAGACACATGGAACCTTTTAGTCTGACATGAGCTATCACTGATTTCATAATTCTGGAGAATGTGTATGGTGCGTTGGATAGGCCAGGCACATGGAACCTTTTAGTCTGGCATGAGCTATCACTGATTTCATAATTCTGGAGAATGTGTATGGTGCGTTGGATAGGCCAAACACCATAACGGTCCACTGCCACACTTTTCCTTTCCACTGAAACCTGAGAAAACGCCTGTGTTTCTTGGCTATGGGGACTGAATGGAAGGCATCTTTTAGGTCTAACTTTATGCAGAAAAAAGATTTATGTACTAAGCCTGGAAGATCTGATAAACCCTCCATCTGAACCTTTTCCTTTTGATGAAAGCGTTCAGAGACGTCACGTTTAGGACCGGTCTCCAGGAACTGTCTGATATTGGGATTGGGAACAATGGGCTGACCCATCCTGTAATAAACATGTCTGCCAACTCTATCTTCCCTTGACTTAAAGCTAAGGAAAGGGAGGCATCTAGCACTGGGTTCACCTCTCTGTGAGGTGCAAATTTCTGGACTGCGACCCTTTAAAAGGGGGAGTTGTAAAAAAAAAAAAAAAACCCTTTGAAAAATCTTTAGAACCTATTTGTCTGAGGAAATATCCTTCCAATTTGGTGGCATATGAGGAGGCACACTTACTTGAATGCATGGGTTTTCTTTTGGAAGCTGAACCGCCTCTGGAATGCGCTCCTCTGCCACCGCCTGGAAGCTTGTGTCTTCCACTGTAGTGGCGGTACTGGGCCTGGTGAGAGGCTTCTCAGGACGCTCCTGCAGCCCTATAGGGGCGACCCTCTGTCCGAAAGGGCTTTTTGTAGCCAGGGACGGACTTCTTGAGTTCTGAAAAGGATCTCCTTGTAACGACGTTTAACCTCCTGAATGAATGAGGGACTGAATAGGTAAGAATCCTCCAAATTTAGGAACTCATGCGATTTGGGGGCTAGGTCGGACAGACCTGCTGCATGGAGCCAGCGGGATCTGTGGATGTTTGATATGTAATTAAAGGATTGGCCAATAGTTAGCACTGCCCTGCCAGACGTTTTTAAAAGAGCCATCTTAGATGCCAACAGAGATGAAGCGGAAGATTTCTGAGCATTGCCTTCTTTTTCTGCCTTACCCAGCATCAGTAATAGGGGGCCCACAGCATCAGCAATTTTGAACTGTATATTGCGAAAAGTCTGGTCTGTGGGATCAAAGGATACGCTGCTCCCTGTGATAGATAACAAAGCAGGATCTATCTCTGGGGCCATTAAAGCCTGAATGTCTGGGATACCAATGTGGTTCCTGAGGAGAAGGTCATCCTCCTTAACCAAGGGGGATCTGAAGGCTAGTTTAGCGAAATCTCTAACCTCAGAATCGTGCTCCATAGCCCATCTGGAGTGAAATAATTTTGATGGGAGAGTCTTTCCTAGGAGACTTACTCTGGCCATCTGAACATTGCTTAGCTCCCCTCGCTCAGTGGAAGCTGCTGAACGTACCACTTCCTCTGATTCCCAGTCTATTTCTGGAGAGCTGTATCTGGAACTGGAACGGCTTTGGGAGGAAGAGTGAGCGAACGCTCTAGAAGAGGAAGGAGAGGGACTATCTAACCTCCAACAAGATTTGTCCTTTTTCTCTGGAAGGTGTTTCTGGTGCTCAAACGAGGGAAACACGCTATTCCTTTTTTGGGGACCTGTCCCCTTAATTTTACGCTTACTCAAACGAGTATGAGGGGAAGGAGGAGCAGAGAAGTTTTCCTCAGACGAGGAACTGGCGGAAGAGACCAGCTGCCTTCCTTTATTCTTTTTACTTAAAACTGGGACCAAATCCTCCTCAGAAGATGAAGAGGATAGATCCCTGGCAAGGAAAGCTCTCTTATGGAGCTTTCTAACATTGATGGGGCGGCCTTTAAGAGAGGCATCCACTAAATCTGTGGCAGACACAGAAATAGAGTCCTCCATCAATGATGCCATTTTAAAAATCTGAGGCAATCAGGATTCCCGCACTTAGCACGGCTCTCCTGATTACCTGATTGGCTGAAAGGCTGTTGCTGTGCAGATGCACAGCGCAAGCCTTTTCAGCTCTGGCATTTGACTCCAGGAGGCTGCCACATACCCACTAGCTTTGCTAGGTGGTTATGCCTCCCGGAGGACAAAGAAGAAATGCTATTCACTGTCAATCTGATTACAGATACAAAAGGATTATCAATATTTAATGCTGTGAAATCATACTTTGCAAAAAATAATATACCCTTGAACAATATTGTTGCATGTGCTACTGATGGAGCACCATCAATGGTAGGCCGCTATCATGGATTTGTTGCTTACTTGAAGGGAGAAGTGCCAAACATTTTGTGTATTTTTGTGTAGTGGATTAAGAGTTAACTGTTCTTATCTCGGCAAATATGTACTTTGCAATGTATTTCACATATTGATTATAAAGTTCTCTGTTTGGTTGCTAATTAGCTTTTGAATTTTTTGCCTTTTGTGTGATATTATGGGAATATGTGGCTGAGGAGTCTCCTTGAATATGTGGAGATTGACGGACGATTTGGAACGCATTTGCGTTCCAGGCGCACCCACGTCATCATCCATGGCAGATCGACATTTACAACTTCCGCATAGATGGAATGCCCTTGCGTTCTGGGGTTAACTACCGAAACTCCATATATTGACTGTGGCCATTTGAAGAAGTTTAAACATATGTGATGAAATGAAGGGATTGGCCAAGAATAAGCCGACAGCTAAAAGAGAGACACTTAAAGTTCCAGTTTCCACAGCACTTTATTCATGCACTATTTAGCACTTTTTAATATCCTGATGAAGTCTAAAGCTATTAGACGAAACGTGTACAGGGAGCTTTTATATTCTTTTCTGATTGTTTTATATGTTGCTTTTAACCTACTTTTACTTTGTAAGTGTAACCATTAAAGCATGTGTTTTTTACTTTATATCAGTGTTGCACTATGTTTCTTTTAATTCTTTTGACATGAACTTTTGGATATCTGAATACTACTGAATCTGGTGGAACCTGCATACTATTGATGAGCCCGAACTTTCTGCTACTCTGTGAGTGCAACCTTGAATTCTGTTTTGTATTTTTAAATTACATTATTATTCTATGAGTTCTTTCTCCATTTTATGTCTTTAGGTTTATCCTGTTGTTTGTTATTTGTATTTGAGAATTGAGAGGAATCATTCTACTATACCTTGTATCCAAAACTATATTTTTGTATTGATTGTCCACATACTGCACCTGGGTGGTTTACATTCTTGTTTTTTTAAGTAATGTGAATACTGCCCTTTCTCCGAAAAGGCAGTGTTTACATTAAAATGCCTGCAGGGACATACTATACATATCAGAACAATTACATTAAACTTTAGTTTTTCTGGTGACTATAGTGTCCCTTTAAACTCTTCTAACTATATTTTTGTTGTCCCTTTCAATTGCAATTACTCTAGGCAATACCATCTCCACAAAATAATAATTTATTTTTTTACAAAAGTATCCATTTCTGCAAACTGGAGCTGAGAGAAAAGCAATAAATGTTCCTCTACATTTGCTGTCAGCTTTTTGCAAAAATATTTACTTTTGGACATGGTTTTGGGTTCTGTGACCGCTAATATAGTCACAGGCTGACAAACCAAATTTGAAAACCTCCCAAACTGTCACGTTTCTCCAGTCTGTGCATAAAGGCAAAGATTTTATGAACTGATTCTTTGAAAAAATAAAATGTAATTATTTCTGTCTTTACACTACATTACAAAGAAATGTATCATTTTTAAAGTAAGATATTTAAAATGTCAAAGTTGTTTACATAAAAGATTTTCCCAAAATGTAAAAAGTAACTAAGAACAGTAAATGTATAACCAGAAAAAACTGCTATCTAAATTCTAAAGGGCGTTCTAGTTTACTCACTGGGTTGTTAACCCTTGGAGCACATACATGGACATTTTCAGCTTCTCTGCTGTAAAATTCAAAGTAAATTCAGAGAACAATGGATCTGCAGAGCATTAATCTTTATCAGACAGGGCTGTTGACCACTGTTTTGTTTTTCGACGCTTTGCTTTGCATTTATCACTATTATGTATTCCTGCACAGGCATACCTTGGTTCAGTGAAGGCTAATGAAGTTTGATGATTGTTGGGCTCTATCCCCCTCGGCTCCCTGTAACTTGTTGAGCTCTATCCGGTTAACCCCAAAAGATAACATGCCCTTTTTAAAAACAGCTGAATCTTCACTCATAGGGAGAATAGAAACTTCAGACACATGTATTTTTTTTTCTGAAACACACATATCCATAGTCCTTACAATGCAAATAAATTTGATTTAATTTAATGTTTTATTGATGGGGATGTGTCATCCCACCTGCCCCTATGGACGATTCTCCAATGCCCAGGTTACTTTAGTGTGTATCTTCTAAACCTTTTGTGTGTCTCATCCCTCCTTTCTCCCTTGTGTCCCCCTTAAAATTTCACGCACTTTACCCAATCCTTAAAAAAAAAATACTTAAGAATTATACTTAAGCAAAACTGGAATACCTTTTTCCGTACTATTCCTCTTAGAGTCCCAAAGAAGATACTTCAACTATTTCATGGTTTATTTGTATCCTATGTTTGCGGTAACAAGAAACCTAGGATTGCGCTTAGAGTTATGTCAGCTAGATTAGCAGAAGGAGGTTTATCTGGTATATATATATATATATATATATGAAAAGAGCGTATGTGGTACTTTTGACCCTTTTGATTTTTTTTTGGGTGGATAATAAACTCTTTAAAAATTTACATATTGATAACTTAAATATTTCCCATATTTTCCGATCTATAAAACCCACAAAGAAATATTTTTTCCCTCAAAATAAAATCTTTTCAAACGCCCCTCTGAAAATCCATTAATGTGTAAAACTATTTAATCGAGAAACGAAATATATATGGAGAATCATTGTAACATTCTGACACACTAATTTGGTTTGTTATCTGAAAGATTATGTTGAACTCAACTGTTTATTACATGTTTAATATTTGTCAAATTTGTAAAAGTATAATAAAAAATGAAGTTTAAAAAAAAAAAAAAAAAAAAAGAATTATACTTAAGCAAAATAGAATCCAGTAGAAAAGCAAAGGCATGCACTAGTTTATTCATACACATTTCTGTTCATACACACACGTATTCATACACATATATACTTGATATGTATTTTATGGTTTTTGATGAGGTCCACACAGTCTCCATTTTTCTACCTTATTGGTTGGAGTCCATAGTGTAGCTGGTGGGGTTGTTCTGTGCATTTGTTGCACATGGTTTACCAGCTCCCTTGGTGCCCTGCAGCTCTGTACTGATGCCAGGACTGAGTGATGTTGAATCCCAGATTGCTGCAAGACTATAAGGTGCATCTAGTCTCTTTTTACATTAAATTTTACAGTATGTTTGACAAAGTAATGGTCATTCAACTTGGATTATCAGTGAGGCAAACAATCTGGCCAATAAACTAATTTATCTGTGACTTGTGCTAATTATTTACCATTGTCCTGCCCCTTTGAACTGGTGTCAAGTGTAGAACTGCACTCTTTGTAGAACTGCAAACTTTCCTCCTCCAAACAAAGTCAAGGTAGCAGACGAAACGTCTAAAGCTTTTCAAAAGAAGGGGGGAAAATGGAAATGAAAGGTAAACAGTAAACTCATTTATTATTGATTGAATGTGTGTGTAAATACTATGTAACACCTTTCATACTTTTAGTTTTACTAATGCTCACATTTATCCCTGTGACGGAGCTCCCGTACTCCGACTGAGTACCTCCACCCTGTCTGCTTCCTAGCTACGATAAGGGACCCTGGAATGCTTCAGCATCAGTCCCCAAAGTTCGACTGGGGTCACCAGGGCCATCTTTAATATTGAATGGACCCTGGGCAAGCATTAGCTTGGGCCCCCTGAACCCTGTTCCCCATCTCCCGCTCACTGGCATGCAATCACACCCTACACTCCACCGCAGTGACTGCACTAAAGTAGAGAGGGCCCTGGTGCAAGAATTTGTTGTGCTTCTTATCACAGGGTTGGCCAAAAAGTAGATCCCCATCTGTCGTGCAGCTCCAACAATGCTTTGACAGCTGGGCATTTTCCCATGCTTGCAGAGTTGTATTTAGCACTGAGCAGTGTTTGTGTCTTTGAATGTAAGTTTTGTGTGGAGTATGTTAGTGTGCATGTAGGAGTATGTTTGTATGTTGTGTTGGTGTTTGAATGCAAGCATGCATTTATGAGTAGTTTTTTTTTAATGCAAGGGTTTGTTTATATATAATTTTGGCATTTAACACAGGTATTTTTGTATGTATTGTTGACATTTCCATAAATGAGTGTGCATGTATAAAGTGTTGAAGTTGGAATGCAGTGGTGTATTTGTGCATCATGTGAGTGTTTGAATGCTGAGATGTACGCACATGAACATATACACTGCCACACAAACACACGTGCAGATATACACACTACAAAACATGCAGACACACACTGACATGCAGATACTGATACACACTGAGACAAACACACCCAGATACACAAACTGACAACATACAGATACACAATGACAGCAAAGATACTCAGACAGTCATACTGACAGACACACTGACACATTCTGACACACACACACACTGACAGACATACTGCCACACACTGACAGACAGATACACACACAGACATACTGACGCTGACAGACATATTGACACACACACACAAACATACAGACACACACATTGACAAACAGACATACTGACACACACAGACAGACATACTGACACACACACACACAGATATACTGACATACACACACACAGACATACTGACACACACACACATGCTGTATTTACATTTAGACACCCTCCATGTTCTTACCTTTTTCTGTACGGTGGTTTCCCTGGGGTCCAGTGGCAGGCTGAGGCAGTTGAGAGTTATCCTCTGGAACTCCTGGCCTAGCCCCCTCCCCCCGCGCAACTCTGATCTCCGCGCGGCACTCACTTCCTCCCAGCCAGCTGTTGAACAGGAAGGGGCCCGGTCACACTGTTTAAGCGCCACACCGGGTACCTGCTGACAAATGCCCACCGGGTGGCGCTTAGTGCATGGGCCACCCAGGGGGCCTCCTTAGTGTGCGGGCCATCGCGGCTCTGTGCAGCCACACCGCCAGTTCCATGGGGGCTGCTCAAATTGTAGGACCCGCATTAAAGACGGCCCTGGAGGTCACTGAGAACATCCACCGTGGACCAGGCTGTAGCCCTCTCATTCCAGGCAGGTATAGTCCCCACTGCCTCTGACTCCTCAGCCCCTTTCCCAGGCAGGTATACACACCCCTGCCTGTACTGTGACCAGCTATTTCCTTTACAAAGGCACTTTTGGCTCTCAGCCCTAGGACTTTTTAACTTGTCCCAGGATCCAGGTCCGAAGACTCTGTTACTGAGATCCCTGAATAACTAACCAGGGCGCTCTATATTTTATTTTTAAACAAGGACTAGCCTTTGCCGGTCTGTCCTTAAGCATGTGGTGAAACGCATAAAACTTAAACAAGCCTACATAACTTGATAAACAAACATCATAATACTGCATCAAATATATAATACAATCACAACTTTAGAAACTATAGAAACGCACAGATGCAACTGGTCAGTTTATTGCAATTTCCTAATTTGCATATTGTAATTATTATTATTACAAATCAATACATTCTTCAGTTTTGCCAACAGAGGGCTATGGAGAATCATGATAAGCTTAAAACAAACCCCTTTTTAAAACAAGGTATTTCAACCTTGCAACCTTCCTAAACAGGGAAAGCAGTCCGAATGATCCCCATGTACCTGCCTCCCAAAACAAAACCCCATTACAGGCCAGGGCCCATAGTCAGTGGAAAGGAGACTGACATGCTGCCCTCTCCAAGTGCCAAGATAATGGAGGATTCCATTACAGTCCCCATCTAGGCCTCCAGCTGCTATGTTTTGGGAAGGCAGATATCTCCTACTTACCTTAGCAACAATGTAGCACTAATTCGCTTGAGCAGGGGTGGCCAAATAGTATTCCCATCATGCTTTGCCATGCTAAAGAAGGCATCATGGGTATTGATGAATTTCTAGAATTAGCAAGTTGTTTATACTGGTGACAATTTTTGACAGCAGAATCTCTCACAGTAGCAGGTTATCATTTTTAAAAGTGAAATTTAGTAGTAATTATTAGATGAGTCTGGACCAGGGGTGGGCAAAGAATAGATCCCCCGGTCCTAGTCTAGACCATGTGTTTACTCCAATGTTTCTGCCATTGTATAGGGTTACTGAAGCCTTGTGCAGTCAGCAGCCATATATTAATTCACAGAACTCCTCAACAATTATTTTGGAAAGTTATCCCATGAGCATCCAAGAGGTACTTTTAGTGCCAATTGAGCCGCTTTGCATAGGTGTTGAACTGGAACTAATGTGGATCTATTTACAGGCAGTTTGGTAAATTTTAAATTAATCCTAGTGAACTAAATCTGTAATGTATTCCTCCAATCCTTTAATATGCTTCTGCATATCCAATATTTACTGAATAACCGTAATGTCAACCTTGTCATATTTAAACACAGAGCAGATGGGAAAAACAGGTCAGTTGGCAACAATGAATAACCCTGTAAAGAGGAGCCGCAGTTACTTGTCCTGTAAACACATTTACAGATGCATCAGCTGGATTTTAGGTTGCACCCTGCTCAAAATCAAATTCAGGTGCTAGATAAGTATTTAAAATGAATGAGCTCCTTCACGCAGCATCATAATTCTACCTACTGTTAGACAGCACTATGTCTCTTAATCCATCCCAAATATTATCCCTCAGTTCCTGGTTATTGTCACTTTTTACGATTCCCTGGAGTACTGGAGAAAATCAATAACTTTTTATTTATTTTTTATTTTTTTGCAGTGCATAAGCTGAGTACAGACAAGCTAGAGGTACCCCACGGCATAGCATCACATGTTACAATTGGAATATTTAGAAAGGACGTGCACTATTTTATTATATAATAGAAACAAGATAAACATCACACTAATCAATCATGTCTAACTACGAGAGTAAACGGAGGGTCGTAATATTAGCTAGTACAGCGAATTGAACTAGATATGCTCATTATATTGTAATAACCTGGTTATTTAGTCAGACATGGTGATATAACAAAGTGTTACGTTAGGTAAACATGCTAATAAGATCGCTGTTAATGTACCCCTGGGTGCGGTGTCAGTAGTATACTGTACTGCAGCGATATTAGGCAGTGTATGGAAAGGTAACAGAAATGGAAGCAAATCATAAGAAAAAGCATAATACGCAAGGCTTGGTGCATGGCATGTAAAACGCAAAAATAGCTTCTCTGATTGTTAAGGAGAAAATACGTCAAGGTATCAGTCCCAGAAGCTAGCTTACGCGATTCAACAGCACCTGTGCGAGTGTAACATAACATTTATGGAGACATCAATTTATCAGCACATGTTGGTTGGTTGGCTTCAGAATGACAGAGCGCAAGTCCTTCACAAACCACACTCCGGCCATGTCTTGAAGTGTCGTCAGCGAATATTGAGATGTATTTATTATGTGTGTACTACCAAACATTATCTGGAAGTGGTGTGCCTCTGAAACTTTAATTAAAATGTACAGAACAGTCTAATTTAGCAATCAAGAAAGTGGTGAATTCTCTTCAACTCTTTAAATCCAAAAGGTAAGAAAAGGAATCCTTCAAATGCTAAGGTAAAGGAATTAAAGGGGCCCTTTGCACATCCACTATAGATGCAATGGGCAGTGTAGTTTGCAGTTTAACGCTGGTGGGATTTTAATATTAATCTTTCCTTGTTTTCCTATGATTTTATTAAGCTTTGCTACATAAGGACACCATTGCACCCTTGACGTTGAAGCTCAGCTGTTTTCCACAGTGTAAAGTTGGAAGAAAAAAAAAACTATAACTCTTGGAAGCATCTGCTGTATCCACAATGCTCATAGTCTCTGTTTATTTAGCTCTGCTATCCCTCATAAAATACTCCAGAGTTCTAAATTCCTAACTCTAACCCATAAAACTCCAAAGTTTGCCCCTAATCTCGTGTTGCTGTATCTCCCCGCCTCTCTCTCTAATCCAGCTAGTTAACGAGCTGGGTCCTAGCACCAGACGGCCATTGTCTATCCTTACATTGTATTTTACAAATGCGGCATATTTGGGGAAAGGAATACAAGTTGCAAAGACCTTCTTATTCAACGCGCATGCTCCAGCAGTATGACTCACGTTGGTTGCTCGGGGCTTTATTAGTGCTGCCTGGCTGAAGTGTTCTCGTAAAATTACATAAGGCAGCAAGGGAGCTGTGTGAGCGTATTATAATTACCTTGCCTTGCTTATATCAGGTATTTGCATAATCATTATTAGCGTCATACTTTGTTATTACAAGATGTCTGCATTCCATCGTGGAAACACATGCTGGCAATAATTCATTCTGTACGTTACTTTGTATCTGTATAATGTTAATATTTTGTTGAATCAATACATTTATGATATTTCTAATTTATTATTTTCCTCTTAGGTGTGCTCATGCTTACTGTGTACTAATGTATATATATATTATTTTTTTTCAATAAGACTGTGCACAGCTGCTCTTTTTGTCTCACAAATAAAGCAATGTATATTTCAACTTCCAAATAATAAATGGATATTCATTTAAAATATTCTCTCCTATTTTATTGTCTCCTTGTAGCTTTAATTTTCCCAGTTATGTGACCCCCCCTTTCTCCTCCTAACCTTTCTAATTCTACTCATAGCTTTTATTTAAGAAAATAAAATAAAATTATTGCTGCTGTTTTTCCCTCTATTGCTTCCTTTTTTTTCTTTTTATCTGTGAACCATATGGCAGGTAAATGCTCCTATCACTGTACTGCTGTCACGATACCTACCTGGTCAATGCCATCGTATTGCTCCCCTTCACAGGTCGTATGGGCCGCATACACCATTGGGCCGCACAACCTGCCTCCTCATAAACATGTAGAGGGGAATGCAAATATACTCACCCGTCCGATGTTGAACCACTCCTTCTCTCTTGCGCAGGCCAACTGCACCACTTGGCTGTGCGTTCTAACTTCCCATAGCAATTAAGATGCTCCTCGCTCGAATGGCGCATCCTTATATATAATGAAATTGCAAAACTTCACATCATGTCTTAAAGTATCCACGTCACTTAGGTGACCTAGTTCTAGTTCTTTTTGGAGTCGCAGAGATGACTTGAACCAATTATGAGTATAACAAGCATATATAATGCTTGTTTAGGTCCTTTTTCATTGCCCTATCATGGTTTCTACCTTGGTACCTATATAGTGCGTTCAGTAAGTCTCTCTTGTATTTCTAATATTGACCTTGGCTTGTTCTTTGACTTTGTGTACTTCTGGAATCCTGACCTGGCTTGTTTATATGTATATTGGTATTTCTATAATCCTGACCGTGGCTATTTCTGACTTTGTCTCTATCTATAAATAACGTTAGGTTCGGCCACTCTAAGTCCCGGTAATACATCTATTTCTGACCCTCCACATGTGGGTTTCCCATATCCTGTAAGTTAAGGTAATCACCCAGTGACAACTTTAAAATTTATACATATTATATTCTATTCTTTCACCTGCCCAGTGTGTGAATCTGTGTGTCTTTGTGTGTATGTATCTGACATACACACACGCTGGCACATAGTGGCACACAGATACACATACCTTGACACACAGTGTGTATCTGTGTGTATGTATCTGTGTGTCAAGGTGTGTGTATCTGTGTGTCAGACACACAAATACACATACTGACAGATACACACACCTTGACACACTTACACACACTGACAGACAGACACATATGTATATATATATATATACACACACACAGTGAAACATACACACACTTTGACATACAGATGCACAAACTGGCACATATATACACACACTGACACAGGTACACATAGACACATATGTTTATATGTTTAACTTATATTCTTCAGGGCTCCTGGCTGAGGATGGTGTGCCAGGTTGGCAGCTACTCACTCTCCGCTGGGCTCTCCCTCCAGCCGACACGCTCTGTCTCCCAGCATTCCATACATCGGTCGTGGTCTTAGACGCCCACCGCGCCTGACCGGACCCCTGTTTAGCGATACCCATTGGGTGGCCCTAAATGCTTGGGCCACCCAACGGGCAAATCGATGCTGAACCCCAATTTTGTTTTCGCGGAACACTAATTGGGACATGCTGCACTATAGAATCCCTTTAATATTATGATCCTAAATTTTGCATAAACCTGGCTGTAGGTTATTGTCCCCACTATTGTTGTTTTCATCCTTAATCCTATAGCAGTTAGTGATCTCATATGTGAAAAAAGGGAGATATGCTGGTCTCCGTCCCTAGGCAGCTTCTTCTTTTTCTCAACTTTTCCCCCTTCTCTTCTCTCTACTACCCCTTCTTTTTACGTTATTCTCGTTTTTCCTGTTTTCCTTGATATCATATACTATTATGGTTGCTTACCCTATTCCAAGAAATTATAAAAATGTTACCTTTAAGTCTTTGCATATTTTGTGAACTTAACAGGTGGTGGTTGAGTGTACAATACAGGGATATGCTAAATAAACTCACCTGAACCACCCGTGGCTTAACCTGTGCTGTGACAAACTATGGCAATCTGTTGGATAATGTGCAAGAATATGCCTGTTGTCATCAGCTGCCACAAGCAACTGCTAATGGCAGGATATAGTTGGGCACCTTCCTCTTATTGGTACATTTAGTCAGAAATTGGATCCTATATTAGACACATTAGCCTCATATATATCTTCTAATTTCATGGGAATTTCAATGTAATCATTATAATTTTTTTTATAATTTTAAACAATCTGTCTTTATGACAGGCTAAAAAAATGACAGTGCTGCTTTAGGTAGCATGATTGTACATAATTATAGCGGCAGGTGTACAATTATCAAGTACATTTTTTTTCTTCAATTTAACTGCTCAGTAGAAATGTGTGTATATAAATCAAATCCACCTTATCAGTTCTTGTGATCCATGTTTGTTTTACTCTTTGCCTTGCAGATATGAATTATGCACGCTTTATCACTGCAGTGAGTGCTGCTAGAAAGGTGTCTCCCATAAGAGCAATGAGTAAGTGCAAACATTTAACTTTTTTATTTCGACAATCTTTGTTTTTAGATTTTGTAAGTAAATGTACAACCATATGCGAAGAAATAAACAGAGGTGAAATAACAGTAATTGGCAGATGTATGAATAGATCTGATCGCTCTACCTTCAACACCCTCCCCACAACCCAACCAGAAGATAATCCCCTCCATAACCCTTCTGCGTTGACATGTTGCTTCCAGTGAACGGGGTGTTAAACATATGCATTAACAGTTATCACAGATATAATTTTGCACAATACATATAGATTTGGACTTCAGTGGAGTACTCCTATGACGGATTGTCCTGCCTCCTTCTCATATAGGTTGTGGACCCTTCATTACTGAGGCCCTCATTGTTTGTGGCTGTGTTAGCTGAACCTTTGCAAGTCAGGGTAATATCTTAGGAATTATAGTAGACCATTTTATCTATTCATGTAGTGTGCATTATTAGTAGTTATTTCTACTATAAATATTTAGAAACTTGGTTTCTAGCACGTATGCTTGAGGTAGAAAGGCAGCTAAAACACCCAAACCAGCGTCTCTCAATTCCGGTCCAGTACAGTTTGTAGAGCTAACTTTGCTCTACAATCTGAATGTGCTTGGGCGGTACATTCCCACCTAGGGATATTCTGTGCATTCTTAAAATTGCTTTCTTGCATAGGTTTTCCACCTAGGTGTGGTGACTCAGGATGGTGTTCACTCCATCTTGGGTTCTCACAGGTTTGGTCGTTGGTTGGTACTTAACATATAGCAAACAAGTAGAAAAAAAGAAAGTGTTCACTGTTGTTGTCAATAGAATAATAAAATTAGGAGAGGTACTCCCAAATAGAGAGCAAAAATTAGGTTTTGCTCAATCCATAGTGCTCAAGTGGTATTTTCCCCACCAAAGGAGTGTGTGGTCCCAAGCTCCACGGAAGGTCAGAGTGAAGTCCACCGAGGTTAGCGAATAGCTTCTTTATTTAATAAAAGCAATACAAAGTAGTAAAATAATACTTAATGCATTTCGCCACAAGGAGGCTATTTTAGAAGGGTACATCCTGAGTCACCACGCTAGAAACCAGTGATTTCAGTGAAATTCCAACACAGTCAAAATTAGTTTTTTGATTTAAAGATTCTATATTTATGAAAAACTCATTTTTCAGGGGAGGGGTGGGCAGTGTCACTTGCTTTATTGGAGGCCTGTACATTCTAGAATTCACTTTTGTAATTTTGACAGTTACGCCATCATGATATACCATGTGTTATTGAAGACAACCGAACCTATTTTACTTAACCCTTTAAGACCGCAGGGCGTTCTATGCCGTCCTTAAGGAAGCGGCTCTAAACATCGCAGGGCGGCATAGAACGTTCCCGCGATCCTATGTACTTACTCGGTCGCCGGCGATCCCGGTATGGGGACTTACCTGGGAGCCCAGGGAGTCCCCCTCCTTCCTCTTCGGCCCCTCTGGACCATGTGATCGCGAGGACCTCGCGATCACATGGACGGCATGGCCATCCAAGGCATTGCCAGCAGGGGGAGTGCCTGTAATGATAGGTACTCCCCCTGCTGTCTGGAAAAAAAAAAAACATGTTAAAACAGTGTAAACTTTAAATATATATACTTAGATCATATATATATATATATATATATATATATATACACACACACACACACACACACACACACACACACACAGTCTAAGTGTATTTTAATATATATCTTCATATCAAAGTACACGTACAATGATACTGACTAAATATATATATATATATAATTATCATTATATATATATATAATATAAAATAAACAAATATGTAAATACGTTAAAAAATAAAATAATAAATAACTAAATAAAAATATATACATGTGTAATTTCGTTCTAACTGTATTTTAAAATTAATATATATATATACACATATAGATATCAAAATACATACATGTAGAACGAAATAATATAAACATAAGTATATACATATATATATATATATATATATATACCTATATATAAATGAAAATATTTTAAAAAATTATATACACGTGTGTGTGTGTGTGTGTGTGTGTGTGTGTGTGTGTGTGTGTGTGTGTGTGTGTATATATATATATATATATATATATATATATATATAAATAAATTCTACATATATATTTATGTAATAATTTTACATCATTAGGTATTTTAATAGGCCGAAAGTTCAGGGAATTTAATTTGCTAGCACTATATTTAACCCTGTAACTTTCCAAGACACCATAAAACCTGTACATGGGGGGTACTGTTTTAATCGGAAGACTTCGTTGAACACAAATATTAGTGTTTCAAAACAGTAAAATGTATTACAACGACGATATCATCGGTGAAAGTGAAATTTTTTGCATTTTTCACACACAAATGGCATTTACACTGACGATATAATTGTTGTGATGTACAGGTTTTATGGTGTTTTCAAAAGTTACAGAGTCAAATATAAGGCTTGCCTTTCAGTTTTCTCACATTGAAATTCGCCAGGTTGGTTATGTTGCCTTTGAGACCGTACAGTAGCTCAGGAATGAAAATTACCCCCATGATGGCATACCATTTGCAATAGTAGACAACCCAAGGTATTGCAAATGGGGTATGTTCAGTCTTTTTTTAGTAGCCACTTAGTCACAAACACTGGCCAAAATTGGCGTTCAAATTAGTTTTTTGCATTTTCACATATTAACACTAAATTTGGCCAGTGTTTGTGACCAAGTGGCTACTAAAAAAGACTGGACATACCCAATTTGCAATACCTTGGGTTGTCTACTTTTGCAAATGGTATGCCATCATGGGGGTAATTCTTATTCCTGGGCTACCATACGGTCTCAAAGGCAACGTAATCAATCTGGCGAATTTCAATGTGAAAAAACTGAAAAATGTAACATGCTATATTTGACTCTGTAACTTCTCAAAACACCATAAAACCTGTACATAGGGGGTACTGTTTTACACGTGAGACATCGCTGAATACAAATA
The DNA here is from genome assembly GCA_933207985.1 of Pelobates cultripes. Classification (NCBI taxonomy): domain Eukaryota; kingdom Metazoa; phylum Chordata; class Amphibia; order Anura; family Pelobatidae; genus Pelobates; species Pelobates cultripes. The sequence goes on from OW240917.1 coordinate 97,972,269, forward strand.
TTATTTTATTGCAGTAAAAGCAAACAGTATTATGACACTCACAGTTAAAATGTAACGTAGAACTAAAAAAAAATTTACATTCTTATTTTTCCCCATTTTTTTACATTTTATTCCTATTAAATTATGTTTTATACCTGAATATTTGATGTTAAATGAAAGCTCTGTTTCCCCTGAATAAAATGATATATAATAAGTGTGGGTGCACATAATATGAAAGAGGCGAATTACGCCTGAACAGACATATACCGCAAATTCCAGTTTTTGTTTACGTTTTGTTTTGATTACAATGTGTACATTTGGCTCAGTCCTTAACCCCTTCAGGACGGGTGACGGACGAGGTCCGTCACAGAGGGGAGACCCTTAACGACGGGTGACGGACCTCGTCCGTCACGCGGTAAAATTAACCCCGGATCGCCGCTATCGCGGCGATCGCGGGGTTAATGGTGCTCCGGTATGCCTCTGCATTAGAGGCATACCGGGAGCACCCGGTCAGGCTGCCCAGCACATGTGCTCGCTCTGACCGCAAGTCAGAGCGAGCACATGTGCTAAGTATACTTACCTTCCGGCTCCCTGCACTTCCGGGTTCTGTGTGAAGTGCAGGGAGCCGGATCAGTGCTGATCCTGCCCCCTGCTGTTTAAAAAAATAAAGTTTATTTAAAGTGTCCCTACCCATTTTAATAAAAAATTAACCCCTTCCCTGCCAATTGATCACTGACTACAGTGATCAATTGGCAGGGATTACATTTTACTATGATCTGATTTTTTTTTTTTAACCCCTGAGGGTTAATTCTTTTTTTTTTTAACCCTCAGGGGTTAAATTAATTAAATTAATTAATTAAATTATTTTTAATTATATATTTAGCTAGCTGGGGTAGGTGGAAGTTAGTGGGGAATTGGGGGATTTGGCGTTAGGCTAACTAGGGGTTAACGTTAAAAAAAAAGTTTTAAAAGAAACTTTAAAAAGTTAAAAATTAAGCTTAAAAAATGTTTTAATAACATTTAAGTAAAAAAACAAAAAAAACACACTTTACCTAGTCCAAATAAAAATTAACCCCTTCCCTGCCAGTCGATCACTGCCTACAGCGATCAAATAGAGATCACAGTATTATACTGTGATCTAATTTTTTTTAACCCCTGAGGATTAACTTTTATTCATTTTTTTTTAACTCTCAGGGGTTCAATTTATTTAATTAATTTAAATATTTTATAACTATATATTTTGCTAGCTGGGGTGGGTGGGAGTTATGGGAAAATGGGGAATTTACTGTTAGTGCTGCGTACTGCTAGTTAGGGGTTAACGGTAAAAAAAAAAGCTTAGAAAAATGTTAAATCTGTAAAAAGTTTTAAGAAAGTTTAGGAAAGTTTAAAAAAAATTTATAAGCAAAACAAAAGTTTAAAAACTAGTTTTTAAAAGTAAAAAAGTTATAAAAAGTTAAAAAATACATTTTAAAAACGCTCATTACCACTACACCTGGAACAAACTAGAGAAAAAAATTATCCCACGCCAAGGTTCAAAATATGCCTTTTGAATTACCCCAGGGTGTATTCTTTAATAAATAGTATGTGTTTGTGGGGAAGTTTCAATAACCAACCGCCTAAACTACTCCAAATTGGAACATGGACACAGCGTAAAACTTCAAAGTTAGAAAAAAACTGAATGGCTGCGTCTCAAATGCGCCCCTTCAACATCCACATATACCTGGCAAAGGTACATACGGGGGTATTGCTGTACTCAGCCGACATAGCTGAGCAAATATGAAGTATTATACAGTCATAGCACACATAAGGTTTGCAAAATATGCTGCGCAAACTCACTTTGTATGTCAAAAAGGCAGAAAAATGCTTATTACCACTACACTTGGTACAAGCTAGCGGAAAAATGATCCCACGCTAAGGTTCAAAATATGCCTTTTGAAATACCCTGGGATGTCTTCTTTAAGAAATGGTATGGCTTTATGGGAATTTGGATTATATAGCCTGGTAAAATACTCTAAAATGGGACATAGGCACAGCATAAAAATTCAAAGTTTGAAAAAAACTGGAATGGCTGTGTCCCAAATGTGCCCCTCCGATGTCCACACATACCTGGCAAAGGTACATACGGGGGTATTGCTGTACTCAGCCGACATAGCTGAGCAATATATGAAGTATTATACAGTCGTAGCACACATAAGGTTTGCAAAATATACTGTGCAAACTCACTTTGTATGTCAAAAGGCAGAAAAAACGCTTATTACCACTACATCTGGTACAAGCTAGCGGAAAAATGATCCCACGCTAAGGTTCAAACTATACCTTTTGAAACACCCTGGGGTGTCTACTTTAAGAAATGGTAGGCCTTGTGGGGTAGTTTGAATTTAAAACCTGCGAAGATGCTTGGAAATTGCACATAGGCCCAGCGTCAAAATTCAAAGTTTGGTAAAAACGGATATGGCTTGGTCTCCTATATGGCACTGTAGCTTCACAAAATAGTGCCAAAGACATTCATTGGGTGGCACATATGAAATATACAAAACGCCCAGCAAAAATGCAATCCGTATGTAAAAAATGCACAAAATAATTTTTTACCACATACTTTGGCATATATTGGTGAAAAAATGGGGGTATGTTAAGGCACAATATGCACCTTATGAGATACCCTGGAGTGTCTACTTTTACAAATGGTAGGCCTTTGTGGGGGTTTTTTGAACAGTCAAACCGTTATAATACCCCAAATGGAAGCTAAGGCTCATTAAATCCGTCTCTCAAAATTCTACTGTGAATACTGTAAAGGACAGGTCTCCTATATGGCACTGTAGCTTCACGAAATAGTGCCAAAGACATTCATATGGGGTGTCATTTTACTCAGAAGACTTAGCTGAGCATAATTTGGGGGTTTGAACTTAGTGGCACATATGAAATATACAAAACGCCCAGCAAAAATGCAATCCGTATGTAAAAAATGCACAAAATTATTTTTTACCACATACTTTGGCATATATTGGTGAAAAAATGGGGGCATGCTAAGGCACAATATGCACCTTATAAGATACCCTCGAGTGTCTACTTTTACAAATGGTAGGCCTTTGTGGGGTTTTTTTTTAACAGTCAAACTGTTATAATACCCCAAATGGAAGCTAAGGCTCATTAAATCCATCTCTCAAAATTCTACTGTGAATACTGAAAAGGACAGGTATCCTGTATGGCACTGTAACTTCACGAAATAGTGCAAAAGACATACAATGGGGTGTCATTTTACTCAGCAGATGTAACTGAACACAAAATAAAACTTTGTACAGGAATAGCACACACCAACTTTACAAAATATACACGAGAATTTCTCTGTTATAAGTTTGTGTGCCAAAAACCAAAAAGAACACAATTTTACTCCAATATTTAGCAGAGGTTGGCGGTGAAATGGCTACGTAGAAAGTGTCAAAACAACCTTAGGTAAATAGCCCGTGATGTCTACTTTATATAAATATATACTTTTGTGTGGCAATTTTGTTTTCTTTTATGGCTATTAAGCTTACAAGACAAACATACCAAATTCTAAAATCGCTCCACATTAAAAGTTTATTTTACTCCTTGTGCTTTGTGACCTGTAACTACCAAAAAAAACTTTAAATCCCAGACACATTATATATTCTGTAAATCAGAACAAATAAATAAATTTATTTTTAATTACTTTCCTTAACCTGCACTAATTATGCACACATTATTATTGCAAAAACTGTAAAAAAAAACAATATTTTTAATTTTTTTTGCATTTTTCTGTATTTTTTTTATAATAAGTAAGCATTTATATATATATATATGTTATATCAAATTAAAGCCCTTTCTGTCCTTTAAAAACAGTATATAATATGTGTCGGTGCAATAAATGAGAGAGATGCAAATTGCAGTTGAACGCAAACAGCAAGAAAATGCAAAAATTGCTTGTGTCATTAAGCGTAAGTCAAGCTTCTGAAGCTGTGTCCTTAAAGGGTTAAGATTATTTTGAACTCTTTCACTTTTCAGTTTCATTAATAATTTCTACCTAATTTAGTGCTTTGACTTTTTTTTAGGTAAATTTTTGTGGTGCATTTTCTAAACATGATACACTCCAATAAATATTGAAATATCTACTGCTTTTTTAATCATTTATAAACTTCAGATTAGAGGCAGTGCTTTACAACTGGGATTTCATCACCTGGAGGGAAAAAACAGGCAGGCAATCTCCCAAACTTTTCAAGAACCTCCCCCAATTAACCTTTGGCCTTATAAATTGCTTCCTACCGGAGGCGTGGCTTGGACTCAGAGAGTGATGGCAGCCTAACTCCGGAGCTCCGCACCAGAGGCTCAGTAACCCGCCCGGCAATCCGCACTTACCCGGGAAAAAACACCCCTACGCACGACACCAGTCTCGGCAAAATCACAGTGCCCCCAGAGAAACATGTCCCAAAGGAAGGCGGCGGTGAAGAAACAGAGAGGCTGCAATCCCACTGTAGCGGACATGCTTGCCGCCATTAAGCCCGCGCCACGTGGTGCACATAGCGCGGAAAGCCCGACGGGCACCTCCACTCCTGGCTCACCGGCCACGCTGACATCCTCACTATTTGGGCACACAGAGGACCCCCAGACCGCTATACTCCACTCCCTGGAAGAGGTAAAGGGATACCTGGCAGGGGAGATAGACAGATCAGCCAGGGAGGTGAAGGCAGAAATCCAGGCCATAGGCATTCGTACAGAGGCCTTAGAGAGTAGGCTAGAAGATGTGGTAGCAGCACATAATGATAATACAACAACCACAAACACACTACTCATCAGGGTAGCTGAACTGGAGATGGAGCTGGAAGACAACTCTAATAGAACACGGCGCAACAAGATGCGCATAAGAGGCCTACCAGAGGAGGTCGGAGATGGAGACCTTGAGCAGCTAATGGCGCAGATTTTCCGCGCCAGCATACCACAGATACCAGAGCAGCTGTGTCACATCGACAGAATACACAGGGCACTGCGAGCTAAGGGACCGCAAAATAGCCCTCCCAGAGATATCATCATCAGGTGGCACTTTTTTTCCACGAAAGAAGCAATTCTCAAGCAAAGCAGGCTCCAGCAATACATGTATAAAGGAACGGCATGCAGATCTACCAAGACATCGCTCCAACTACCCTCGCAAGAAGAAGAGAATGGAAACCCATCGCTGACCTCCTCAGAGCCAAAGGCATGCGCTTCGCATGGGGCTTCTCCTTTGAGATGCTCATCTTTAATGGCCCAAGACCTACAGTGCTGACACCATCCATGGACCCCAGAGGCGTCCTCCAAGAACTGGGTATCTAGGTACCAGGAGACCTGGCCTTACCATCGAGGGGGCCCAGGGCGCTAGGCCTGTTCCCCAGGGAATGGCTGGAATGCAGAGCGAGACCGATATAGGCAACAAGAACGGCAACCCGCACCAGAGGGGCATGCAAAATGGACAATGCAACACGCAAGTTGATATATATAAGATGCATCACATTGAAGGGACACTGTGGACATAGTTAAAATTGAAATGTGGTAGGGGATAGAGGGGACATGGGGTCTGACGACAGGCAGGAGGGGAGGGAAGGGGAGATTTCCCGAATGGTGAAGGGTACGAGTATAGCCACTCCATATATACTAAAAAAAAAATATAACAGGAAAACTCGCCATCTTTAGGGGGGAGGTTATAATTAACAACCCTCTTGGGGTTAACAACAAGCCATCCCACATATACTCCGGGAGGTATCTGATGAAAAGGCGAAAGGCATAGACCAGACCAAACCAGCGGACATAGTACTGATGGCAGAGGGCTCCCTATCTTTGTAGATGCTCAAGCCGGACATGACCTAGCAGTTTCCCACCAGGCGTTGCCCCAGGAACTAGGCAAGGGCCTTAGAGGCAGGATGAAAGTGACAGGCGGGGGAGGGCAAGCACCCACACACATACATACATCCACCCCCCCCCCACCGGGGACAGGTTCAAGTGGACACAACTGCGCAACCAGCACTTCCACACACAGGGGCACAAAGTGATGGGAAGCATGTAAGCAAAAAAAAAAGGGGCCCAGAGAGATGAGGCAGATCAGATACCTAAGACATGGAGGAAAACCGCAGGACAGGCAAAGGGTCATTCACACCCCCTCCCTCGGGACACACCTATACAGATCAGCAGACAGGCTCACAGGAGCCGGTGACCGTCACACCCTATGTCGTAAACACCCACGACAAGTTAGACACAAGTTTAGAGCTTCACGGGGGTGCTCTGGGGCTGTACGCCCGCCCCGTTTAAGGCCACCCCCGATCGACCTGGCGAGAGATAAGACCGGGATATCAGATCCGACAGGTATAAGGATCACGGAGGGACATCCTCCACTAAGTTGGGTTAACTGTTTTATGGGTTATGTTACAAAGATAGCAATATGTGTTTTCATGACCTGTATTCTTTCCTTTCCCACCCTCGCCCACGATTCCGCTGAGACAAGGCACATTCGGCAACCACCCCGGGGGGGCCACCGGGCGGCACGTGACAACAAGGCGGATACACCGTACTATGCACCAACAAGGCAAAGATGCTCAAGGTACATCAGCATACCACCCACATTATCACATGGAACTTAAAATTACATTACTCAATGTAAACGGCCTTAATGTGCCAAACAAACGCAGACTCTTACTCAGGGAACTACATAGACAGAAGGTAGACATAGCGTTCATACAGGAAACCCACCTCCCTAAGACCTCCAAGATTCAAATCATAGACCACATATATACGAAAGCATACGCGGCCCGCTCACTCCGTAAAACAAAGGGAGTAGAAATCGTCATCCACAAACGATGCCCACTGGTAATACAGTCCATACACAGAGACACAGATGGACGGTATATAATACTCACGGGAATGATCAACGCCACCAAATACCACCTCATAAACGTATATGCCCCTAACATCCCTAACGCCCACTTTTGGACAACCCTGGAAAAGCTCATAAACTCATTGACGGGGAGTATACTGATCCTAGGGGGTGACCTGAACGCAGCGCCATGTCCCGCGGTCGACCGCAGTGGCAAACCGGGTCAACCCAGGTCACAGGGTAGAGGAGGACAGGATCGCTTACTAAACAAATTTCTACAAAACACTGGGCTTCTGGACCCCTGGCGGTTGCAACACCCAGGCACACTAGACTATACCCACTATACAGCAGTACATTCCACCTACTCCCGAATAGACGTATTCCTTACGAATCAACAAGGTATGAGATGGGTCAAGTCGTCCGCCATAAATATGATATCCTGGTCAGACCACGCTGACATTGCCCTGACCCTACACACACACACACACACACACCGGGGCCTCGGGCCCCCTGGAGGTGGAGGCTTAACAACTCCGTCCTTAGAGACCAAGAAACCCTAGCGCTACTTAAGACAGAAGTAAACAAGTACTTTGAATTAAACACCACGGTAGGAATATCCCCCACTATGACATGGGCGGCCCACAAAGTGGTCCTGCGGGGAACCCTAATAAAAATAGCGACACGTAATAAAAAACAAAAAATGTAAAAACTAACTGAACTACAGAAGGCCCTCCACAAAGCAGAAATGCAACACAAACAGAATCCGACACAGCCCACACTAGACGACATACAAAACATCAGACATGCGCTCAAGAATCTCCTCTTGGATGAGGTGAGCAGAGATATCACCCGATCGAGAAGACTTTTTTACGAAAAGTCCAATAAAATGGATACGTTATTAGCTAGAGCCCTCAGACCCAAACAAAAACACAAACATATCACATCCATAACCAACGAAAGGGACATAGCCGAGGAATTCACCAATTTCCTACGCCAACTATACAATCACTCCCCGGATAAAGATGAAACCAACGGGGAACATGTAGAGGCAGTCACAAACTTCCTGGACAGCATAAACCTACCCAAGCCAACTAGGGAAGACCTACTAGACTTAGAGTCACCAATTACGATAGAAGAAGTAGACAGGGCCATAGGGCTGATAGAGGGCAATAAGACACCGGGACCAAATGGGTTTGACGGGGCCTACTATAAAGCACTGCAAACAGAATTAGCACCTCACATGACAACAATGTACCAGGAATGGATGGAGGGGGGACGTCCCAATGCAGAGCTCGCCACGGCGAACGTGGTTCTTATCCAGAAACCGGGACAGGACGAAACGAAGGTGAACAGTTACCTCCCCATCTCCCTGATCAATGTGGACTCAGAAATCTACGCCAAAATCCTGCGGACCAGGTGGGCTTTGTGCCAACTAAGCAACTGTATGAGAACACTAGACGTGCAGTGGACCTGATCTGGTGGGCTGGTAAAACTCGGACGCCTTCTCTCGTCCTATCGCTGGACGCGGAGAAGGCCTTCGACAGGATCCAATGGTATTACTTGTTCGCCCTCTTGTGTCACATAGGCCTACCAGAAAACTACATCACAGCGGTCAAGGCACTGTACACGAATCCACAGGCCCAAATAGCCATACCAGGAGAGATCCCAAAACCATTTCAGCTAAGTAACGGCACAAGGCATGGCTGCCCTCTCTCGCCGCTCCTCTTCATACTAGCCCTAGAACCCCTCCTCTACAAGATTAGGTAACACCCAAACATAATGGGACTGACAATAGCAACAGAGCAGTATAAAGTATCCGCGTACGCGGATGACATCCTGCTCACTCTCACGGACCTGGAGAACTCCCTCCCGAGTCTAGTCCGGCTGCTAGAGGAGTTCGCCCAGGTAGCGGGCTATAAAATAAACATGGAAAAATCAGAAGCCATGCCACTGGGGTTGACGGCGGAAGACAGGGCGCTGATAGGGAGAACGACACATATAAAGCTAAACCACCAACATATAAAATACTTGGGGGTCAAACTAACAAAAGAGGTCTCACGACTGTATACGGAAAACTACACACCAATGATTAAAACAATAACAAAAGACTTAGAAAAATGGCATGAGAAGCCGATCTCATGGATAGGTCGTCTTCATGCCATTAAAATGAATGTATTACCGAGAATGCTGTTCCTCTTCCCGGCACTGCCCACAAAAGTCACGAAAGGGGACCTCCAATCCCACACAAAAGACACAGGATTGCCCGACACATACTCTACTGACTTAAGGGACTAGGGGGACTGGGACTTCCCAATCTTCACCTGTATTACCTGTCGGCACAGCTAGCCCAAATAATAGAGTGGCACTCACCACCAGATAGACGCAGATGGGCAGATCTTGAATCCCTAGTGATGGGAAGAGACCTTCCCCAGTACTGGATCTGGGTACCTAAAGCATACAGAGCACCCTTACACACAGACTGCCCAGCTATACTCAACCATCAAAATATGGGACGCCAACGCTAAAAAATACGCTCTAAGTAGAATGCCCTCACCTCTCACCCCATATTTGAGAAATAGGGCATTCACACCAGGTATGCGGGCGAGGGACTTCAAAGGTCTGGAGTACGCAGGCCTACAGAGATACTATCACCTATACGACGGAGACACATTCAAAACCTAAAACAAGCAGCGCCACTACAGACTAGAGACTTTTTCAGATATATACAACTAAGGGACTTCGCTAAACATCCTAGAGTAAGAGAAGTAGCTAAGGCTCCAATGACTAGCTTTGAAAGATTATGCATGACAGAAGCCACACGCAAGGGACTGATTACCAGGCTTTACGCACAACTTAGCGCCCCGGAGAGAAACGCAGAACCCCTCACCTATATCACCCAATGGAAGAAAGATCTACAACAAACACTGGAAGGGGAAGACTGGAGGGATATATGGGAAGCGACACCCAAAGTCTCCATATGCGTAACACTTCAGGAACAGGCATATAAAACCCTCCTGAGGTGGTACTCCACCCCGGCCAAACTATATAGAATGGGGAAAACCACCACAGATACTTGCTGGAGAGGCTGCAGTGAGAGAGGATCATACATCCACATGTGGTGGACATGTCCCAAGTTAGAGAGATTCTGGTCGGAAATAGAGACATTAATGACAGCAGTCCTGGAGAGACCAATACACAGAGACCCATGGACATTTTTACTAGCCAAACCACAAGATGACCTGACGACAAAAGAACAGAAACTAGTAAACAAACTGACCTTAGCAGCCAGAAGAGCACTGACCCAACAATGGATCAGTCCCGACATCCCCCCTATGAGCAAAGTCATCCACAAAATACAGGACAATTTCACCATGGACAAATTGACAGCGCAGGTACGGAACACCATGGACACTTTCTCAAAGGTGTGGCAACCGTGGGAGGAATATCAAGAAAGAATGACGCGCACACCATGAGACACAAGAGCCAACCAAAGCGGCACCCACCACCACACACACATGCAGCGAGCGCACCCGGCGAGTCCCCCCCCACTGCCTCCCCGCCCCTCCCTGATACCTAAACTGAATTCACCCTCCTCTCTCTTTGCCTTCTCCTCACAGAAGAGGGCAACTATACACGAAAAATAAATAAATATACAAAAAAAAAAAAAAGTTGGCTGACAAAAGTTGCACAGTAGGGAGCATAAAACACACAAGCCTTATAACAATCTGGGACCAGGGGGGCTAACAAGGGCAAAATACTAGGTATCTACCACGCTCTTCACAAGGGGGACTTACAGCCACGATAATGGGTAGATGTATTGTGGGAAGGAGGCACAGAGGAAGGCACAAGGGCCCAACATCGGACAGGGCAAAGGGTAAAAGATCAGACAACGAATAGTCATCACAAACACGTCTCACGCAAGAAAAGTAATGCTCCACTCAGGTGCTCATAATCTGGGGATGGGGGGAAGGAGAATAACAATAACTATGAGACGAATAGAATAACAGGTTATGATACAAAGTTTTAGACGTTCGGGTTACCTTAAGGAAAACACAAAATAGGGTGTTTCCAGGTTTTTAAGTTGATTGTGTTTACGAAAATGAAAAAACATTGATGTACTGTAAACCTAGCCAAACAATTTTCTTTTTTTTTTTGTAGCACTGAAATACCAATGTACCTCTTGATGCTAGGCTTATGCACAAGCCCCAATACTGTTTACAAGCTGTAATGTCTGTCAATGCAAAAATAAAGAATTCTAAAAAAAATAAAAAATTGCTTCCTAGCCAAGACATCCCCAGTTCTTTGCCTGCCTCCGGCAGAGGAGGGTGTCAGGTTCAGGTTTTCTCCCTAGAAGTATGGTGAGAGGGCTGAGGCTCTGGAGGCTCTACTTCTTTTAAATAAACGTTTCAGAGATAACACACTAGACTGTTGTATCTCCCCGGGTTGTATTACTTCCGTCTATGCCGAGCCAGGTGCCGGGCAGACGATGGTGCGCATTAGGGCACTAGCTGGGAAGTCCTGGCAGTGGAACACTCATACAGGTTATGTTTATTTCCACCGTGCGTAATGCGACTTAAAATTCGCCAATATCTTTATTGTTTTTTCTCTCGGGGGTCAAGATGTTGGTTTCCAGGACTTAGAGAGGCTGTTTACCCAGCAGCAACTAACTGTTGACAGGTGCACTCACCAACCTCCAACACACTCTGAGGACATTTAAGGTAAGCCTTTCTGCTTTTATGTTAAATGACTGTAGCCTAAATAAGTTTATTAATTATCTGTGCTGCAAGATGGATAACCTAAAAAAGCGCAAATGTTTCTAAGCTGGAGTGTTATTACTAAAATCTTAAAACAAATAGTGCTTTGAAAGTGTAAACACTTAGTAGGTCAGGTCCATAATACATTCTTGGTTCTCTTCTTCTAAAAAATAGATTATTCTTTGAGTAAAACCTATAAAGGGTATTGGATAAGAATATACTTTTACATAATTCTATTTGGTAAATTTAAGTTTCCTTCCTGGCTCAAAATAGCTGCTACAAAGTGATTAGTTAATATGGGTCTCAATAATCACTAATTGCTGCAACAGGGTCAGTAAATTAAAGTGAAGTGTTCCGGTGGAATATATTCACAGGGTCAAGACCTGTATGACTATTGGAGGATTATCCTCTGTATGTTATCCTTAAGAGGCTGATATTTAAAATCTGGTTTTGGTTAAGTTAATATACTGTTGTAGCAGATGGTTTCTTTAAATGCCAGGATCCTAGCCGCAGTATTTTATTTTCTTTAAACATGCAGTAGGCTTTTAGCAATTGCTGTAGACAAAGCTCTGTTGCAATTAGCATTCTCACCACCTCAACTAGTTTCACCTAATATCAGTTTCTAAAAAGGCAGTCTGTTTTTCAGCTGGGGCAGAACTTTTCCTGTGCTTCACTCCATGGTTGCACAGTCTATGTTTTGTCTTAAATTCCAAGTCCTATGTTGTCAGTTACAAAGACAGGTTTGAGCTAACGGACTGTTGGAATGGCAATTTTAAAGAAAATGCTTCCTAATATAAGATTACTTACTTATATTGGTTCCTGCAGAGTCTGCATCAAACAGGTTTTGAAATGCAGTTGCAGATATTCTGTCTGCTCTAGCCTCTGCTTCCCAAATACGGCTAAGGAAAGCCTCTATCAGGTAAGGCTGTTGGTTGGTATTGCAACTTTAAAGAATTACTTTGAATATGGATTCCTGCAGAGTCTGCATCAAACAGGTTTTTAAATGCAGTTTGCAGTTATTCTTTCTGCTCTAGCCTCTGCTTCCCAATTATGGCTAAGGAAGGCCTGGATCATGAGTATTGTCATATTGTGGGGATATTTATGGGATAATAATAAACAGTTGAGAATTGCCCACTAATTCAATTCTCAGATCCCAAAGAACGTTTATCGTAAGTGAGAAGTATTTCATATAAATAATCACAATGTTATAAAAATAGATTTTATTTATAATAACAAATTAATAATATGTAACATGCATGATAATCAATGAATATCCAGTATAAAATGGTATGCAATACAAAGAAATGGCTACACACGTCTCAACGGCTAAACAGCATTATCTGTCAAGACTTACGATTTATGACTATCTTTAACACAGACTGAAAGTGAAGCTTTTCACAGCGAAGGGCCATAAAACCCTGGCTAACAGTTAGAATAACCCTTTCAATGCTGGCTAGATCTCCTAGATAGTTAAGATCTATTCTTATGTAATTTTAAATAAAATAACATTTAAACCAGTTCATTAATCATTTCCTGGAACCATCCAATAAGAGAATCTACCATATTATATAAGCAGAGTTTAATTTGTCTAAAAGATATCTTATCTTAATTTAGAGCAAATCAATACACCTGGATAAAAACAACGGTATGCTAACACGTGATAATATCACCTTAATATATAATTATTCTTAATTCCACCTGCAGAATGGAATGTTAATAACTATATATTCCTTAGTTAACTAAGATTTCTTAATATGGAAATCTGACCGTGCTTTATCCTAGTCATATATCATGCTATTAATAAATTTTAATTAATTTAATTAATTAAATGAAACCAGTATAATTACCAGTTGAGTAGATATTTCATCCGATTGGTAGATAGTCTCAGGAACTTATTTGGATGTCTGTCTGCATGGAGTTATGGTGAAAGGTGGTGTTGGTTAGAAAGTCAGTAAAATTCTAAGAGTTAGAGTTTTAAGAGTAGAGTGTTAGTCTCAGATGTTGTCCGAGTTGGAGTCCCCCAAACTTCCAATTCCTCTCTCCTCTTTTTCCTTCTCCTTTGCATACCCTCAATCTTCCCTTTGTCTTAACTTTTAAAGGGCCAGACTCTCTGTACGTCATCAGTTAATAACCCAATGGAAGCACTAGAGGTGTGGTTATCTTCCAGATCGCAATTTAGGTATTTAGTCTATAGAGGGCAGTCTTGTCCCACTAAACATACCTATCCAGGAAAGAGTTAACTTTTCCTGGTGGCTATTTTGACGTCATTTTGCGTTATCTTTATAGTGCCATAACTTAAATTTTCTGTCAGATAAAAACAGTTTCTTTAAGTTTTGTCCAGACTATGTGTCTGCAAATCTGAGTTTTGACCCATAACTTACAATGGGACCTTATAGATATAGACAGTAAAATTAAATTATTTAATCTTCTCTGTCACAAATGTCTGGGTTTAGAATTGATCTATTCCATTAGCATTAGACAGTCTGTCCAACCCCCTTTCTGCTTATCACTTGGTTTGTTTATAATATGCATTCCTTTAGCTCTGGCAAAGGGGTTAGTTTTACACAAAGAAATCTTGTGTCTTTTTGTTAACTTGAAAATAACAAAATGGAGTCTGCTCTGTTCACAGTGACTCAGAATATACACTTTTAATTTCTATCATAGCACAAAATGTCTGTCGATATAAATACCCTGACAATATGCAGACTGTGTATCTATGTAATCAGTCTCGCTTCGGCCAATAAAGATGGTAACCTGTATGAACTAGTCTCCATGGAAAATTATTTCTTCCTCATGTTACTGGGCTTGAAGCAAGTTCTAGTACAGCTGCAGGCCTATTGATCAAGGTGTAGTTCCACCAGGTTCAATTTGTACCCTGCACTGCCATAGATACGATATGACTGGGATGGTTTACTGCCTAGGTTTGTTTGCCGTTTTCTTTTAAGAAAGAGCTTATTGCAATTACTTGAGATTCTCACTATGCAAAATGTTGCCATCCATAAATTTGTTGAATCTCTGCAATACTGCATCCTCAGGGGCACCTAATTAATTTTTGTACACCAGCCCCTAGAGGTTAGGGTGTTTTTCTACAGCATACATGTGGATGCTAATCAATCTTCTGATAAACAATTCCCTTTACAAGAAGTGTGCTGTTCTGGTGTTTGTCAAGGAACAGTTCAGGTGTAAAAATGTGGGTCTTTTGACTCAGAGAATGGTAATTCCCTGAAGAAAAAAATTGTGGTTCTCTCTCAATCCTTATCACCTGAAATCTCTTTTCTACTTCAGTAGCAAGATACTAGGGAAATAATAATTGGTTCCCGTCTTGAAAGAACCTGCTTGGTCTCTTCAGCTTCTTTAGGCATAGCACTGTTTACAGGTCCTTCAGAGGCCAGATACAGTTGATAAGAATTTGCAGTAAAATCCAATACTTTGGTCATTCTTTTCTGAACCAGGCAGAAATGAAGGATGCCAGACGGTTCTTACTTTTTGTTCTAGTTCTCAAATCGATCATTCAGAATTTTACGACTGATGCTTCAAGTCTCAGCTAGGTTATCATAGGGTTGAAGGGAAATTAACTGAGATATTTTGAGAACTTATCCAACTACATAGGACCGAAGGCTAGCTGTATTCCTCTGTTTAGCTGTAGCATTGAGTAGTCAACATTTAATACAAAGCAGATTGGTTCGTACTCACTGATCTTCACCCAAACGATAGGAAGAATTTGATTATCCAGTTATGGAACTGGGACTTCTAGATCAAACAGCATGAAGTGTTTCATTGGACAAGCTTGGACAGACCAGTAAGCTTTGGTTTCTTTTGCTTTCTTGGGAATTCCAATCTAACCTGTAGTTTCCTCCTAGTTCCCTATTCCCCAAGATCCTATAGGATGGAAAAGGTGAGAATGATAGTCTTCCTCCCTTGGTGGCAAGTAGCTGTTTCACCGTTCATCTATCTGGAGGAATCTTTGGGGACCTTACCTGTAAATAGGCATCCTGGAATTCTCAAGGGTACCTCTTCTCAACTTTGTAGTAATTCAAGCTGACGACCTGATTTATGTATACCAGATACTGAAGGATAATGTTTTCTCAGGAAATTATTGACAATTTATTTTACTATAAATGGATCTTGTTCCAAGATGTATTCAAAGTATGAAAGGTGTTGTGTTTTTTTTTAAGATATTGGTTCAAAGAAAAGCAGGCATCCGCTTCCAAGTTTTTAACGTTTTTATTTTTTTTAATTTTTTTATTTTTTTTTCTTCGGATGGGCTATGCAGATGATTTAAAGCCAGAGATCCTCAAGGTCAAATTTCGGTTATCAGTTGATTTTCAGAGGTTTGTCTCCAAATCATCAGTATCTGCTTGGCTTTTTCGTGGCTGATTTGAGTCTTCTGGGGGTAGTCGCCCAAAATATTTTTAGGAAGAACTTCAAGTTCTTCAAGTTTCCATTTTCAGCAGGAGAAAGTGGAGTTAAGTTGGATTCTTTAATTCTTCCCAATCTTCCATCTATCATTATTTTTCTAACTTTTCCCAACAGTGTGCTAGGGTCTTGGAATTCTAATTCCACTGCCTGGGCGTTTAGTTCTTGTCTACGGTACCTTAAAGGTCTGCATTCGTTTGGGTTTTTTCTTATCTAACACCTATCTCCATTGAAGCTCCTTCGATCACAGTTATGTTCAGATCGGGTGCCTGAGGGCTTCTGCTATACATTCTCTCGAATTCCTAACAGCCACAAGGTGATCTCTTCACTCAATTTGGTCGGTTGACTTTGGAAGATACCACTTTGGTCGCAGGTTTTTTGCAGTGAGATTTGAGTCCCGCCCTAAGGGATTGCTTTTGGATATCCCAGTTGTAAAGCACTGCCTCTAATCTGAAGGGAAAAACAAATTTTTTTTACTTACCGTAAATATCTTTTTCCAGAAGATTAGAGGCAGTGCTCACTTCCCCCGCCCCAAATTTGTTTATAGTCTGAGTGGTACGGTTATTTGGCTTTTGGAATTTCTGGGGATGTCTTGGGTAGGAAGCAATTTATAAGGCCAAAGATTAATTGGGGGAGGTTCTTGAAAAGTTTGGGAGATTGCTTGCCTGTTTTTTCCCTCCAGGTGATGAAATCACAGTTGTAAAGCACTGCCTCTAATCTTCTGGAAAAATAAATTTACGGTAAGTAAAAATTTGTTTTTGTTTACGTGTTTTGATCACAATGTGTACATTTGGCTCAGTCCTTAAGGGGTTAAGATTATTTTGAACTTTTGCTTTTCAGTTTCATTAATCATTTCTACCTAATTTAGTGCTTTGACTTTTTTTTTTTTTTTTTTTAAGGTACATTTTTGTGGTGCATTTTCTAAACATGATACACTCCAATAAACATTGAAATATATCTACTGCTTTTTTAATCATTTATAAACTGTCTGGTGTTTTTTTTGTTTTTGTTTTTTTAAATTATTTACATTATCAGAAAAGTAATTTCTTAGAAATAAGGCAGGCACACTTTCCCAAATAAATCTGAAAATATCTTAACTGAAGTCAGAATTCTGACACCAAGAAGTGTCGCAATTCTGATTTCCTTCAAGATTTTAAGATTTTCTTATTTCTTTGTGAAAAACATAGCTGCTTATTCTGCATAGTAATTACAGCAGTTCTGCACAAAATAATGAGTCTAACAGAAGAACTTAATTATTGTGTTATTAAAATGGTTCCAATTCAATTGGCTCAAATGTTTGTCTGTGAACCATTTCTATTTTCTTTACAGCTGATCTTCTGATGAGGTCTCCTCCATCTGTCATATCACTGGCAGGGGGCTCCCCTAACCCAGACACGTTCCCATTTAAATCTGCCAGTCTGACTTTAACTGATGGATCCACTTTAGAAATTAACGAAAGCATGATGAAAAAAGCTCTTCAGTACTCAGCTTCACCGGGGTAAATTATCTTATCTTGAGAATTTAATGTAAATTAATATTATTGTATTTTAGTTGTGTTTTGTGGTTTTTTGTTTTTTTTTAAACCTATGTTTATCAGTAAACATGTTTTTAAAGACTCTTTTTCAGCGTCAATATGTATTTTCCCTGCTTTGGTCTGTCCTCTGTTTCACTATATACAGTTACAATCTTTTTGGAGAAAACTATAGCTGTATTCTGAATTAAGTCAAAAACTATTTTTAGTGCATATCTTGGTTTATCCTTGCTCTATAGCCATCTATAGACCTCTTTTGTCAGAAGCACCACTAATTTATTATTCAGCTGTCACTAGTTCATAACCTTGGTGATTCAAGGCAGCCTACTTTGTAATACCTTGGCTGTGGTGAGGGTAGGGGAGAATGATTTTTGTGGATGCCATCCCCTGAGTTTTAGTGTACCCCTTTGCGTTGATTAGGATATGGAGAGAGATATGTGTTAGTTTTTGTGTTATTTATTTGTTTTTGTTTTTCTCAACCTCTCCCTCTCAATGGGCAGACCTACATTTTTACTGAAATAACCATTGTATAGGTTAGATGTTACAAAGCAACCTTATTTATTATTGTTAGCAAAAACATTTTAGATAAATTGGAGCGAAAGTCTTTTCATATATCAACAACAGTGTTTTGTTTGTCTTCTCTCAGAATATCTGAACTCATTTCCTGGCTAAAAGATTTGCAGAAAAACCTGCACAATCCACCAACAATGACCTACAGTCCCGAAAAAGGACAAATGGAACTGTGTATAACTACTGGCAGTCAGGATGGACTATCTAAAGTACGTTTTCATGTTATAGCTCATACAACCTATGTAGAAGCTTGTACTCCTAAAGAGGCATTCAAATTATATTTTTGTTTGATTCAAGTTCTTTCCCTCATTTATCATTTTAACTAGCACATCCACATTATCAGTGTCAAGTTTGTAAAATCTGAATGACCTGATTAGATGAGATAGAAGGGAACAAGTTATCCTAGCCCATCACTTGCTAATTAGTATTATCCTGGCTGGATGAAATTTACATTAATAATGCGGAATTGTTAATTCTTCGTTATCAATGTGCCCAAGTGGTGCCTATGTGGTTCTGGGAAAACCCTTGGTTTATAATGAAGTGTTCTAAAATATTAAACCGGGTGGCACTACTTGCAGACACTAGGAATCGAACCACTACAAAGGAAC
Organism: Pelobates cultripes; assembly: GCA_933207985.1. Taxonomy (NCBI): domain Eukaryota; kingdom Metazoa; phylum Chordata; class Amphibia; order Anura; family Pelobatidae; genus Pelobates; species Pelobates cultripes. The sequence goes on from OW240917.1 coordinate 97,990,980, forward strand.
AGTAATGGTTAGGTTGTTTAGAATATCCTTTAACTGAATTGAATTTGTTATAATGCTGGTCTCCATCTAATATAATATATATAATGCATTTAATGTCCTAAATGCTTAGTTTAAATTAAAAATGAGTTATATCATGTAAAAAATTCATATATTCTTTAAGCAACACGCCAGGATTATTAGTATTAGTAGTATTAGTATTAGCTAGATGGAGTGGGTTATAGTGACACAAAATGTAAGGCAAGTATTAGGGAAGTAGATTGGTAGAATTGTATTCACTAAAGACTAAGGTTTTTTTTGTTTGCTTTTTTTTAATTTAAATAACAGTTGCAGGAGAGGAATAAGTTGGGAGCCACTAACAGTTTAATTGATACACTTTTGTGAGGAAGTGAGATTTTAATGATTTTTTTATTTTTGAAGGAATGTAGACTGGGTGAGCGTCTAATGGAAAAGGAAAGGGACAGAGAAAAGGTGCAGCCCTAGAGAAGTCTAGAAGGCGAGCATCAGAGGTGGGAGTACGAACAGAGGATAGACGCAGGTCTTCAGCAGAGCGTAGGGGCCTAAACGGGACATACTTGTGTATTAAGGAGGATAGATAGATGGGAGTAGCAATATAAACATCCTACACAAGGATCCCAGATACAAAGAGGTTACAGTATGTGGGCGAGTGGGGAGTAGATTTTCTTTAGATTAAAAAAAACTCATGCTTTTTCTCCCTACTTTCAAAACTGTAGTATTTTCCTTTTGCATTAAAAACCTAAAACTGATCATTTTACTTCAACAAGGCCCAAATGTCCACTGGATAAATTCTTGGTGTGCTATGTCGGATAGAGGAGAACAAAGGACTAAGTACTAAGACTGCCACTAGTGGCAGTCTGCATGAGGACGTCCAAAGTCATTGAAACCCTCATAGGAAAGTAATCCTTTCCTATGGGGACAGCCTAATGCGCTCGCCATGCATATTCATTAGATCCCCCTGTGAAATGACATCAGAATTGACTGAGTAAATAAAGGGGTTTTTAACCCACTGTGTTCAAGGGTAGGGGCGAGTGAGACGTGGACCAGAGGGCGCAATAGTGTTAAGAATAAAAATCTGTATTCCTAACACTATAGAATCCCATTAACTTTCTACAGTTTTTTTTTTTTTTGTAAACTGGTGTCCAATATTATACTGCATAATCAATACGAGGACTTGCTCCTGACACATTAAATTGAAGAACTGACTGTTCACTTGCTGTCTAATATATACCACTCCTTGACAGGTGCCATTGTAATGTTATACTCAATGTCATTTACTTGACCTGCCAGTGGTTTCAATGTTGTGGCTGATCAGTGTATGTCTGTAGAAATGTGTGGAGACAGAAAAGACTAAGAATAAAAAGGTCAAGTAAAAAGAGACAGGGTCTACAAGGCACTCCCCAGTTGAAAGAAGATATTCTCCTGAAACAAATATTCTTTCCAGGTTCCCACCACAACAGTCATTGACTTTTCCAAGCATTCTCCTTAAAGCAATTATCCATCATCCTTAACTCCCAGTCAGAATTGTCAGATCCACCATGGTTTCTTTAAAAAAAAAAACACATCTCTTCCTCATGTGGTTGAACTATACAGGAATAACCTTATACTGTCCTATATTTTGAAGCAGCTCAAATGTTGCAGGAGGAAAAGCAAACTAACAGGGTTCCATATGGATAATTGTTTTGATTGTATTATTGCCCATCACCATGAATAAGTGGTAATTGTTCAATACACCTGATTATTACCATGCCCAACTTGTTCTAAGAGCTTCCAAGCTAGTCACTGACGGCACCAACATATCAATATTGTTATACCTGTGTTGTATGCTACTGTGGTTAAATATCTTGTTTGTTTTCAGGTATTTGAAATGCTTATAAATCCTGGTGATAATGTCTTGTTGGATTCCCCCACGTATCCAGGAACCCTTACAGTGGTGAGTGTTTCTTTACTATAGTGCGTCGCGGCTCAGTGTACAGTAAATATTACTAGTCCATAGATGGTTTAAGACTTGTTCATGTGTCCTAAAATCACATTTGGATACTTTACATTATCCCTTAAAGTGAAGGGCTTTAATGCCCACTAACAGCATATGCCATCATGCTTTTAATATACCAGCAAAGCTAGATTCCTGCTGGAGCCACGAAGCAAAAGGTATCATTCAATACCTGATGGTCCACCCTGTCAGCTGGGGGCCACAATTATTGGCTCCAGACAGTGAAATGAGCTGTGTGCAGCACGCAAAGTGAGCTCTGCAGTAGTCATGTGATACCAGTAAAGGATGTGGATTGGTGGAAAGCTTTGCTGTAATAGTAGCATAAATCGTTTATATTCTGTATTTCAGTCTGTTTTAAACCATTAAGAAAGCTCTGCATGGTCTGATATAATTATACATTTTATGCTTAACATAATATAAACACTCTTGCTTTGTCCTGGTTTTACTGCATCTTTAAAAAATTAATTACTGTTTCCAAGTTGGTATTTATGTGTAGTAGGTGTGTTCATCTGTGTGTGGCAATCTAAAATCCACGCAGGTTAGACTAGCGTATTAAATCTGCGTTTCTCAACCTCTTACAAAGTACTAATGCAGTCTAAAAACAAATCCTAAGTACCCTTGCCTCGAGAATGCAATTCCAAATGAAATGTGTAGACACTGATATTTAAGGTAATCTCCTATTGGAGAACAAGCCTGATTAAAGGTAGTAAATAATGTATAAAAGTCACAAAATTAGAATATAATACACACAGTTACACAGAGGACACTGACACACATTTGCACACAGATGAAACGTACACATGCACTTACACACAGGATACTGACACACACTCACTGACAGACATACATTTACCAATTTGACACAAACTTACTGAAACATGCACACTCAATGACTTGACACCCACTGACTCACACTGACAAACACATAAACATTCTCTCACAAATTATTTTATTTTCATTTGAGTCCATCCAACGTCCCTACATTTGGGAGAGCTGGAGTGGATCCTTTCCCTGAGATATAGTACGGCTGTTGTCATAGTGCTCTGCTACCCCGCGTGCTGCTTAGTGATGTCATAACCCGAAGGTCATCTGGCGACAACCTCAAATACACTGTATTATGTCAGAGTAGGCACTTGCTGCTCGTGTAAGCGGGTGCCTACTCTGCCTTAGCACAGAGCCAGTCGCCTCCTGAGGGGCTCCAAGGTAACCAGCCAGCCTGCGGTTGACATGCCCCCTGGTTTTGGTGTGTGTACCACGGGTTTAGAAACTTAGGTATTAAATAAAACCTTGTTTTGTTTTTTCTACCTTTTTAGTTGAAACCATTGGGCTGTAATCTCATTGGTCTACCCACAGATCAGCATGGTATTATTCCTCAGGCACTGAAAGACATCCTTTCAAGATGGCAACCAGTTGATGCAGCTAAGCCTGAAAAAAGCTGTCCGAAAATTCTTTACACAATTCCAAATGGTGGCAATCCAACTGGAGCTTCGCTGACGACTGAACGCAAAGAAGAAATCTACCAGGTATGCATGTTCGTGGTACTGTAGAATGTAAACGAGGGCTAAAAAAACAGCCCGTATCTTGGCTTGTATTGGCTTTTGTGTTTATTTTTAGTTGTTGCTTTGAAAATGCAATTTCAGGGTTACTTCTACCACTATAATCACTTTTGCTATAAGGAGAGAGGAGAAGTCTGTATGTGCAGCATTTCAGCTCAATTAAGTGGTCTGGTTGCCCTGCTCCTGTTTTTAGCCCTGTGAAGAAAAACACTGCAATGTCCTCTGGTGGCAGTCTGTCAGACAGCCACTAGATGGTGCTTCCTGGATTTTAGTGGAGTAAAACTGCTATCTGACATTGGATGTCATAAAACTAATGTTGTTCAATGCAGGCAGCTCCTACATAAACATATCTACAATTATCCCTATGTGCACGCTCAGAGCTCCATTAATAGGGAAGCCCCCATAGGAAAGAGTTGGTTCAGTGTTTTACTATGGAAAAGGCTTGAATCTGTATGTGGAGCTCACCTTGCATGCACGTTTAGTCTCCAATGCTCCTTTATTAGGATGGATTGGACTATCACGGGGGAGGCCATGCCTTGTGGCAAGGAGGAGGTAAGCTAATGAGCACTGAGGGAGCCTGAGGCAGAGCTGTAAAAATGTAATTCAAACTTTTTATTTTTTTTTCTGTCCATTCATATGTTGAATGGGGAAGGAAATAACCTAATACCACTAGGGCTAAGGACTCTATAGAATTTAGAATACAGTTTTGTATTCCTAACGCTATAGAGTTCCTTTAAAGTTGTATCAAGCGTGAGCTGTTTGGGTAATTGCACAGCTGGGGCAGGCATGTTACAAGAAGTGTCCTAGAAATCAGCAGTATCAGCAGCCACCGGGACTTAACCGGTTTTTCATTTGGCTGTTTTAACCCCTTAAGGACCAAACTTCTGGAATAAAAGGGAATCATGACATGTCATGTGTCCTTAAGGGGTTAAGCACCAAATTGCTTTTCAATTGCTACAGCAATTGCTTGTGACATAGACAGACGATTTGTCAAGAAAGACAGGTTTGCCAATTCTGATGTAACCAGTCTCTGTCAGGGTCGAAATGGTATGCGTAGACTCCATCATGGGCCGCAGTCTAAAATAGGTGGAAATAAATAAAATATCCAGATACAGCTATGTCTCTGCTGTCAAATGGGAAAAATAACCACTTCAATGAGGAGTACAAATATCCTCTGATTATAGAGGCAGAATGGCAGATTTTATCAAAGTCAGTCAAGAGCAGATGATATGCACAGTTATCTTGATTCCCCCAACAACTTATTTATTTAGAATTCATGTAAAAAAAAAAAAAAATTTTTACAGTGCTTACCTATTAGCTGCAATTGACATCACATCTAAGTCTTTCAATATTTTTTTTTTCTTTTTTTTTTTTTAGCTTGCACAACAGTATGATTTACTTATTATCGAGGATGATCCTTATTACTTTCTTCAGTTCAATAAGGTAAATATGTTTGTACATTAGATCATAGTGTACAGTTTATTGCTAGATTTATTTTACCCCTATCTAAAACCAACTAAGAACCCCGCAGCCCTACAACTTGCATATGGCGTGCAGATCACAAAAACCCAACATGGATATCAGAGCCTTGCTCCAACGACCAGCAGCACCTAAAACTCTGCCAACGGAGACCCACCAGATTGAAGCGGCAACCGATCTTACGCCAAAGAACGCTGAGCGGGACACATCACCTCCACCCCAACGTGAGCACCCGACAAGCCTTCACCTTACCGACAGCTCTGCTCCGACGACCAAAGGGATCTCAAAATACTCCTCTACGGCCTGCATCAAATGATGGCAGCAGACCGAGCGCTTCTCAGAACAGAAAACAAGAAAAATGAAGGTTGCACCAAAGCTGGCTGTAGTCCAGCTAATATCAATAAAGTTCAAAGCAATATAAAGCAAAGTCCAAAGTGGTATATAAACAAACTCTTAAGCGGAGCCTGATGGGGCGACAATTGCCTATGTAGAGGAATATTCCCTATGTGGATCCGAATGGAGACCGCTTCCCGGGATCCGTATGAAAAGAGAGAAGAAAATAATGGTGCAAATACGTCTAGTACAAAAGGGTGGATAGCAGGAGGAGGAGATCTATAGTAGTCCTACTCACATGCAGTAGAGCTAAGCTTAGAGGGAGTCCTATCTCAAGGTTTGCTGCCTCCTATTTCCATATTTATAGTATTGGTTTATTTTAGCGCTGTTCCTTTTGTTTTGTATATTCCATTTTGCTTCTCAGAACAGAAATACAGGCCAACACAGACCGCATTACAGCCGCGGAGGAAGACATCCTGGGTGCTCGAACCGCTGTGTCCAACTTCAGTGGCTCTTTTCAACAACTGCATACCCAGCAGTGCAACCTCTCTCAACGGGTGACTAACCTGGAGGATCAACAATGCCGCAATAATATCAAAATTCAGGGCGTCCCTCACTATACCTGGAGGCTGCCAGCTTCTATCTTGCCACCTGTGGTGGCCAAGAGACTTACCCTGGAAGGGATTTTCTGCATTCCCAGTTCCGGAACCTCCTTTACCTCGCCACGGGATGTTAAAATGCGCTGCACCCCCGCCACCGACAAGTCCCACATCGTGGTTGCTCTACACATAAAGACGCCCTTGCAGTTTGAGGACACTCAGCTAAGCTTTTTCCAAGACCTCTCCAAAGCAACACTACAGTGTTGTAGATCGCTGGGGGCAGTTACCACTCACCGGCGGGCTCCCTAGTGGTGAAAAGCAAAGGAGTTACACACGCTCCGCAGGCCTGCCAAAAACATTTCTGGAAGCATTAGGACTGCCACTACCTGCAATGGGAGCACCCACCAATGCCCCTGACAGATCTTGAGATCTGTACAACATTAAACCCTTCGTCCCCAGAAGCTCCGACACGCAAGGGGCTTGACTATCCAGAGCCCAACCAGGACTCATGCCGCCACACCCGACCAGAGAACCTGGATCTGAGCTGAAGTTTGCAGGCGACCCACTGTTATGTCTTAATTTTATTTTTAGTTACCCATTTGTTCCTCTTGTTCACAATTAATAACCGTGAGCATTAATTGAAACAGGGCACCACCCAAATATAGGTATACTAACATACCCACACCCCTCTGCCCCCCATTCTCCCGACACCCTATAGGTCAGGGTCACATAACCAAGCAGAACGAAGGGCTGACACGCCCAGCAATGAAGCCCCTTAGTGAATCTAACCTTGTAACCTGCTACATCTTACACCTCATTACATTGCCACATCATGGCGCCTCGTTCTAGCGAAGTATATACGAGCATGCATGATATAACACTAATCTGGGAAAGCCATGTGTTTTACCCTTGCTACACTACATATAGCATACTTACGCTTAATTCTAGGCTCCCTGGAGCACACCTAACTCACCAGAACAACCAAACCTTTTATGCAACCCTCTGCCTAGCCTAGAGAGACAAGAGCATGGAATATAAAAATTAGTGCAGACCAGTTATTGATGTGAAAAAGCACTGTACTTTCGTTTCATGCTGACAACTGTTCCTGTCATTGCACTCCAACAATAAAGAATTATGAAAGGGGAAAAAAAAAGCTAAATTGGATTAGAGCTCCTGGGTTGGGTTTTTTTTTTTCCCCATCAGGCTTCACGCTCTTCCTCCAAAGGTTCAGCCTGTTTAAAGAAGTGAGGAGTCACGTTGCTCCTACCAGACACTCACTGCATAAAATAACAATGTATTGCTTGTTTAACAGGTTTTGGAAACTCCTTTGAAGTATTTTGTCATCTTATAGATACAATATCTCCTTATTTACACCATGTCAAAGTGAATTTGTTGATAGTTAGGAGCGAATTTCTTAGTGTAAAGTGAAGGTTGCCCAGTGACCGATTCTTTTACTAGCGTGTCAGAACACACCAATAAAATTAGTTTTATACAGAAATCCATCCTCAGAGCACAGGGGTTTTCATAACCCAGGTATATTCTTCTGTTGGTAGGTTGGGCTAGCATAAAATATATGTCAGTACATTATAAGAGATAGCATTAGCATAGTCTCTATGCACATCCATGTGTCCCAAATTTAGGTTCACATATGTTTTTCCATTAACGTATACATTGCCAAGGATTTAAATACACAATATTAGATCCACTATATGTATTCCAACCATGTATAAAATGGTCCAGATAAAAGAAGAAAAAAAAAGACAGAAAATGAGTGAAAAGGGAGTGTAAAAGAGACAAGTCAATTCACACCCTTAAAGGCCAATGGCAGTTTTTGCCAGCATCCCAATCTGATCATTAAATACCTTATGCCTGCATTAAATTCCCTGCATATTCATCATTGGAAGCTCCATGCAGCACTTATGTACTCATTAAGTGTGTATGGTATTACAGAAACACTCTAAGCAACATAATCACTACAGTTTAGTGCTGCAAGAAGTGCACTGGTGCCCCCCATTAGAACTTTTCCACTCGTTTTTTAGAACGGTTTTACTTCTTACCTGAGGTCACTCAGGTGCTACTCTAGCCCTCCTTAAGCCTTCAGAAGTGCCAGAAACTCTTTCTTAGGAGCTTTTGTTACCTCTTCTAACTCGGCCCATGCAGTACTGGTCCAGCTCATAAACCAAGAGCATCACCTGGTTGTTCTCAGCCAATGAGCTGAGGCCCTGCACCACCAGGCGTAACTCAGACAGAGAGCTTCTGGCGGGCAGAGAGATTGTAGTGTGTGCCAAATGCTCTAGGTAGGCCCCTGGTGTGGCATATTAAAATATATTATGTAGATGAAGACACTAATAAAGAAAACATCACTAAAGGTACCAATTATAAGAAACACAATATTGTACAAACACATTTCTTTTCAAAAGAAGATTATGTCTCTGCCTTCCCTGGCCAATGTGATGCCTAACTTATTTACTTATATCTCAACACTCATGGGAGAGGAATTAAACTGTGTGACAGCTGCAATATGCTCCACTATTTACTGAATATCCCCTCACCAGAGGCACATTGCGACAAGGACAAGTGGTCCCCGCAGGTATATGGGGTCACCTGGACTCCAATATTTTAATACAAAGCCTAACTCACTGTCTATATGATAAAGAGAGGAATGGGAGACCAGTAGTAACAGACAACCTGTTCCATTAACACACTGCTACCTCTGGATAGAGAGGGCACCAGGTTAATAGTGAGTCTATTACCTTTGTGTTAATATGGAGTTCTTCCCTTAAACTAGGTGACATTAACTTGAAACCTCTATATAAGTAGAGACACTACTATTGTTGCTGCAGTGTTAGTGGCATCGGGCTTGTGTTGCCTTTGTTTGAAAGATTTAGCGGGATCTATACAGTACAAGTGCAAAGGATTGGAGCCACATATGCCAGCACTGATGTAGACTTTATACTACAGTAGAAACGTGTTTGCTGCATTTATGATTGATTGGCTATGCAGTGCATTTATACTGTGTTTTACTTTTTTACACATATCTGTTCATATTACCGAGCCTGATATAGATGGAAGAGTGTTATTCTTACATTTGTTGTGTTGTATATTTATACAGATTACACGGTGTTTGCTGTTTTATTTATTCAAAATGTTTATGTTGCAAACCTTACATTACCAAGTGGAGATTATACTGTTCCAGTTTATAGCCAGCATTTTATTGGTGTATTTACACGTTGGTATATTATCATTGTTGTTTGTATGGTGTGTGTTTTTTTTTTTTTTTTTTTTTTTTTTTAAGGTGTTGGTTAAACAGTTTTTTGTTTTTTTTTTATACATCAACGCGCACACTGTGTACTTTTAAGAAGAGCTAACACATTTTAATTGCAATTCTTTGTATTGTGTTTCCTTTGTGTATACTAGCTTTCATTTGCACATTTGTTAATTCAGAATTTTTAACCATTTTTGTCTTTTTAGCCTTGGACTCCGTCTTTCCTCTCCATGGATGTTGATGGTCGTGTTATTAGGGCTGACTCCATGTCAAAAATTCTTTCTTCTGGGTAAAGTCATTGTCATGTATAAATTAGTGATAACATTAGTATCTTATAAGAATGGTAAAATTGTCTCTAATGGAAACGATACCTCTGTGATGGAGTATAGGGCTTGACAAATCCCAGGTCGCCATGGAGGCAGGCAAGCAAGAGAGCAGTAATATTCCTGCTCTTCTTGCTCTGCTCTCTCACGCACCATGCAGTTATGCCGGGTGCCGGAATATGATGTCACTTTGACCCGCATCTCTAAACAGTGCGTGAAGAAGAGCAGAAGATTACAGGATCAAGCAGCTGCACTGGACCCCAGTGAAAGGATCAAATGTATGGAGGCTGGGTAGATTTAAAAAAAAAAAAAAAAAGCATTATTAAAACACATAATTTGTGTGTGAGAAAATGTGTCTGTCAATGAGCATGTATCTTCCTGTCATGTCTGTGTCTGTCAGTAAGTATGTGTGTTACAAATACTACCAAAACAAGGAGATATATACAAAAATCTTTATTAGATGGGTCCACAGCAAATGGATATCTCATCATACATATCAATAAATCAAAACAAAGACAAACATTCTCATACAAATGGTACAGCGAAATTGCCATAAATTCTAGAATTGCATATGAGCAAAATATATTGTAGCTATATGAGATACCAAATCATAACAGTCCACAAATAAATCCATATATCCAAAAAACAGATGCATACCAGACCTAGTGAGAAGAGGGAAGAAAATCAGTCAGCAAGCCCCCAACATTTCGGCAAGAAGAATGCATTCATCAAGGGAGCCCCTTGTTTGGGTCGTATTTGTAACTTTTTTTGAGGAATGGGACCTTGTGTGAGTGAGCACCCAGTATAATTTGTTTAGCTCTTTTTTGAGACTGTCTTTATTAACATTTGGAGTGTGCCTATCTATTTTAAATTTTTAGTAAGTATGTGTGTGTTAAATCAGTCATTATTCCCTTCAGGCTATTTGCTGTAAACTCTGTCTTTTCTGAGAAAATATGTTTTCATTACAGCTCAGGGATAACTCCACTGGCCATTCTTTAGATGGCTGCTAGAGGTGCTTCCTGGGGCAGTGCTACAGAGTGCTGCATGCAGACACAGAACTTTCTTCATAGAGATATTTTGATGATGTCAGCAGACAGAGGCAGTTCAGAGGCCCTATTGAGGAAGGCAAGAGGGAGCCAGGGGGGCTAGATGATGGTTTTAACATAATAGGGTCAGGATTACATGATTGTGTTCCTGACCCGCTAGTGTTCCTTTAAGAATTGCGTTTTTGCTCTTTTTTTTTTTTTATTCTTTTTTTTAAGCTGGCTCTTAGATTCTGAGCAAATTTGTCAAGCCCTGGTATAGCAGAATCCAATGCATGACACATTTTAACGGTTAAGAGACCCGTTATCTGAGAATTGCAAAAGGGTAGGACTCCTACAGCTTCCCTAAAAAAAATAGCCTACTTTTTAAAGCTTCCTTTATTGCACAGTATGCTTACTTTAGCATTTCTTATCTCCTGCTCTGTTAATAGCCAGTGTGAGCCTGCATCAGCCTCATGTGTCTGACTAAAGTTAAATTAATGGAGCAGGAGAAAATAACATCTAGCGTAAACACACTGTGCTGTAAAGTCTGGTGACTGTCATGGAGACTGTGTGAGTCACAACCAGGGGAGGAATGGCTAGGGCAGTGTAATAGAAATACAAATTATTTAACTCCTTAATAGCAGAGAATCGAGCACAGACTGCAGGAGCTTGTCATTTACAGCAAAGCTGTTTCATTAAATTGATTTGGTGCTTAGAGTATCCCTTTCAAGAAAAAAGGGCTTGATTTTAATAAATTGTGCCAAACATTTACTGAAAGTAGATGTAAAAGTGTTGTTGACACTTTGATAAATTTCCCCATTGTTTCTGTTTTTCATGCTCTCTTTATGCCAATGATCGGGTGCAAAGTGCAAAACGTGGAACACTGATTTGCAGGGAGCCCAGATTAATTTGGTTATTTCCACAATGGAAGTAGCATTGTGAATTTCTACATTTTATTTTTCAGACCCCAAAAGCACATTTTAAAAAAATTTTTAGTAAAGTTTTGGACCAAGTAAATATAGTATTTTAAATCATGAGGTGATGGTTCCCCTTTAAGTGGAAGTATTTATTTTAAAAGTGCTTTTGTTTCCTCCAAAAACTGCTTTACTAATTTATTTTTTTCTTTCTCTTAGACTACGTCTCGGTTTTCTAACTGGTCCAAAACCCCTTATTGACAGAATTGTTCTGCACATTCAGTCTTCCACACTTCACACAAGCACTTTCACTCAGGTAATGCTAACTGCACATCCTAAGCATAAATAACACAGGCAACTGTTTACTATTGACAGGTGAAGTCAGTGGTAGAGCTTAGGCGATACAATTTAGCTTTTTTTTTTTTTTTTGTAGGGGTACAAGACAAAGTATTAGTATTATAGCTGTTATCACTAAACCGAAATGTATTTGCAGTATTTCTTTGAATGAAAGCAGCAGTCTAACCAATATAACCACTACAGCTCCTTATATTGGTAATATTAACAAGAGTGCAAAGGCACTGTAAATTTGTTTAATATAAAACCATTATAAAATGACATAGACTGCAGGGGACCATTATAAAATGACATAGACTGTGTGGCCATATTAATAATTCACATTAAAACGTTTGCATTTTCAATGCAGATTTCATTACAACTTGGAGTTATTTGTTGTGAGTTCGGGGGATGGGTTAGCCCAGCGAACTCCGCCAGTCAGGGTTTGATATGAATCCATTCAATACCAAAATCAAGTATAAACACTTTTGTTACAGTTTAATGTAGTTGTCCTGTTGAGTATAGCCTGTATTGCCCTAATTCAGAGACTTCTCAATTAGAAGCCTCTGGTTGGTTGTTTGTTTTTTTTGTTTTTTTTTTTCATCTAGAGACTGAAAGTCTGCTCAGAGAAAATGGGAGGGCTTGCTAAGGCTGCTAACAACTGCAGATTTTGCAAGCTCTTTTTAGATATACCCCCAATAAATAAATACAAATAACAATAAATAACAATTCATGCAGGTATTCATTGGGGGTATATCTACTAGTAATTTGCACTTTTTTTTTTTGCCCATTTGGGGAGTGCAGCAGTCCTTTAAAGGGCCACTATAGGGTCAGGAACACAAACATGTATTCCTGACCCTATAGTGTTAAAACCACCGTCTAGTCCCCCTGGACCCCTCATGCCTCCATAAATATAGCAAAATCTTACTGTATTCAAGCCTGAGGCTGTAATTCTGCATGCGGTTTGCCTCAGAAAAACAAGCAGTCTGCTGACTTCATCAGAAGTGGTGGCCTGATCCAATCACAATGCTTCCCCATAGGATTGGCTTAGACTGACAAGGAGGCAGATCAGGAGCAGAGCCAGCATGATTCAAACACAGCCCTGGCCAATCAGCATCTCCTCATAGAGATGAATTGAATCAATGAATCTCTGAGGAAAGTTCAGTGTCTGCATGCAGAGGGAGGAGACGCCGAATGTTTGGATGCATTTTAGGCACCCATGACCCAGGAAGGATCTCTAACAGCCATCTGAGGAGTGGCCAGTGAAGTTATCACTAAGCTGTAATGTAAACACTGCATTTTCTCTGAAAAGACAGTGTTTACAGCAAAAAGTCTGAAGGTAATTATTCTACTCACCAGAACAAATTCAATAAGATGTAGTTGTTCAGGTGACTATAGTGTCCCTTTAACTATTTTAGCTATTTCAGTAACTTTGCAGGATAGTGTAGGATAAGGAATATTAAATGTATCATATTTACATAGGATTACTAAACAAGACAAGCTGACATTTAGTAGTTAAGAGCGTATTCTCGAGTGACGGTTCCTTCCTTTCCTTTCAGTGCAGTCAGTTAAGAACTAGGTCAATCATGTAAACCAGATGTATTGGTTAATTTTGGATAATTGAATAAACCAGTTTCATAAATGATTTCAGTGACGGTATTAAGATAACATTGCTGCATTTTTAAAAGGTCATCAGACAGGCTTTACTTTATCGTAAAAGCCTGGTTTTTTGTTTTTGTTGTTTTCTTGAAAGCCAAACTAATTTAATCACAGGAATCTAATTTGCATATCACGTTTTCCAAAAGTTATCTTCCTGAGACAGGTAGTAGGGTATGTGTTCCCCCACTATCATCTAATTGACCCCTTAAGGGTTGGAGCATATTACTTTAGGGAATGATCCCTGTTGTGGCAGTATAGTAAGATGTTTCTTTTTCATCTAGATTATGGCACTGCAGTTACTACAGAAGTGGGGGCAAGAAGGCTTCTTGAAACATATCGATAGGTTTGTTTTCTATCTTTTTTTTCTTTCCCTTTGATCCTCTCCTTTCCTCAACATATTTTTTTATCTAATTTTTAAAATAGTGAATATATAACTTTATTTAAATTTTTCAAGAGTTTTTATTAAAGTATAACAATAAATCAATGGCATAAACATGTAACAGAGGAACATTCATGTAACAACAGATCTTGCTAATGAACATGGATAGAGACATGATTCTGATTAGTCACCGGTGCAATATAGGCACCATTAAATTCAGAGAAACTTCCTCTGTTGACAGGTGTGCTTTGTAAAAGTAACTGCTGAATCAAGCAGTGTATGTCATATTATGAAAAATAGAGGCACCAGAAAAGGCATTTGTTTGAGAGGGCTGACACCTCCAACCATGTGTAATTTTCTTTCTTGCATACATCTATACATTCCAGGCCAGTTGCATTTTATTGTAAGAAGCCTGTGTCAGTGGAACCATTTTCACTAATGTCCAGTAGTAAAAAAATCAATGCGCTTTCTCCTAACATGCATCATCAACAAACATAGTTCACCATTTTATTATTTGTTAGTGCCCTAATAACCTATCTTTGGGTAATGTAACCATTTTACTTTAATATACCTGTTAGTAAGTAGTCTAACTGGAATTGATGTAGACATAAAATAAAAAATATAGACAGGTCATGTCCTTAAATATTAATTCCTGTTTTGTTTTTGTCGCTTTCAGTGTAATACACTTCTATAAAACACAAAGAGATGCAATGATTGGTTCTGCAGAGAAGTGGCTGTCAGGTTAGTAGATTTGTGATGCAAAATTAAACTGAACAAAACTATCAGGGTTATTCACCAAAGTGAATTTTAAATTTAAAGGGACACTCCAGGCACCCAGACCACTTCTGCCAATTTGAGTGGTCTGGGTGCCAACTCCCACTACCCTTAACCCTGCAAGTGTAATTATTGCAGTTTTTTTATAAACTGCAATAATTGCCTTGCAGGGTTAACTCCACCTCTAGTGGCTGTCTACCAGACAGCCACTAGAGGGCACTTCCTGGTTCCTAGCACAGAAAGCCTGTGTTAGTGTTGCTGGACATCCTCACGCTGTGTGAGGACCTCCAGCATCGCTCAATTCCCAATAGGAAAGCATTGAAAAGCATTTTCAATGCTTTCCTAGGGAGAGCTCTAATGCACATGCGCGTTAGGTCTCCGTGGCCAGCGGGCGGGATCAGTCTTGTCAACCAGCCGACGTAATGAAGAGGAGGAGGAGGTGCGGCGGCGACCCAAAACCACCGCCGAGGGACATCGGCGGGGGTCTCAGGTAAGTGACTGAAGGGGTTTTCACCCCTTCAGCAACCGTGGATTGGGAGGTGGGAGGGAGAGGGTACCTGCAGTGCCAGGAAAATGGATTGTTTTCCTGGCACTGGAGAGTCCCTTTAAGGTCAAAATAGCCGACCTGGAAACATTCTGTGAGTAATCTATGCTTTCAGTACGGCTACTCTGGCCTAAATGTGAAATTCATTTTGTATTCTCACTTTCGTGAATAACCCTCTATAGTTATACAAAGGGATACTCTAACCATACCATTCGCGTCAAGGTGAAGACATTATAGATAGGTGATACAGACGTTGCCTGTGTAACAAACGTTTAGTTGCTTGTTTCTTATTTTGCCTTGCCATTAGGTTTGGCTGAGTGGCATAGTCCGTCTGGTGGGATGTTCCTATGGATGAAGATTAATGGAATTTCAGATACCCATCAGCTGATTATGTTGAAAGCAATTCGCAATGAGGTACTGGTTATAATATATTTTACAGTACTGTGGATATAGTTTTGAACAAATCGTAATTTTGCTGAAAGCTGTAGATATCTTATCTGAAGCCTTTGCAAGCCCTCCCTTTCTTACCAAACCCAGATGGTTCTAAGATTGACAGTCAGGGTTACAATGTTAATTTATGAAGGTGCCAATATTTAATTTCTATTGAAATCTGCACTTTTTGTAAAATGAAAAATAGAAGACACACTCGTCAAACATAAAACATGACAGCAACCTGAAGTGCTCAGGCATGTCCCTTTCAATTCATTGGTATATAATGGCAACTGCACAGGACAACATATTTCTCTGTTTGGTTTTCTAATTCAGTCTACTGTTTTGTTCACTTTATTACCGTAGGTTCTCCTGGTTCCTGGCTCAGCGTTTAACTTAGACAGCGAGAAGCCCAGTTCATATGTAAGAGCCTCGTACTCGCTGTCCTCGCCAGAAAAGATAGATCAGGTAAGAATTATTTTTATGTGTGAATTATTCGTAGAATATAATTATTGTGGACCTGTGATCCATGTATTGCGCTCCCCATAAAAACGGCAAATGGCAACAAATAAGGAATTGTAATATTACCTAGGACAATATAAAGCATATATAATTTAGTTTGTTGCTATATAGTGGTATTGAGTGTATAATGGTTCAAGGCTTTTCCTGTACATTTCAGTCTGTGGTAATAGCTAACCCCTACAGGTTCAATGACTTTTAGGGCTATCACAATAACAAAATGTTTACCTTACATAATAAAATAAAAAATGTTCCTTGTTAATTTAATATGGCAATGCACGTAGAACAATATTGTTTAGTTTGACAAAATAAAATACATAAGGCGGAGCAGTACTCAGACTGAAATTGTGATGCAGGGACCATAGTAAGGGGCTGTTGGAGTCAAAGACGTTTCTCTTGCGGTGGCATTGTTGTACAGTGTCACAAGTCCTAAGGATACAAACTGTTTCAATTCAGTGTACTCAATATTTTATCTTTCAAACTGACCATACTTGTGCATTTAATACCTCACTTACATCCAATACCACATTATTGTAATGTTGTTAATATATTTAAATGTCCACATTTTTAAGCAAGAATTTCAATGTGGGCAGTGTATAATTTGGTAGCATTTCTATATAGTGTTATATTTTTTTTTTTGGTGTGTGTGTGTCTTGGTTTTGAGATGAATGCAAGATACGGACATAAAAATTACCGATGTACCAGGATATATTACCATAGTAAGCAAGGGTGATACCCATTATATCTCACAATAAAATTCTGGTTGACAGAGTCCTCTCATTTTTAAGTATTAAGAAATTGGTGGAGTAACCAGCAACAAAACAAATATTAGCATGAGCGTAATTAGGCTGTCAAACTCATATATTAAGTAATAGAGAAACGCATTGACTACAAGACAGTCTAGTATATTTCTCACAGGATCAATAAGTAATCAGTTATGATGGCCTAGTGATAGCACTCAATAAAGACAAAAAGTTCAGAAAGTCAATCCAACTCTCCTTTTGAAGGACATCCAGGGACCCCGGAAGTTGATCCCTGATAAGAGCCTTCTGCCGACATGTTACATGGCCTCCTGAAGTCACGTGAATATACCAACCGGCCTCCAGGCCCTCTTGCAGGCCTCTTCCATCGGAGTGTGCTTGGCATTCCGAATTGTCCTGGATCTAGTGCTGTCTATTTAAAGGAACAGCTCAACAGTTTTGCTGCCTCTGGTGCAAGGGTCGGATAACTGTTGTGCCCGTTGCCTGAAGAAAGTCGTCCTTTCCCATCAAGTGTCACCTTGTCCAGCTCCTGCAAGCAATGAGGAACCTCTCTCCCTCCCCTCTCCCCCCCCCCCCCCCCCCCCAAAAGCTTCCGACTTTTCTAGCGAAGCCGTTGTGATGTAGGGTGCTGCTACACAGTGGGTGGTAAAGAAGGTAATCCGCTTCAGCAAAAAAGACCTACACAGTCGATCAAAAGCCTTCAGTAAGACCCACTCGGCATGACAGGCATTTTTGGGAAGCTCAAGTACTGTATTTTTAAGAGGCACCTGACCATAAAACGCACCTAGTTTTTAGAGGGGGAAAAAAAGTTAAAAAAAATATTTGAATCAAATGGTGTACTAAACTATTCAATAAATTATATCAATTATATTTCAACCATGTAAAGTGAACAGCAGTCAACAGTGACATTAAGAACACTGGTACAGTGTACACACACACACACACTCACTCTCTCTCTCTCTCTTACAACTACACACACAGATACACATACACACACTGGTACACACAGATACTCACATACATATACTGGCACACATACATGCAGTTGACATATAATTAACCACCCCCTGTTTCCATACCTTTTGCTGCAGGGAGGTGAATTCCTGGGGCTGGCTGAGGCTGATGGGATGGGAGTCTGCCTGCAGAGCTCTCTCTCCTCCCGCCTCCTCTTTCAGAGTGTCTTCCGTCCTCCCAGCCCGCGCAGTCAGTAAGCTGGGAGGAAGTAACAGTCACTTCCTCCCAGCATTCTCTGCTCGGGAGGGGCTTGGTATCGGCTCTCTACAGCCTTTCCTCCTCCATGCCGCACGATCTCAGTGTGCATTCGCTCCATAATACGCACAGACATTTCCACTTAGTTTTGAGGAGGAAAAAAGTGCGTCTTATGGAGCCAAAAATATGGTAAGTGCTGTGCTGTGGTAATTGTAAGCCCTCTGTAGCTGGCCTCGAGAAAGTCGGTCAGTGTAGGCCAGGATCACCATCACAGACCCAAAGCGGGGGCAGAGGTAATTGCAAGGAAATCTCCAAACAAAGGTTTGACTGCCTCTCCCATTCCGAGCCGTCCAGCAGGCCTCAGAGTAATCTGTCATGGGTAACACCCGACTGAGGGATGAAAGGCAAGTCCTAATTATGTCAGACTGATTTAGCAGTTAAGAAAGGACTGTAGACTGCAAATCAATCTCTGAGGAGCTTGCTTTTAAGGCTGAATTTCATTAAAAGTTAGAGGAGCTCTTCCACCATGCGGCTTTCTCCAACCCGTTTTGCTTTGTTTTTAACCTGGAAAAATGGAAAGCATCCATAATGCTATGACAGCCAGAACAGAATGCATTGTTAGTGGAATACAATTGCATGTACATGCTGTTAATGTTCTTTGCATTACTGTTTTTCCTAGGGGTTGCAGAGACTTGCATCACTCATCATTGAAGAAAGGAAGTTATCAAAACATTAGTATTTTTACTCAGAATGTGTCATAATCTTGTTGGAGCTGACTCTTTATATCACGCTGTTAAACAAGCCTGGAGAACAAGAAAATAAATTTGAATGGATATTCTAAGCACCAAAACTGCTACAGCGTCCCAGACACCTTAACTAGTGGTGCCCCCCATTGTAAGTAGTAAAATCATTTTAGAATGGTTTAACTTCAAACCTGGAGTACGCCAGATTCACTCCCTGTTTCTACTATCAACAATGGAGCTCTAAGGAACGTCCAGTGACTGTCTCCAATTATGAATGTCTAAACATTTTTGTATAAATCTCTGATTTAACATTTTTGTGTGTGATTTTAAGTAACTCCAAGCAATGAAATCTGTTCTACAACAAATAGTAAATTTATGTATTTTATTTAGTATTCTCATGATTTCCTCACCACAGTATTGCATATAAATGAAAAAAAATTAAGCCGCAAGTAAAACAAGGTATACAATTACATGTTTTAAAATGGCATACTCTAATTTGAGTAGCTGTAACTTACCAAAAAGATGTTAAACATAATACCTGCGCAGTGAGAGAGAAAATGTGAGTAAAGCTACCTTTCATCTCCAGAGAGAGGGGGGCCTAATTCAGCACTAGAATGTCAATAATACATGTTTGTATTCCTGACACTATAGTGTTCCTTTAACGAAGACAAGGAAAGAACAGGATTGCTGCAAAAACTTGCAGAAAAATTGTGATTGGATGACTCAAGGCAAGATTTAATGTAGATAAATGCAAAGTTATGCACTTTGGAGTATAGAATGCACAAGCAATTTACACCATATACAATAGTGAATTAGGCATAACAACACATATGTAGTATTTGGGAATTGTGATAGACCACAAACTAGGCAACAATGTGTAATATCAATCAGCAGTTGCTAACACCAGTAAGGTATTATGTATGAAAAGGGCATTCATTTTATATGAAAATATAATTTTGCCTCTTTACAAAATTACTGGTAAGACTACACCTTGAATATGTTGTGCAATTTTGGGTACCTATTTTAAAGAAGGATATTATGACACTAGAAAAAATGTAGAGGTGGGCTACAAAATTGAGCACTTTAGTTATGAAGAAAGGTGAACACATTTAAATCACTTTTTATTTAAAAAAAAAGGCACTTCAGATGGGAAATGATAGCATTACACACATATATCCAGGGCCAATACAAACCATTATCTGGAAACCTATTCATAAACAGGATTGTACATAGGATTTGAGGTCACATATTTAAACTCGAAGATAGATTTAGTCTAAGGCAAAGGAAATGTGTTTTTACAGTAAGAACAATAAGGATGTGGAATTCTGTGCCTGAAGATTTGGTTTTATCAGAGTCTGTACAAATGTTTAAACAGCAACTGGATGAATACTTGCAAAAACATAATATTCAGGGCTATAACTTAATATGTGGGGTAACAGATTCTTGATCGAAGGAGAGATCTAATTGTCATTCTAGAGTCAAGAAGGATTTTTTTTTTTCCTAGTTTTGTTACAAAATTGGAAAGTACTTCTGTGCTTTTTTGCCTTCTTTTGGATCAAAAGTAAAAATAAATGTGAGAAAAGTTGAACTTGACAAGTGCATGTTTTTTTTCAGCCTATGTAACTACAGTTGTGCGCAAAGGTTTGCATACCCTTGGATAATCCGTAATATATGTACCCTTTTTAATGAAAACATGAGTGAGCAGGCAAAACACCTTTATTTTATTTCTTATGTAATTCATATTCAACTGTGGGTTATAACAGAATTCCACAATCATAAAACATGGCAACAAGGAAAAAAATGAAATGACCCCTGTTCAGAAATCTGCATACCCTTCGTTCTTAGTTTAGCATCAATGACAACATGCAGTCTTTTGTAACAGTTGTCTATGAGGCCACTAATTCTTTCAGGTGGCATAGCTGCCCATTCGTCTTGGCAAAGTGCCACCAGGACTTTCAAAATCTTTGGTCGTCTTGCAGGAATTGCACGTTTGAGATCTCCCCAGAGTGGCCTGATGATATTAAGATCAGGAGACTGTGATTGCCACTCAAAGTCACCTTTTTCTGCTGTAAGCACTGAAGGGTCAACTTCGCCTTGTGCTTAGGGTTATGGTCATGCTGGAAAGTACAAGAGCGTCCCATGCGCAGCCTTTGTGCGGAAGAATGCAAATTGTCTGCCAGTGTTTTCTGATCACATGCTGCATTCATCTCGCCATCAATTTTCACAAGATTCCCTGTGTCTTTAGAGCTCACAACCCCCTAAAACAACAGTGAGCCACCACCATGCTTTACAGTGGGGATGGTATTCTTATCACTATAGACTTGGTATCAAGAGATCCCTGAAATTTCCACTTCTTAATAAGTGATTGGCATTTTCAAGGCTTTGGATATCTTTTTATATCATTTTCCATATTTATAAAGTTCCATTACCTAGTTACGCAGGTCTTTTGACAGTTCATTTCTGCTCCCCATGACTCCGTATCTAGCCTGCTCAGTGCATCCATGTGAGAACTTACAAACTCATTGACTATTTATACACAGAGACTAATTGCAATTTAAAAAGACACAGGTGTGGTAAATTAACCTGTGTGTGTCATCTTTTATGTCTGTAACAAGGCCAAACATTCAAGGGTATGTAAACTGTTGATCAGGGCCATCTTGTTGTTATGATTTTAAAAGGAGGCAAACAACTATGTGATAAATGGTTTCATATGATCACTATCCTTCAATAAAAGACCAATTTATTTTTTGCGTGATTTTTCTGCTAGGGTATGCAAACTTTTTGAGCACAACTGTATGTAACCCAAAAGTCCTCCTTCAGCTCTGACTCAAATGACTTTCCCATGGCGCCACTGATCGCCTGAGAATGTCAGATGCTGCTGTCAGCCTTTCACTGGACATCCATTCAGAAAAAATGTTTTAGAAATGTTTGTACCTTCCTAAAACATTGATTTGAAGATGCTCTGGTGCTTGGGAATCAAACAAAAGAATTGAACACCTTTTAAGCTAAGTCAGTGTCCATGAACTCCAGCCATAAGGCAACTTTTTGAGGGTGGAGTGTTCCTTTAACGTTAATAAATAAGGCCTATTTCACATACATCAGTATGTGTGTGGCCGAAATCACGTTTTGTTTTTTTTGTTTGTTTTTTTAAAGGGGTTACTCCAACTAAAGATTAGACTTTCCAAAAAGAGTAACCCTTTTTACATGGTCCCTCCCCCCAAAATTAAAACCTAAAATAAAAAGCTAAAACTCACCTGTTCCATCTGCGAGTCCGAATTCTTGCTGCAGCCCGATACTCCTTTCCGGATGTCACTTTCCCTAACAAAGAAAGAGGAAGAACAGTCTGAAGAGGGAAGAGCAAGAGCATGAGGGGTATCACCATTGATTGTCTGGCACCAGGATGCTGTGGTCATCATGTTTGGAGTAACCCTTTAACCACTTTTTGATTTAAAAAAAAAAACAAAACCTTAATCTTCACACATCTCTGTATATTTGGAGAAGTAAAGCATTTACATATCGAAAAAAGAAAACAAAAAAAATCTTTCAACATAAAGTACACAAGATGCAAATGTTCAAGTCCCTCATACTGTAGATAAAAAAAAAAAGGTAAACAGGTCCAGGTAAGTATAATAAACTTATAATATTCATGAACCTATATACGAACAGGAGAACTCAAATAAATATATATATATTAGTAAAAGTCTGGTTGGATTGAAACGTTGATACTGACACTTTGGAAGTGATTATCTGTTGCTGAAATAAAAAGTACTTTGTTGAAACACATTGAGTCCTGTGAGTGCTCTCCATCAAGGTAATATATATCTATATATATATATATAGATAGATATTTGTGTTAGGTGCTCATGATAGTACAGAGTAAAATACCATAATTAAATGTAGGATAGTAAAAAGAGGCAAGTCAGTTGTGGTGTGCCGGAACCGACGATGAGGTAGGCCTGAGAAAGAAGAGGGCCTACCCAGGAAAAAGAAATAGAAAGGAAATAAATGTTAAAATGTGGTGTGGTGGGAGGGTCATTCAACGCTGACCTCGAATGGTAAGGAGCAAGGTAAGGGGTGTGCCTTAAGTAGGCTAGGAGTGATACCAAGCACCTCCCACAAATCCAGGCAAATTGCCTTAATACTTGTGTTAGGTGCTCATGATAGTACAGAGTAAAATACCATAATTAAATGTAGGATAGTAAAGAGGCAAGTCGGTTGTGGTGTGCCGGAACCGACGATGAGGTAGGCCTGAGAAAGAAGAGGTCAAAATTAAGTAATCAAATTTATTACAGACAACCAATACAGATACATATATCAACCAGGCATGTTTTTGAAAGCATCCCTTAATTCTGGTACTGGGTTCGGTATGTATCGTGAGTAAGCGGATGACTTCCAGCGCCCCAGTGTTTTTATAACATGAACTGGAATGTTGACACTGGAGGCTGTGGACGTTGCTCCTATGCGGAAGGAGTGCCCTGAGTAGTTAGCTGCTTTGAGGCCCAGTTGAGTGAGCAAAGACCTGACGTAGGTCATGAAGGTTGTAGTGGTGAGTACCGAACTTTGTAATAGTAGTAATGGTTGTGATAGTATTGAAAGATGCTGTAGGTATGCATCCAGAACCTTGACGGGGCACCACTTGTTGTGCGTGGGGTAGTATGGAATGTTTACTGGTATGTGCTGGCTGTTTTTGGAGTGAGGTAGCGTCAGGATGTAATGATCCATGTGTTTTGTTAAGTGGGAATAGAGGAGAATAGGAGCAGATTGTGTTCTGTTGGTTGTAGTAAACTCTCTGGGTCTTAGGAATCCATAGAAAGCTATGTATATTGCTGCTTTGATGACAGAATTTGTATTGGTGTCAAAAGGTTTTAAATCAAGCAGGTTAGATAATGCCTTGAAGATATGGTTATATATTTAAACAGCATTATGTATGATATGTAATAGAATAACAAAAAGGGGGCAGGGATACACAAAATGCCTTAAAGTGATTGGCGTATGATTGGTTGGAACAGTACGTGATTCAACCCGAGAATTTATTGCTTGTAAAAGGAAACTGTATCCTTATATATATGTGTCGTAGTTATAACACAGAAATGAGGCCTGTAATGTAGGCTGAGTCCATTTGAATGAATGGATAAGTATGGCAGACCCCTGAAAGCGTGGGAGTCAAAATGATCCATACAGATAAGTGAGCTTGGTTTTGTATGGACATAATACAATACTGATACCTTTAAACAGTAATAGAAATAATCTGTCTATTTAAACAAGCAATTCGTTAACCGAATGTTATATACATGAAATGGTGAATGTAATCCACCAAAGGATTATGCGTAATACATAGAAATAAAACCGAACCCAATGTGAGGGAAAACAGAAGTTGGTACGAATAGTTTAAACTTGTGAATTTTATGCGAACCGCAAGCGTGTTTGAGCGTATCATTAAAAGTGCCGAACGGCAAAACAACCGAAATGATAATCTGTTTCAACGTAACATGGAATAGTTATATGCGAAATGACTACTTATACGAATATACTGGTTAGCCGAATTACCGTACGAATGAAAACCGTGAAAGGCTTGTACAATTTGTGACATAACAGGGGAAAACCGTAAAGCAAGGACCCATGCTGTACCGTACGCCGTGGGAACCGATCATGGCATGACAGGTAGGTCTGACTTACGGTTTAGGAGTCCCTGGGACGCGATCTACGACAAAGACCGGGGTCAGAAGAAGCTGGACAGACTGAACAGGATTCCTGGACACAGCTTGCCACGGTAAAAACCTTGTGGATACTGAAAACCCAAGATGGCGTCTGAGAGAACCCGGAAGTGGATCCTCATTCAACGCTAACCTTGAACGGTAAGGAGCAAGGTAAGGGGTGTGCCTTAAGTAGGCTAGGAGTGTATACCAAGCACCTCCCACAAATCCAGGCAAATTGCCTTAAATATATATATATATATATATATATATATATTTATAAATCTCCACGATCCCAGCACTCTAGTTCCCGTCTTTAATGATGCTCCGGTGCCAACTCCAGCCATAGTATAGGAGATGAAGATGAGTGCAGTCTGGAGACTGTAGTAGTAAAGTAGAAATGCTTTTATTTAGCACAAATAAACATCAACGTTTCAGACCTCCTGGTCTTGAGAAAAGTCCAGGAGGATTCATCAGATTCCGCAGCGCTGTATGTACTTTATTAACTTCTATTTAACTTTTATTAACTTCATAAACTTTTTTAAGGCACTAGGGGAACTGCCTGAGAGCTCAAGCAGGCCCCCTGCAGGCACTGCACAAGCCGTCTATTCTGGCCATGTGATCGCGAGGACTCCGCGATCACATGGCCCAGGAGGGCCGGATCGGGCAGAGAGGATCTGCCTGAGCTCCCAGGCAGACCCCAGAATCGCGATCTCTGGCGGGGGATCGCCGGCAATCAGGTAAGTGCCGATTTACTAAATGAAGTAACAGGTACGTCCGCGGTTATTATCAACGTTTTTTTGGCGGACGTACCTGGTAGATCACCAATCGGGAAGGCGTTAAATTGAAGCAGCTATTAATCAGTGTTTTTCAAGCCAATCCACAGGGCACAACAACAGTCTAAAATTTAGGAATTGTCCCAATTTTATTCGAGTGAGTATATTATCAAAAACTAAATTTTTGGTGTACCTTCAGGACTCGGATAGGAGCAACTGATTTATAACGTTCTCAAGATACCTTTCTAGGGCTCAGGATATTACTGGGTTACTAGAAAAGTGCAGAGAGAAGGAGGCCTGGTAAAGAAAGCTCCCATTTTGGTAGTTTTTACCGTATCTGTAGATTTTATATTTATCATTTTGTTTAGATTTCTGTGTAATTTTAAGTAATAGACAGGGTTATTCCCTAAAGTGAAGATTCAAAGTACATTTCAAATTTAAAACCAGATTAGCTGAACTGAAGGTATAACTGACTTAGAGAATATTTCCAGATCAGGTATTTTGACTTTAAAGGAACACTATAGTGTCAGAAATACAAATGTGTATTCCACACACTACAGGTCTAAACAGCTGTTTAGGCCCTTGTCCCCCTACACTTACCTCCCTATGAAAAAGGTTTCTTCACCTTTTTCAAAGACATAATAAAAATGCCAGGTAAAAAAAAAGGTATAAAGTGTATTAAAAGATGATGGCACAATTAAAAGTGACCAAAATATCTTTAATAAATAAATACACAGTATAAAAAATCCATAAACGCATTTCGCCTACAAAGGCTTCTTCAATATGGAATAAACGCATTTCGCCTACAAAGGCTTCTTCAATATGGAATATTCCATATTGAAGAAGCCTTTGTAGGTGAAACGCTTTTATGGATGTTTTATACTGTGTATTTATTTATTAAAGATATTTTGGTCACTTTTAATTGTGCCATTATCTTTTAATACACTTTATACCTTTTTACCTGGCATTTTTATTATCCTGGACTCCATGCAATCCTTGGTGTGGATCAAACCACCAACGCTATCACCAAGGAGCAGTTTGCCTGCTCCACACTTTTGAGTACCATTTTATATATTTTATTTATCACTGGTTTTATTCAGAGAGCACTATTAGTTGTCTCTTTTTATTCTCTTTGAGTGACGAACATACTCTAAAGGAAGAAGCCTGCACTATATCCTACAAGCGGGGATTGTACCGCTGTACGCCTTCTACACTAGAGCTAGCTATAGCTCTTATACATGTGAGTGCAATATCATCTTCTTTTACTACTTGTTGTATTTTATTGGATATACCACACCATCTGGTCCTTTCTTTTGTGTTTTATTGTTTCATATTCATATAGGAAGGCCTACTGAGGACAGTGTTCCTGAAAAAGCACTTTACAGACCCTTATTTCAAAAAATGTCTTGTTAGCCTGGCGGCTAACTGACAAGCCGGGCGGGCGGCGCTGGAGAAGGAGCACTGATTAATGAGCTCTCTGCTCAGCTCCCTCGCGTGCCGCAGAGTGATGCTGGGAGCCGGAATATGACGTATGTGTCTGTTAGTGAGAGTGTATGTGTGTCTGTTAGTGAATGTATGTTCATGTTAGTGTGTGTGTCTATCAGTGAATGTGTGTGTGTGTGTGTGTGTGTGTATTTAGAAGGCGGGGAAGGAGGGGGGGGGGCTGAGTTTTATCATGCCTAGGGCAGCACAAAACAAGGATACACCACTGCTGACAGGCACTACTTCCCTGCCCACTACATTGAGATAGGTGCTGGCTGAGAGCAGAAGCAGTGCAGTGATTGAGATACAATGACACACTATCATATGCGCTGTGCAGTGGCAGAACTAAAGTAGAAAAGGCCTTGGTGCAAGAATTTTTTGGGGCTCCATATCACAAAGATGGAAAAAAGGTAGATCCCCATCTGTTGTGCACCTTCCAAAATCAGAGGCGGCTCTAGACTTTATGAGGCCTTAGGCGAAACTCAAACATGGGGCCCCACTAACACCAAAGTGGAAACAATAGACTTGCAATACATGGACACTGTCACATACACACATTGATGCACTGTCTACCTGTGTATGTGCCTGATAATGTGTGTCTGACAGAGAGTATCCTGTGTGTGTGTGTGTGAATGTATGTCTCTGTGAGCATGTTTGCCTTTTTGTATGGGACCATATGTGTATAGGGTAGCTGCTTGAAGTGTGTATGGGGGTCTGCCTGTGGCCTTTGTGCATTGTGTTTATGGTTCCTGACTGTGTGTGTATGATGAATGTCTTCAGCTGGTGACTGTGACAAGGTGAGTAAAGGGGTACCAGTGGCAGGGAGAGCATGACAGGGCGAAGGGGGTAAATGGGTCAGGGTATGGGAGCGGGGGAGGGATTTGAGAGAGAGTATGACCAGGCGAGTGGAGGTAAGTGTGTCAGGGTTATTGTGGTATACTTTTAATTAGTCCCCGGCCTTATCTTACGTCTAGGATAGCCTTATGCCTATCCCACGCATGCTTAAACTCCCTCACTGTGTTAACCTCTACCACTTCAGCTGGAAGGCTATTCCATGCATCCACTACCCTCTCAGTAAAGTAATACTTCCTGAAATTATTTTTAAACCTTTGTCCCTTTAATTTAAGACTATGTCCTCTTGTTGTGGTAGGTTTCCTTCTTTTAAATATAGTCTCCTCCTTTACTGTGTTGATTCCCTTCATGTATTTAAATGTTTTTAGCATATCCCCCCTGTCTCGTCTTTCCTCCAAGCTATACATGTTAAGTTCCTTTTGTTGCAGAGTGAGGGCAGTTGAGTTTGGAGAGGGTGAGATTAACAGGATAATCAGGGCCGTCTTTAATAATGATTGGGCCCTGGGCAAGCATTTGATAGGGCCCCCTGACCCTAACTCCCTGGCATGCAATCACGATCTCGACTTCCCAACGCAGTAACGGAACCATTTTCCCATGCTTGCAGAGTTGTATTTAGCACTGAGTTGTGTTTGTGTGTTTGAATGGAAGCATGTTTTTGTATGGAGTGTGTTTGTGTAAATGTAGGGGTGTGTTTGTAGGTGGTGTTGGTGTTTGAATGCAAGCATGCATCTATGTGTATTTTTTTTTTTTTTATGCTGGGTGTGTTTATATATATTTTTGGTGTTTAACACAAAGATGTATTTGTATGTATTGTTGACGTTTCAATGCAGGACTGTGTTTGTATGTAGTGTTGAAGGTTGAATGCAGGGGTGTACTTGTGTGTAGTGTTGGCGATTTGAATGATGAGATGTACGTACATGTACACATATACTGCCACACACACACACTGTGATACACAAATACACACTGAAACACATGCAGATGCACAGATATAAACACTGACACTCACACTAACACACAAGCAGATACAGACTGACACAGATACAAACACTAACACATACAGACACACAACCTGACACACATACAGAGACAAATATACAAACACTGACACATATGAATACTCAGACACACTGATACATATACTGACACACATGCAGATACACAGATAAAAACACTGACTACATACAGATGCACACACACAGATATATACACGCAGGTGCACACAAATACATACAATGATAACTTACAGATACACACACTGACACACATACAGACACGCATATACAAAACCTGAGACACATGCAAAGACACACAGACCACATAGAGAAACAGATATACTAAATACAGATACACAGATATACATACTGACAGACATACTGATACACACACATACTTACATACACACAGACATACTAAGACACACACAAATACTGACACACACATGCAACGTTTACATTTTTACACATTGACAGGCATACTGACACAGTGACAGACAAACTGACATGCACAGACATACTGACACACACAGTCATACTGACACACACAGACAGACAAACTGACACACACAGACATACTGACACACACAGACATACAAACTGACACGCACATACATACTGACACACACACACATAAGCCCTGACAGACATACTGACACACACAGACATACTAAGACACACACTCACACACACAGATTTAATGACACACACAGACAGACATACTAAGACACACACAGACACCCTGACACAAATACCCTGACAGACATACTCACACACATACTAACACACACACAGACATACTGACTCACACAACACAGACACATGCAAAGTTTACATTTATAAAGCCACCCTCCAGCCCTACCTTATGGGTTCCCTGGGGGCTGGGGGCCAGCGGCAGGCTGAGGTCGTTGGGAGTGTGAGGCTCCTGCACTCCAGCTCCCTCCTGACGGCCTCCTACTCCATCCTGCGCGGCTTCATTCTATCTGGGAGGAAGTGACTCACAGCAGTCACTTCCTTCCAGCCTGCTGCAGTAAAACAAGGGGGCCAAAGTGCCCGACCGGGGCCTCTTAGTGTGGGGGCTCCTGGTGCAGCCGCAGCACCGGCGGGCCCAGGGGGCAAATACATTTATTTATTTTTTGCGGACAGCGGGGCCCACGGGGTAGCTGCTTTGTGCCCCCCCAGGAGTAACTGGGCCCGGGGCAGCTGCCCCGTTTGTCCCGCTTTAAAGACGGCCGTGAGGATAATGTGAGTGTGGATGCATGAAGAGGCTGACAGTGTGGAGGTGACAATGTGTGGGGAGGTCTCAGTGTGAGGGGATGCCAACAGTGTGTCTGGGAAGGATGACAGTGTGTGGGAGTATGGTGACACAACATTGTTGTGGGTGACGGCGTGTGGGGGGCATGACAGTGTGTGTGAGGGGGTGATACTGTGTGTGGGATTGATACAGTGTGTGTGGGGGGTGATGTGTGTGGGGTTGATGTTGGGGAGGGAAGAGGGTGATGGAGGAGGGGGGCTGATGGTGAGAGAGAGGGGGCTGATGGTGAGAGAGAGAGGGGGGGCTGATGGTGAGAGGGAGAGAGAGGAAAGTGGGTGATGGTGAGAGGGAGAGGGGGTGACGGTGAGGAGAGGGGGGGGGTGACGGTGAGAGAGAGAGGGGGGGGTGAGAGAAGAGGGGGGTGAGAGAGAGAGGGGGACGGTGAGAGAGAGGGTGAGAGAGAGAGGGGGTGACGGGAGAGAGAGGGGACGGTGAGAGAGAGAGAGGGGGTGATGGTGAGAGAGAGAGGGGGGTGATGGTGAGAGAGAGAGGGGGGTGATGGTGAGGAGAGAGAGGGGGGGTGATGGTGAGAGAGAGGGGGGGGTGATGGTGAGAGAGAGAGGGGGGTGATGGTGAGAGAGAGAGGGGTGATGGTGAGAGAGAGGGGGGTGATGGTGAGAGAGAGAGGGGGATGGTGAGGAGAGGGGGTGATGGTGAGAGGGAGAGGGGGTTGATGGTGGTGAGGGAGAGGGGGGTGATGGTGAGAGGGAGAGGGGGGTGATGGTGAGAGGGAAAGGGGGGGTGATGGTGAGAGGGAAAGGGGGGGTGATGGGGAGAGGAAGAGGGGGACTAAATACCTTTCTTTATTCCCTGGTGGTCCAGTGTGGGCTCCCTGGTGGTCCAGTCTGAAGCTCTGCACACCATGTGTCTCGCGAGACCCATCAGAGCATTGCCGTGGTAACCCGTGAAAACGCTCTGATTTGTCAGATCTCGCTATGCACATGGTCTGCAGACCGGTGTCTGCGATGGGCGCTCTCCGTCCGGGCCGGGTAGCCAGGAGGGGCCTCGCACCTAGCAGCATACTGAGCAAGCCGCCGGGCCCCCTCCTGGTGTCGAGTCCTCGGTCACTGACCCAACACAGTCTGCCCTAAGGCAGTTTAGGCAGCCGCAAGGCCCCAGCCAGCGCAAGGCCTTAGGCAGCCGCCTAAACAGAGGGCTGCTTCTGTCTGCAATGCTTTGCCACCTAGGGATCTATCATTTGTCCATCCTTCCAGGGATTTATTTATTGAGCAGTGTTTGTATGTTTGAATGTAACCATGTTGTTGTATAGAGTATGTGTGTGTGAATGTAGGGGTCTATATGTATGTTTTTAATATACTGCTGCCATTTGATAGCAGTGGTTTACTAGTGTGTAGTGTTTTCCTTTGATTTAGCTGAATGTCTGTTTGATGTTTGAATGCAGGGGTGTATTTGTGTGCAATGTTAGAGTTTGAATGCATGTATGTATGCACATATACATTGCCACACACATCCGGATAAACAGACAGATGCAATTTGTTTTTTGTTTTTAAAGTGCTCTGTGTTATCACGCTTGAGTGTGAATTTAATGTTTGTAATAAGATATCGCCACTACACTCTGGTCTACTACACCTTCTGATTAGATACTGAGTATAAACTAAAACAATGGGAGAAAAAACTATATAGTGTAAAAAAACATAGCACTAAGATATATATTAAGTGGTAGTGGTTAAACTCACATGGACCTGAGCCTCAGAGGACAGGCTCAGGTCGTATGTACAGTAGCGTACTCTGGTGACACAATCCCCCTTAGTGATGCTCTATCATGGTGCACAAGCTCCTAGTGTAATATGTCCAAAATACAGTTATAAAATATATAGTCAGAAATCACTGCTCACCTTAAATAGAGCACAAAATATCTGGCTCTAGCTGGAATGACCAAGTGCCTTTGGAGGGCACTACCCTTCTGTGAAAGGAGGTAGCTTGAACAACTTGTTGGGCTATAAAGTTTTTATTGATGCATAATCAAATTAAAACAAACATTTAAACCATAAAAATAAAAGCTTAACCGATTGTCCCGGGCCGGATAGAGAGGCGACCTTTGAGTTGCAGATGCACAGGGCAGCAGGGCCTTATCACCCCTGGACATTGGATGACAGGTTCACAGACCCACAGTATGTCTATTGTTCTCTTAGTTGAGCAATGCTTTCTGCACATTAGTTAGCTAGTTATGTGCTCAAAATTATTTTTATGCAATAGCCCATTTAGTTCACCAGTGGTACTTAATGGAATGTTTTAATGCAATTAAATTTTTTCTTATAAGATATTAAAGAAACACTATAGTCACCAGAACAACTACAGCTTATTGTATTTGTTCTGGTGAGTACAATCATTCCCTGTAGGCTTTTTGCAGTAAACACTGTCTTTTCAGAGAAAATGCAGTGTTTACATTACAGTTGAGTGATAATTCCACTGGCCACTCCTCTGATGGCTACTAGAGGTGCTTCCTGGGGTAGTGTTGTACAGTGTGCAGCACTGTCATTCAGTGTCTCCGCTATCTGCATGGAGACACTGAACTTTCCCTATAGAGATGCTGATTGGCCAGTGCTGTGTTTGGCTTGTGCTGGCTCTGCCCCTGGTCTGCTTCTTGACAAGCTCAGCCAAGCCAATGCTTTCCTATGTGAAAGCATTGTGATTGGCTCAGAACACCACTTATGATTATGTCAGCCATGCAGGTAGATCAGGGGCAGATACAAACTCACACACATACAGATACACAGACATACTCACTAACAAACATACAAAACAGAGACACACACACTAATACACATACAGATACAGACACATACAGATACAGACACATACAGATACAGAGCCACACATATACACATAAAGACACCAAGATACACATGCAGAAACAAAGATAGATACACTGACACATTTACAGACACACAGATACACAGACACACTTACTTACAGACACACAGATAGATACATAGACACACAGGTAAATACATAGACACACACACATACAGACTGACACACAAACACCTAGATACACATACAGATCCTTTTGTAGCAGGGTTATTGTGATATACTGTGGGGTAGGCTTGGAGTCTGTGCTACTGGTGGAGTTTGAACCATATTCCTCAGAGGAGGTTGACAGTGACTCTCCTGCAGGTGACAACTTGGGCCTTTGTGGCCAGATTAACAAATTGCCTATATCATGCAAAATGTGAGTCCTTACTCGATTTCAAATGTTTCCCTATGGTGTCTAGGGGATGCCAGGTAAGTTGTCCGAGGTCTGTAGTTGAGAAGAGACTATATATGGCATATTGAAAAAGCAAGTTGTGGAGATCGGAGCTCCTGACAAGCATGTCTTTTCTCAGCGCTGGTAACTCTGCCTCCCGTGATTCTACAATCACAATTACCAGGCAATTTGAAATACATTTTTCCAAAACTCTGTTGTGGCATTGGGTTTTAATAAATTGCCTTTCTGGACCTTGGAGTGCCTGAACCTCATGTATTTTCCGCATATATTACCATTTCCTGACCTATGACATCATGACTTTTTCAACATTACATTCTTTGTACTTTCTTCTTGCCATTGGCTTATTTGTCTACCAATTATGCTTTGATATCCACTACTCAATGCACCTGATCTAAACATGAAGAATGTATTGGCATTATATGATAATATGTACATAAACTGTAATGCTTTAAAAAAGTGCAGATTGCAGTGTGAATTTGTGAATGCTAGTAACTATTTTATTCATGTTTTATGGTTGGGTAAAGGGGTGTGACAATAGGAGCGAATTTATAGAACTGCTCTAGGGCCCAAGCTCATTAAACTGACCTTGCTTTTTTGATGTTGGCACAACTAAAAGTAAAAATATATAAACATGACTTAATTGAGATGAAGTTGTTATGGGAGCTGACGTGTTCCTTTAAAAAATGTACTTCATAGCTCTTATAACTGAAATTAAATGTAACCATTAACTGTCTTTAAAATGAAAACATTATATAACTAGAATGATACGATCATTCGGGAAAAGGCCATGCTTCAATTATACTTTTGCAAATAAATAAATTAAATGAAAACTAAATCTTAAGAAGAATACAAGAAAATATGAAGATGTTCTATGTGTTAGTAGACTATTCATTCATTACTTGAGTTTGTATTAGGGATATGGCATTCTTAGCTTTTATTTGTTAAGGAAATCTGAGAGACTTTGTAGAGAACATTTTCACTAAAAACAAAATATTGCAATTCTGTTGTGACTTTTAAGGGCATTTTAAATAAATAGATTCATCACTTCATCACAGATTGTTTCAGTGTTTGGCAGTTCCCATCTCAAATAGACTCTTGGGGCTTATGCATCATTAAACAGAGTTCTTAAAAATGCAAAACGGTAAACATACAGAATTGTGCCAAGGCTTTCTGCCACCAATAAGTATTATGCTGAGAGGTATTTATCTAGACTTTAGGTTTTTATATGTGCATGAAAAATTATTTAACATTACACCAGCAAATACATATGTAACGAGAATATGCAGAATTTTACTATTTTTACAAAAAAAAGCTTGAAAAATTACTAGAAATGCAATCTGCTCAATTTCTATAAGGGGATTGTAATAGTATTGCAATCTGGCAGTATGTACAACAGAAAGATGTCCATGCAATAATAATGACAATATTGCTAAATTATAGCGAGGTGCAGAAGTCACTATTAACTCACGTGATACTACACTCATGTTCAGGTACTCTGCTTCAGTCTGACTGCAATGCCACGGACAACCCTGTTTATCAAACCTTTCCAAAACAGTTTTAAAACCATAGACAACCTACAGAGCCATAGCACCATAACCACAACAATGTTCTGTAACTGTAGTAGTTATGTTGCTTAGATGGCCTTTTAAAACTAAACAAATATAATACAAGTGACATATTTACAGCAGGAGCCTACTAAATGCCACAATAACAGTATTAGATTGTCCTCCTTATCCTTGGAGGCCAATGTCAACATTACTGTGGGGATCACAAATTAAATTTAAAAAAACAGCCAATGCCAAAAACAGATTTATAGCAAATACTGGGACTGGAGGAGGGTGGAGTGTTCTTTTAACAAATCTTTTGAAAACACTTGGGACAAAATTGATATCAGGCAATCTAGACCAATTCATAAATGTGTACTGCTACTTTAAAGGAACACTATAGTCACCTAAATTACTTTTGCTAAATAACGCAGTTTTAGTGTATAGATCATTCCCCTGCAATTTCACTGCTCAATTCACGGTCATTTAGGAGTTAAATCACTTTGTTTCTGTTTATGCAGCCCTAGCCACACCTCCCCTGGCTATGATTGACAGAGCCTGCATGAAAAAAAAACTGCTTTCAAACAGATGTAATTTACCTTAAATAATTGTATCTCAATCTCTAAATTGAACTTTAATCACATACAGGAGGCTCTTGCTCTAGCAAGCTATTAACATAGCAGGGGATAAGAAAATCTTAATTAAACAGAACTTGCAATAAAGAAAGCCTAAATAGGGCTCTCTTTACAGGAAGTGTTTATGGAAGGCTGTGCAAGTCACATGCAGGGAGGTGTGACTAGGGTTCATAAACAAAGGGATTTAACTCCTATATGGCAGAGGATTGAGCAGTGAGGCTGCAGGGGCATGTTCTATACACCAAAACTGCTTCATTAAGCTAAAGTTGTTCAGGTGACTATAGTGTCCCTTTAAGTTAGAAAACTATATTTTGTCATGGCAAGCTGACATGTTTAAACATAGAATGTGACAGCAGATAAGAACCATTTGGCCCATCTAGTCTGCCCAATTTTTTAAATACGTTCATTAGTCCCTAGCCTTATCTTATAGTTAGGATAGCCTTATGCCTATCCCATGCATGCTTAAACTCCTTTACTGAGTTAACCTCTACCACTTCAGCTGGAAGGCTATTCCATGCATCCACTACGCTCTCAGTAAAGTAATACTTCCTGAAATTATTTTTAAACCTTTGTCCCTCTAATTTAAGACTATGTCCTCTTGTTGTGGTAGTTTATCTTCTTTTACATATAGTCTCCTCCTTTGCTGTGTTGATTCCCTTTATGTATTTAAATGTTTCTATCATATCCCCCCTATCTCGTTTTTCCTCCAAGCTATACATGTTAAGATCCTTTAACCTTTCCTGGTAAGTTGTATCCTGCTAGCATTTCCTGCTGCTCTAATACATTGTCTGCCTACCTTTTAGGGAAAGCTCTTCGCTAATATTGCGTTTTTTGGCTGCCAAATCACCTCAAACTACTGCTTTTATGATCCATGGAAGAAGCTTTTCTGTACCCTGACACCACAATACTCAGTTAAACTTTTGTCTCTAAATCACTGTAGCTCGGATTCCTGAACCGTGCGGCCTGGTACACTTCAAACCATCTCCTGTCCTGGAACTTCCAGTGCTCAAGCGGTACTCTTGCAGTGAGGGTTATCCTGGTCCTCACTGGAGTGGTCAAATCACCAATAGCCCTTGGCAGCTGACTCCTAAGATAGTTGCGGCTCTATGAGAGATACCACTTGAGCCGGAAGCCACTGCGCTTGCAGACGGAAGCGTTCCCTCAAGCATTTCACAATATCTGCAGGTTGGACCAGGTTAGACCAGAGGACTCTACAGCCACACTCTCCAGAAGCTCCTCATTGCAACTACTCGCCATCAATGCTGGCCTATGCAAAACTATATGCAACACCCAATCTCACCTATGGGTAAGCGGCAGCTACCAAGCACTCTCACCACTGACTTGTGACACAAAGAAAAGTCTGACATATCTGCGACCAATCAGCACTGTGGAATGGCATCCTGTTGATTATCCCAGTCTCTACTAGGACTTACAACAAGCTCTTCTCAGCATACTGCCATGACGGCATATTCAAACCTGCAATTAGCGGTACAAGCCAGGGCATGGTTCCATGCCGGGATCCAACTAAAGGGAATGCATCTCTTTTTCTCTCCCACCTTTGTCCCCACCATGGTGGAGGCTTCAGCGCAAGCTCTAAGCTTGTATATATTTATGTTGTTTGCAGGCACAATTTTTCTTGTCACTAATAAGCTTTTATGTGCAGCTATGCCAGTGATTGTATCATAGATTATTATAGCTAATCCATTCTGTTACCTCTAATTTCTGTTTGCATATAATCAGACCTTTTCATGCAACTAGAGTACTTAGGTAATCGATTATTTTAAACTATGGATCTCTGCTATTAGTCTCTAGGATGCTGCTACAAATATTATATTATCAATTTCTATTAATGTTCTTGCTGTATTATTATCTTTGCACTGCAAAAATAAGTAAATAAAAATAAAGAGGGTATGTCTACAGATTAAATGTACATTATGTAAAAAGTCACCACAAGGGATGTGCAGGCAGCTCCCACTATTTCCATTGTATTAGCCTTTTTACTACCGTGTACTTTTTGATTAAAAAAAATATTATTATAACATTTATTTGAAGCAAGGGATGCTTAGCTAGCATATAAACATATCATAACACATAGAAACATAGAATGTGATGGCAGATAAGAACCATTCGGCCCATCTAGTCTGCCCAATGTTTTGAAATACGTTTAATTAGTCCCTGGCCTTATTTTAAGTCTAGGATAGCCTTATGCCTATCCCACGCATGCTTAAAATTCCTCACTGTGTTAACCTCTACCACTTCAGCTGGAAGGCTATTCTATGCATCCACTACCCTCTCAGTAAAGTAATACTTTACTGATATTATTTTTAAACCTTTGCCCCTCTAATTTAAGACTATGTCCTCTTGTTGTGTTGTGGTAGTTGTGCTTCTTTTAAAAATAGTCTCCTCCTTTACTGTGTTGATTCCCTTTATGTATTTAAATGTTTCTATCATATCCCCCCTGTCTCGTCTTTCCTCCAAGCTATACATGTTAAGATCCTTTAACCTTTCCTGGTCAGTTTTGTCCTGCAATCCATGAACCAGTTTAGTAGCCCTTCTCTGAACTCTCTCTAAAGTATCAATATCCTTCTGGAGATACGGTCTCCTGTACTGCGTACAATACTCCAAGTGAGGTCTCAACAGTGTTCTGTACAATGGCATGAGCACTTCCCTCTTTCTACTGCTAATACCTCTCCCTATACAAACAAGCATTCTGCTAGTGTTTCCTACTGCTCTATTACATTGTCTGCCTACCTTTAAGTCCTCAGAAATAATCACCCCTAAATCCCTTTCCTCAGATGTTGAGGTTAGGACTCTATCAAATATTCTGTACTCTGCCCTTGGGTTTTTACGTCCAAGATGCATTATCTTGCACTTATCCACATTAAATGTCAGTTGCCACAACTCTGACCATTTTTCTAGTTTACCTAAATCATTTGCCATTTGGCTTATCCCTCCTGGAACATCAACCCTGTTACATATCTTAGTATCATCAGCAAAAAGACATACCTTACCATCAAGACCTTCTGAAATATCACTAATAAAAATATTAAAGCGAATGGGTCCAATTACAGATCTCTGAGGTACCCCACTGGTGACAAGCCTATGCTTTGAATATACTACATTGAATACAACCATCTGTTACCTGTCACTCAGCCACTGCAACAATATTGGAATCCAAATGTAAAGATTGCAGTTTATTGATAAGCCTTATTTGTGCAAAAATGTCAAAAGCCTTACTGTAATCTAGGTAAGCAATGTCTACTGCACCAACCTGATCTATTATTTTAGTTACGCAATCAAAAAAAAAAAAAAATCAATAAGATTAGTTTGGCATGATCTCCCTGAAGTAAACCCATGTTGTCTCTGATCTTGAAATCTATGTGTTTTAGATGTTCAACAATCCTATCCTTTATCATTGTTTCCATTACTTTCCCCACTACTGAAGTAAGGCTTACTGGCCTACAGTTGCCCAACTCCTCTCTACTACCTTTCTTGTGAATGGGCACAACATTCGCTAACTTCCAATCTTCTGGGACTACTGCTGTTAACGATTGGTTAAATAAATCTGTTAATGGTTTTACTAGTACAACACTAAGCTCTTTATAACTCTAATAATTTTGGGTGTATTCCATCAGGTCCCATTTACTTATTTGACTTTATTTTTGACAGTTGAAATATAACCTCTTCCTCTGTAAACCCACATGTAACAAATGACTCATTTGTCCTTTTTCCTAACTGAGGCCCCTTTCCTTCATTTTCTTCTGTAAATACAGAACAAAAATATTAATTGAGGCAGTCAGCCTGACCTTTATCCTCTTCTACATACCTTCCTTCTTTTGTTTTTAATCTAACTAATCCTTGTTTTACTTTCCTTTTCTCATTTATGTATCTAAAAAATGTTTTGTCCCCTTTTTTTTTTTTAACTGATTGTGCTATTTTCTCGTGTGTGTGTGATTTGGAAGCTCTTAACTTACTTAGCCTCTTTCTGTCTAATCTTATAGATCTGTCTATCTTCCTCACGCTGGATGTTTTTATAATTACTAAATGCTAACTTTTAGTTTTTTACTATTTCGGCCACATCTGCAGAGTACCACAGTGGTTTCTTGATTTTTTTTGCTTTTACTGACAAGCCTAATGCAATTTTCTGTTGCCTTCAGCAGTGCAACTTTTAAATAATCCCATTTCTCTTTGACTCCATTTAAATTGCTCCAGTCTGATAATGACTCCTTTACATACAGTCTAATTTTAGAAAAGTCTTTTTTTCTAAAGTCTAAAACTTTTGTTTTTGTGTGGTGTGACTCAGTCACAGTTCTTATATTAAACCACACTGACTGATGATCACTGGATCCTAAACTTTCACCTACAGTAATATCTGATACCAAATCTCCATTTGTTAACACTAAATCTAGTAAGGCCTCCTTACAAGTTGGCTCCTCAACGACTTGTTTTAGAGACAATCCTAGTAGGGAGTTTAGAATATGTGTGCTCCTGTCACTAGCAGCTATTTTGGTTTTCCAATTCTCATCCGGAAGATTAAAGTCACCCATGGTGATAAGTTCCCCCTTCATTGTCATTTTAGCTATTTACTCAACTAGTAGATTATCCTGGGGGCCTATAAATCACACCTACATAAGTTACTGTGTGATTACCAAATTCTAACGTAACCCAAACTGACTCTATGTTCGCCTTACTAACTTTTATTAGGCTAGATTTCATGCTACCCTTAACATACAGTGCCACCCTTTCTTGCCTTCCCTATCTTTTCTATATAAAGAGTACCCTGGTATTGATATGTCCCAGTCATTTTTCTCATTATACCATGTCTCAGTAACAGTGTCTAAATCTACATTATTAGTTGCCATTATTGCCACTAGTTCATGGATTTGCGAGCATTTGTAGACAGGACTCTAAGCTTATCATTTTTTAACACACTTGCTACAGACACCTTCTGTCCTTGTTTTGGTGGGCAATTGGATTGATGTTTTATCACCCTTTTCCCCCCCTCCTAGTTTAAATACATCCTAGCAAAACCTCTGAACTGCTCACTGAGAACATTTGTTCCCTTTTGAGAAAGATGCAAACCATCTTCTTTGTACAGTTTATTTCCTTTCCAAACATAGCTACCATGAGAAACAAAGCCAAATCCATGCTCCCGACACCATTCACCAAGCCACAAGTTAAAGTCCCTAATATGCATCCGCCTGTCGTTCTGAATGTTATGTATTAACAAAAGAATGGTGGCACACCCAGTTGTCAGCCATATGCAATAGATTAAAGCAATTAATACAGATAAGGTTGCTCACTCCTAAAGCCCCATTTCCAAAGGGCTACTAATACAATAATATGATACTTAAAAGAGGAGCACAACCAGCTAAAATACACATCACTTTATTGTACAGGAACAGACATAACAGGTATCAACACTGTCAAATTAAAGTATCAATATAGTCAAACATATACAGAGAATATGCAAATACTGACTAAGAACAGAGAAAATCAATCAGAAATATGCACATTGAGTGGTATAACCACAACTATAGAAAAACAATTCTTATGATACCTGAATAAGAGTGTGAACCATAAAGTACATACCGAAAATAGAACCTGTTAAAGCGCAGGAGACGAAATTGAAGACATCAAAAAAAATAATAGCCCCCAACGTTTCGGCGCTATCCGCCTTTATCAAGGGACCATTTTCGGCATGTACTTTATGGTTCACACTCTGATACAGGTATCATAAGAATTGGTTTTTTATAGTTATGTTTATACCACTCAATGTGCATATTTTGGATTGATTTTTTTCTGATCTCTTTCTTTGTTCTTAGTCAGTATTTGCATATTCTCTGTATATGTTTGACTATATTGATACTTTAATTTGACAGTGTTGATACCTGTTATGTCTGTTCCTGTACAATAAAGTGTTTCGTATTTTAGCTGGTTGTGCTCCTCTTTTCAGTATCATATTTCTGAATGTTATGCACAGGCAGAACTTCAGAGAATGACAGTATGGAAGCAACCTGCCGTATATCATTGGCAAAAACACAAAAAAACTTACTTTACCTCTGAAACCTCAATGCAAGTCAATTCATTTGTCCCTAGATGGACAAGTACACCAAATTCCCCTTCCTGCTTTGCTCGCTTAACAATATTACAAATATGTCTCCTGTCTCTGTGAGCAGTAGCTCTGGGAAGACATCTCACAAGACCACTATTGTCCATCTCCACACCTCTTAAAAAAATTAAATTATGTAAATTTACTCAATTTAGTTTTTCATTAATTCCTTCAATCTTTAAAAAAATATTTGGGAAATTAAAAGCTTTATGCACACAGTCTACTTTAGCGTGCAATTCTTCACACACGGTCTGAATTCTTAGTATAAAAGTAAAATTGCAAAAAAATTTTTTTACAATAAAAATTGTCAAAAACCTCGCTTGAAGGTGTTTGTAATGCATTATTAGTAGTACAGCTTAAGATGGTAACAGAATGTAAAAATAATTTCTGTTATCGAGCATAATACCCACACATAAAGTAAATACAGCTAAATCATATTTTGCTAAAATAAAGAGTAAAACAACTCTGCTACATACATTTTTATCAATTACCAGATTTTACTAATATCATGACATGAAGTCATGATTTTATTAAGACAGGGCTGCAAATATTATGCTAAACTCTTTCTTTATTCCCTCAGCAGCAATGAGAGAAAATGGAAAAATATGAAACTTTGAATTTACATCATACTATATAATTATTAACACGGGCATTAACAAAACCAGTCAGAAGATCCCACAATATCTCCACCCACAGTTAAATATAGTCCAAAACTCCTCCCTTTTCTTTGATGTT
This sequence comes from Pelobates cultripes, assembly GCA_933207985.1. Classification (NCBI taxonomy): domain Eukaryota; kingdom Metazoa; phylum Chordata; class Amphibia; order Anura; family Pelobatidae; genus Pelobates; species Pelobates cultripes. The sequence continues at coordinate 98,033,200 of OW240917.1, forward strand.
GTATCCAGCCAAAATACTAATATTACAAAAGAAAACAAAACAATTGAATTTAGAAAAGTATAACAGAAATTAAAATGTATAATGAGAAGGCATAATCCATGGGCAGAGAGGGACGTTGGGATTTCCGTTGCACGGGAAGTCCAGCCTGAGAGAACGTCACACTAAAAGAAAATAAGAACAAACAACTTGCAACTTGAATGGATGGAAGATCCTAAAAGTGTACGCATATAATAAACCAAATCTCGTACTTACCAGTAGATAAAAATGGGTCAGGCATAAAAACAATAGTCTTTACAGAAAGACAGTCATAAATGAGGATAAGGTGCAAAGCTGGGGTAGAGAGCTGATTTAATTAAGGTTTTTGTGTGTCTTGAGATGTCAAAGGATACTCGCTCAGTTGTGAAGGAGCAGGGTAGCGATATCTAATGCTCTGACACATTTACAAGCTATTAGGCAGAATAGCATGACCAACTTTGCAGAGAGATGTTTCAGTGACATGTCTACATTGGATGGCCAGCATTACAACCCTGGCACACCAAGCTGACCCATTATCTCAAATGTTCCAGAACTGCTGAACGCTGTTGGAGAAAGTCTCACTCGGCACCTGACTTCCTCCTCTATAAATTTATGATGCGCTACTACACTGTGACTCTTTCCACTGCAAAAGTAAATTACTTCAACATCCTCATAAGCACATTATCCCGCCAACCCAAATGCCTATTTCACACTTTTAATGCTCTCCTTCGCCCTGTTGCTCCCCCTCCTCCTACCACCCTGTCCACCTCAAACTTTCTACATCAGGGAAGAGATCTCTAACCTCTCTCCCTCTACTTCCAATACATCACCCAACCACACTCACTCCACTGTTCTATGCTATTCGCACCTACTACAACAGAAGAGGTTTCTTCTCTGCTCCAGTCCTTCCACCTCACCACCTGTTCCCTCGATCCTATTCCCTCATATCTCATCCACACTTTCTCTCCCTCTCTTGCTCTTCTTCTCACAAAAATTTTCAATCACTTCCTTTCCTCCGGCACATTTCCTTCACCCTTCAAGCATGCAACCATAATGCCAGTTTTGAAAAAGCCCAACTCCCCATCAAACTACTGGCCTATAACACTACTGCCGTTTGCCTCCAAGATCCTTGAGAGAGTTGTGTATGTGAGATTGGCAGACTTCCTCGAATCCAACTCTCTGCTTTACCCGCTTCAGTCTGGATTCCTCGCTCATCACTCTGTTGAAACAGCTGTGACCAAAGTATCCAACGATTTAATCGCTACTAAATCTCGCGGCCAATACTCTATCCTAATTCTCCTTGAGCTTTCTGCTGAGTTGACACTTGATCATAAACAGCTTCTTCTCATTCTCCGTAATCTCAGCCTACCAGATACTTCTCTCTCCTGGTGCTCCTCATACCTCTCCCAGCGTTTTTTCAGTGTTTCTTTCTCTGGCTCTGCCTCTTCTCCCCAACCCCTCTAATGGCGTTCCCTAAGGTTCTTGACATGCAAATCTACCAGTCCTCTCCTGATCTCTCTCCGCCCATCTTGACTCGTGTCTCTGACTGCTTCTCTGTGATTTCCAACTGGATGGCTGCTCACTTCCTTAAATTCAGCCTGTCCAAAACAGAACTTTTGGTCTTTCCTCCCTCAAGTGTTGCTACTCCCATGTCTATCTTCCTCCAAGTCAACGGCGCCACCATCACCTCTTCCTCACAGGCTCGCTGCCTAGGTGTTCTGTTTGACTCCGACCTCTCCTTCACCCCTCATGTCCAATCGATCGCCAAATCCTGCTTCTTCCATCTCAAAAACATAGATTACATCCGCCCCTATATAACACCAGACGCGGCTAAGGTGCTGGTCCATGCCGTTGTTCTTTCTCGCCTTGACTACTGCAATCCCCTTCTCAGTGGTCTCAATTGTTCCCAGATTGCACCGCTGCAATCTATAATGAATGCGGAGGCAAGGCTCATTTTCCTGTCCGCCCGCACCTCCCACGCCTCCCCCTCTGTCAGTCCCTACATTGGCTTCCAGTTAGATATAGGGCTGAACTTAAGATTCTGGTGCTTGCTTACAAGTCCCTACATAATGCTGCTCCAAGCTACCTATCCTCCCGAATACACAAGAATTTCCCGTCGAGGCCCCTGCGCTCTGTCAAAGACCTACGTCTATCCTCTGTCCATACTCCCACATCTGATGCTCACCTCCAAGATTTCTCCAGGGCTGCACCTTTTCTGTGAAACTCCCCTCTCTCTTAAACTTTCACCCAGTCTCCAATCCTTCAAAAAATCTTTGAAAACACCCTTCAGGAAAGCATATCATTTAAACTGTTAGCAGGTTTCCATATCCGCATTCCTATAACACTGCACACAAATACATTCCTGTCACTCTCTGCACAATGACACCTCTCACCCACTGTCAGTCCCTTCAAAACTCACATTAACTCCCCCAATTATGTCACACTCACCTCCCATGGCTCTTCCACACTCACCCGATCACATTAACCTCCACTAATCTTGTCACTTACCCTTTCTCGCACACTCACCCCAACCCTGTCACACTCATCTTTCACCACTCTATCCCACTCACCCTCATCCTCTTTCACCCTGCCACACTCACCCTATCACATTAACTCCTCCAGTTCTGTCATACTCATTTCCCCCTCAACCATGCCATGCTCCCCCTGCCACATAAATCTCTTAATCTTGGCATGCTCACCTCTGCTTCCCCTGTCACACTCCCTCCCCCAAGCATGCCACATTGAACAGTCACCCCCAACCATGCCACACCACCCGGTCACATTAATCCCCCCCAATCCTGTCACACTTACCTTCCCTCACCCTGTCACACTTTCTCCTTCTACAATGTTACAGCCACCCCCAAAACTCTGTCAGACTCACCGCCCAACCCGGTCTCATACACCCCTCTGGCCCTGTCACACTCACCTTGCCCCAGTTACCCTTTACACAACCTGTCACACTCACCTCCTGAAGACAATCATAATACAGTCATAAAACACAGCTTTGCCATAAACACAATGCATAAAGACCACATGCAGCCCCCCATACAACTAACACACTACAAGCAGTTATCCCAAACACATACGGCCGCAGACACAAACATATGGTCACAGAGACATACATTCAAACACAAAGATACTCACTGTCAAACACTTACGGTGATATTTATTAATTGGCACACTGACTCATTATTATTATTATTAACAGCCAAACTTGCTGTGAGGTTAATTAATGGGCACCTGGCTTGGCCTATTTTAAAGTAACACTTGCAACAGGCAAGTTTTGTGTGTTAAATAGCCACTGTGCCAAGTCTGTGGAGCAATGTGGAAATTGACATGCGTTAATGTGACAGGTGGTAGTAGGGGTAGTGTGACAGTGTGGCAAGCGCTGTGGGGGCTGTTTTACCCTTTTGCAAGTGCTGTGGGACAGTGTGACCTCTTGGCAAATGTGCTGGTGCATGGTGACTCCGTGGCCATATATTTCTGTTCGTGGTGTTCCGCAGAATTCTGTGAAGAGGTTTGGTGTTGCTTCAGTGAAAAAAGTTTTAACAGAACTGATTTTTGATGGAGTTTTTGTGTGTGTGTGTGTGTGTGTGTGTGTGTGTGTGCGCACGAGCACGTGTGTTGGGGTGGAGGGTGTGTTTGCATGCTAGGGAGTTGGACGTCGGCATCCAGGGAAACCAAGCAAATGCTTGCCCAGGGTCCCATTGATATTAAAGAGGGCCCTGGCAGTATCCTCCATTTGTGAAATACTGCAGCAGAGATAGAAGAGCAGAATAAATTAACAGAACAGTAAGCCAGTAAGCTTTATACAAATGAGTGAAGAAAAGTAGTACCTACATCACAGAAGCGGATACAAAATCCATGTATTGTTCCAGGCATGGTGATAGGATTTGAGTGGAGTGTTGAATGTCTGTGATGACTTAGGGTCCCCAGATAGTAGTCATGAGATCAACTAAAGTCGGCCCTGGATGAGCAGATTGATCTGAATTCCTGTCTGAGTCCGTGAAGAGATCTGCAAAGGATGGAAGAAGTTGTGGGATGTACATGGACATTATCAGTAGAGTGGGGATCTATGGTTTAGTGGTCCATAGTGCTGTGATGACAACCAGAGATGTGCCGTATCAACGCAGATGTACAAGAGTACGTGATATGAGGTAAAATGGTGGGATAGCATAAAGGAATGCCATGGGTGAAGCAAAGCATCTGTTGAAAGGGCTTCGGTATATGGTTTCCAACTGAAGAATCAGGGAAGCTGCATACTCAGTCGTGCGGCAATAAAGATCCAGATCCAATGGTCTCCAGATTCATTTTAATATTTTTAATTAATTATATTGTGGTGTAGTTGCCTATCGCTGGAATCCTTGGGACTATTTTGGTCAAACCTGGGATATATTCGGCTCATGCTGAAAGATTGTGGGCTAGGCAGAACTGCCAAAATTCCTTGTCTAGTTTCGACAGAGCTTGTGATCTTGTGACCCCCGCACCCCCCAGATGATTTATATATTGGACTACATTGCCCATACCTAGAAGTATGGAACAGTTCACTGATTTGTGTGTGTGAGACTTCGAAGGGCAATCAAGCCACCTAGAAGTTTTAGGCAATGATGTAGAGGTACCTATTCTCTTGTGACCATATCACGCAGCCTTCTGTTGCCTGAATTGACACAGATAGCAGGCTGATCACCCTTGCTAGATGATGTGATCATAGGTGGAGACAGAACCCTTCTGATCTATTTCTTGATGGTTTTGAGTTTGGTAGATGCAGACAGCCGAGTACAGAATCCATTGTAAAACCCAGGAATTCCATTCATTGTGATAGGGTGAGGATAGACTTGTCCCAGTTGAGGAGAGTTATTGTAAGAGGGTCATGGTCCATGAGAGGTATAATTTATAGATTGTCTTGAGACATAATTAACAAGTCGTCTAAGTAGCTAATAAGAAGAAAACCAATCCTGCGTAAGGAACCGACTATGGATCATAATAGTTTGATGAAACAGTACGAGTCTGAAGATAGACCGACTGGTAGGCAGATGAATCACCACTTCTGTCATACCCAAATGAATTGCAGATAGTCTTGATGATCTTTGGGTATTGGAAGCATGAGATCTTTGGCTATTGGATTCATGAGACCATGCAGACTCCGGTAAGGAGTAAGTCCTGCAGGTAACAAATGCCTTCCATTTTGAAATGTTGGTATACAACAAAGGGTCGCCGCACCTATCCATCACTACAGACCCTATCCCTCCCCTGCACCCGTTACAGACCCTTTTCTCAATGCACATAGTACCGCCCCATCCCATTTTGCATGCACAAACTACACTGCCTATCCCCCATACACTACAGTTACTATCCCCCACACACTGCAGTCCCTATCCACCCACAGACTACAGTCCTTGTAGTGCAGGCACAACCTACAGTTCCTATCCCCCATACACTACAATAAAATCTGATTACTGTTTGGATGTCTGGACAAACTGAGCAAAAGTGGACAACTGAAATGCTATCCATACATATTAAAATGATTTGATGTTGAAATATGGAGCCTGTTATTCATAACTAAGATGTCACAAACTGGTTTTATTATCATCAGAAGTGGTTAGTGGCATACTTACTGATGCATAGTACCATGCAGACCAAAAGGAAAACTTTCTGGGTGGTAATTTTTTATTTTATAACAAATGTGTTAGCTTGAGCTACACTTAAATAAACAGTCCATGATATTATTAAGGCAGATATACATTTAGAAAATATAATGACTTGCATTTCTCAGATCCTATTAATTGTGCATTCTAAACCCACTGTTTCAGCCAACATTAGCTAATTTGTCTGGTTATTTGACTGAGGCTTATCGGTGTTAGCCAGTGCTTCCAAGCTGTATGAATGTGTTTCCATGTCTATGTAAATAATGACCTTCGGTTACTCAAGGACTATGCAGTAGCAGAGAAATGATGCAGTGTGCTCTACACAATGAAATGAGAAAAAGCCCTAGAAATGTACACAAAATATCTGTGGCTTTGAAATAATTTAAACAAAACAAAATAACTTCAAAGCAAAGTAAACATAGAGCTAGAATTAGAAATTAAATTTGATTATTCACTCTGATCTCTTTTAAAACTACAGTACCCTTCTGAATAGCACAAATTAATATTATATATTTTTTGAGCACCTTCAGATTTTGCAGTGTTGTAACAGAGTTAAATATAAAGTTGTTATTTTAACACAGATATATACAGCCACAGAAGGTAGGCTTAAAGAAGTCCAGTGCCAGGACGAAACGTGTTGGACTAATGCTGTGATCAATTTAAGTGCTATTTCTTTTATTATTTTTACTCCCACCTATTCTACACATGTGGACCAGAATCTGGGTGTTTTTTTCAGGACAGAGGACCACTGAAAGTGGTGATGTGCCTATTTGTATTGTGTTTTTTTTCAAGTGCATTTTTACCTTATTAAATGTTCATTGCTATGCAATACTATGTATGTACTATTTGGTTCTGTTCTGCGTTTATATTTCCTTATGAGGTGGATCCATCCTAGAAGTAATTGTGAAGTTAACATAACCCTTATAAAGGTATTTTCATAACTTCCCCACTGTAAGTGTATTTTTTATCCACAAGGGGCTGGTGTTTTAAACTATACTACTTTGTGTGCTATTTCTATTATTGTTTTCAGTTATATGTATCCCACCAAAATGAAGTTAAAATATCATTATCTGTGAATATTATATCCAAATATGGACTTATCTTTACAGCCTTCTGATTAGAAACTGACATACATTTGTAAAGTTTTTTTAAATATATTACATGGTGGTCACTTTTAACACTTGCTAATGAAATTTTGTAATAAATTCCTAGATGATCACCCAGCTACTCGCATGACCTACCTAGCAACATTATCATAAAGATATGAACCCTCATCTTGGTGTGATACCAATAAACGTTCTAATACCGAAGCCAGTACGTGGAAAGAAACAGCAAAATAAGAAATGGAATCCTTAAACAAAACTAAAACATGGATTCTCACTGAGTTACCAAAAGTAAAAAGACCACAGGTTGCACGTGGGTATTCAATTAAAAACTGGATGCAAATGGAAATGTAATTCATTACAAAGCTAGACAAGTAGCAAAAGTTCTCTCATAAGTATGGACAAACATATGACGAGACCTTTGCACCTGTGGTCAGGTTTTGCACAATCAGAACACTACTAAGTCATATGCTCATAGAACAAAACTCCATTTTGAGTAAAGCAGACCTGGATCTATTTACCAGATAAAGAAATGGAAATGGACGTAGCTAATAGTTTATGTAGATCACATTATATTGTGCAGTGAAAGACTATATAGATATTGTTAGACAACTGAACGAAGAAGTAGAAATAATGGGAAACGTAGCCTTTTATCTCTGAATGCAAGTAGAAAGAGATTAAGACGGTAGATGATGACAACAGCTTACGGATCTTAAGGGTGCACATGCTGTAGTTATGGATGTGTGCAAACTTCCTCAAAGAGCCTAAAGAGAAGTGAATCTATACCCAACAACATGTATAAAACAGTACTAGATACATTTTTGTACATAGCTATGACTTGTTGACATGAGATTACATTGGCAGTGGCAATACGGTGCAAAAAGGTGAGCTCTCCCAGTCATAGAGACTCTATTGCACTCAAGAGAGTAGTAAGATCTCAAAGGATATGTTCATCTTAAATTAAAGTTATCCGGTGTCAGAGATCACAGACTAGCAGGATATACAGATGCAGACTGGGCTGCAGACAAATCAAAGGGGGTATTTGGAGCGAAAAACATCCAACAACTCAGGGCAATGAATGTCAAAATGAGGAACCCATTGATTTTGAGAGTCATCGTATTCTTTCCATTTAACAAGATATCCAAGTCTACGATATTGGATTCTAAAATTCATTATCTCCTCAATTTCATATTCCTCCTCATCATTCACAATAATAGGTTGGGAGGAGGAATGGTAAGTGAAGTATCATCAGAAAGATAGGGCTTTAAAAGGGATGAATGGAATAGAGGATGACTTCTTAGATTTTGAGGAAGTTGAAATGACACTTCGTTAATTTGTTCAAGAATTTCAAAAGGACCTAGAAAGGTGGAAGATAGTTTTGGGTTTTTTAGATGGAGTTTGAGGAATTTCGTAGAAAGAAGGACCTTGTCACCAATTTGGAAAGAAGTATTATCTTTTTTTTTCAGCAAAATTTCAATACCTTTCTTTTGAGAGTGAAAGATTTTCTTTTAATTTGATATGGGTTTCTTTGATGTTAGACAAGTAATGGGTTAAATCAAGAATTTAATCAAGATTAAATTTTAGAGGTAAGAATTTAGGGTTATAGCCATAATCGGAATAGAAAGGAGAGAATTTTGTAGACGTTTGAATGTTATTGTATGAAAACTCAGCGACAGGAAACAGGGAAGTCCAATTATTTTGTTGGTGAGTGGTGTAAATATGGAGATATTGTTCCAAAATACTGTTTAATCTCTTATTTGTTTGGGGATGAAAAGCAGTGGATAATTTATGTTTTATTTGTAGATTTTTTTTTGTACATTCTCTCCAGAAGAGAGAAGTACTCCCCTATCTGTAATCTCACCAGGAATTCCGTGAAGATGGACATATTCCTTTATGAAGATTTTAGCACGTGAAGATGCAGAGAAAACAGAAGGAAGGGGAATGAAATGAACTCTCTTCGTGAGACGGTCTACAATAGTAAGACTACAAGTATTACCCTCCGACAAATGGAGGTCAACAATAAAATCCATACCTATGGAAGACCATGGATGTAGAGGAGTTGGGAGAGGAAGTTTTTTTTCTTTCTTTGACATTCTTCACAAGTCTTTTCATAATTTCCAATGTTTTGTTAGATTTGGGCTATCAGAAGTATCGTTTACATAAGTGAATTGTTTTATTGATACCTGGATGACCAGAAAGAAGTTTGTCATGAATATAAGATATTATTTTCTTTCTTAAGGGGAGAGGAACTTGTAAAAGATTACCTTTGTGCCAAAGCCCATCTTTCTCGGTTAATTGAAAATCAGGTAAAGGATCGTTGGGAGAATAGGAAGTGGCAATTTCCTGATATAAAGAGGTCATTAAACCAGTTATGGTATCAGAGTGGAAAATAGCATCAGAATTGGGATATGGAGTAACTTCATGTATTCTTGATAAAGCATCAGCTTCCACATTTTTATTACCTGGATGGTAAGTAATGCGAAAATCAAACCATTAAAAAAAAAAACCCACCTAGATTTAACATTTTTGCAGAATGGAGATATTCAAGGTTCTTATGGTCAACGAAAATAAGAAAAGGAACAGAAGAACCCTCAAGTAAATGTCTCCATTCTTCAAGAAATATTTTTATGGACAGTAATTTTTTATCTCCAACACTATAATTTCTCTCAGCGGGAGACAATTTAGATAGGAAAGTTATAAGATGTAAATGAGAAGAAGAAGAATTGTCTCTAAGAGAGTAGAGCTCCAATTGAAATATCTGAAGCATCAAATTCAAGGACATGTTGGAGAGTAGAATTGGGTTGTTTAAGAATGGGGGCAGATATATAACGGTTTTTTAATGACTCAAAAGAATCCTGTTCCTTTCCACCCCAATGAAATGGCTGATCTTGTTTAGTAAGGTTTGTTATAGGAGAAATGATATCAGGAAAAAAATAAAAAAAATTAAAAATAATTTTTTTATAGAAATTAGAAAATACAATAAAATGTTGAATCTCTTTTTTGGATTTAGGTTGGGACCAATTTGTGATAGTTTCAACTTTTTTGGGATCCATACGAAGAGAAGAATCAGATGTAATGTAGCCCAAAAAAGGAATTCAGCTTTTTTCAAAAATACACTTTTCGGGTTTGGCAAACAACTTATGAACTATAAAGCTTTGGAGTACCATTTTTACTTGTTTGATGTGTATCTCTTTATCTTGTGAAAATATAAGGATATCATCTAAATAAACAACCATAAAATCATCTAAGAAATCCCTGAAAATATCACGTATGAAAAGTTGGAAGGTGGCAGGAGCATTACAAAGGCTGAATGGCATCACTAAGTACTCAAAATGACCATACCTCGTTCTAAATGCTGTTTTCCATTCATCTCCGGTTTTTATACGGAGAAGGTTATTGGCTTCCCAGAGGTCTAGTTTTGTAAATATTTTAGCATTTTTAATTCTCTCCAAAATTTCAGGGATTAGTGGGAGTGGGTAACGGTTATTTATGGTTATTTTATTTAATTGTCGGTAATCATTTATTGGTCTGATGGTTCCATCTTTATTGGTAATAAAAAAAATACCTGCTCCTGCAGGAGATGTGAATGACATATGAATCCTTTTGCTAAGTTAGTATCAAGTTAGTCACAGAGGGTTTTAAGTTCCGGTTCTGATAAAGGATATATATGACTAAAAGGAATTTTTGATCCTTCCAATAAATTGATAGGACAATTATATGGTCTTGAACTCTGGTTTGTATGGCTTGAAAAGCCTATATAAAAGGCAGTAGTCTCCATTTAAAATGGTTTGACAATTTTTTTAGGCACAGTTAATCTGTAATATTTTAAACAATATATATTTGTCAAACAAGTTAAAAATAAAGACTACTCACCAGTTTGAGAGGTCGGTCTGGGAGAATAAAGGATAATCACCAGGATTGAGAGCAACGTTTAGGTGATAATCCATTCAGTTTAAACTTTATAGGGAAAATCCGAAAGGTTTGTGAAAGTCCAATCCAGTTTGGCAACAGTAAATCAGTCCATAGGAATATCCAGGAGAAAGGTCAAATCCAATCCGGGTCAGTAATAAGTAATAAGCAAATAATTTTAACTGGTAATTAACTTTGAGTAGAATTGGAAGAGTCACTGGGACTTGGTAGAAAGGTACCTGTAGCAGAGTAAATAGGTGTCAGCTGATTACAGGTAGAGACACCTTAATTGTGCAGTGAGGCATTGAAGTTGAAGGTTTAAATAGGTGAATCCATGAACGTCAATTAGACTCTTAAAGTGATAGACTGGGAAATTAAGTGAACTATTTAAAGGAACCGTTACACAAATTGTATCTGGGGGGTATTGCAGCGATGCCTCAACATCAAGGCATCGCTGCAATACCATTAGACCTGCTGGAAGCAATCATGATCGCTTCCAGCGCTCTAATTCCCCCCAGACGTATCCCGATACATCCATGGTCACTATGGGGTTAAATACAGGCACCACATCTGCTTTTCTCCAATCCTCCATACACTTCCTGAAAGAAAAGAATACTGAAAAAAACAAACAAAAAAAAACATTAGTATGACTATTTCTACACTAAGCTCCCTAAGCACACGTCGGTGAATATCATCTGGTCGTGGGGCTATGTTTACATTAACTTTATTTGATTTTTGAAGCAATTTATCCTCTGTTAACAAGTTGCCCTATTTGCTTTAAGCCTTTTTTTAACAGGGATTTGCAAATCTACTGCAATAGAGCTGTCTTAACCATATAGTGACGAAAAATAATTTAGAATTTATGCCTTGTCCTGGTCGTACTTGAATAACTCACCCATCTCACTTTCCAATGGACCAACACTTTCACTCTTGTGTTTTTGTTATTAACATACGTAGGGGTGCTTAGGGAGTCTCAAGCAGGGGAAGTGTGATTAGGGCCCACAAGCAAAGTAATTTAGCTTCTAATTGGCAGAGAACTGAATAGTGACACTGCAGAGGTATGCTGTCTATACGAAAACCACTTCATTAAGCTGAAGTTATTTTGATGCTTTGAGTGTACCTACAAGTGTTTTTCCTATCTGATTAAAGGAGCACTATAGGGTCATTAGGCCCCCCTCCCGCTGGGCTGAAGGGGTTAAAACCCATTCAGCTACTTACCTTAATCCAGCGCCGGGCTCCCTCGGCGCTGGTGACCTCTCCTCCCCCTGCCGACGTTCGCACCGAATGCGGATTCAAACAGCCCATAGGAAAGCATTACTCAATGCTTTCCTATGGACATCCAGTGTCTTCTCACTGTGATTTTCACAGTGAAAATCGCGGCAGTGCCTCTAGCGGCTGTCAGTGAGACAGCCACTAGAGGCTGGATTAACCCTCAGTGAAATGTTTTCAGTTGCAGGGTGAAAACTAGAAGGACCTGGCACCCAGACCACTTCATTGTGCTGAAGTGGTCTGGGTGCCTATAGTGGTCCGTTAATAGAAGTGTTGCTATAATTGAATTACGTAAAATAGAACTCTTTTTGAGATATGATTAGACCCCATAGACAGGGCCGGTGCAAGGATTTTTGGGTACACAGGCAAAGATGATTTTGGAGCCCCCTCCCCCAAAGCATCTTCACCTGTGTGCCTCTTAACCTGCCTTTTGTTTCTTAACCCGTTTTAACTGTCTTACCGCCTTTAGTGTCTTATCCCCTATTTTTCCCCATTGTGTGTCTTAAACCTCCTTTGTGTATCTTATTAACCCCCTTTGTGTTTCCTACTCCCCCAGTCTCTTTGTGTGTCTCCTTGTCTCCCTGTCCCTTTGTGTCTTTTACTCTTACCAGCTCCTTTGTGTATTTCTCTTTTTCCACCAGCCCGTCTATCTCCACCTAGCCCCTCTGTGTCTCTTTTTCCTCTTCTCCAACCCATCTGTGTCGCTTTCACCCCCAGCCCCTTTGTATTTCCACTCACAGGCCCTTCTGTGTGGCGATTTCATCCCCAGCCCCTCTGTGGACCTTCTCAATCCCAGGCCAATCTGTGTGTCTTTCTCCCCCCTCAGGCCCACCTGTGTGCCACTCTTCCCACCATGTCCCTTAGGGTTCCTCTCCCCTCCCCTCCCCGTCCCTTAATGGTCCTCTCCTCTCTATGTCCCTTAGTGTTACTCTCCCCACCATGTCCCTTGGTGTTCCTCTCCCCTTCCTCCCCTGTCCCTTAGTGTTCCTCTCCCCTCCCTCCCCTGTCCCTTAGTGTTACTCTCCCCTCCCTGTCCCTTAGTGTTACTCTCCCCTCCCTCCCGTGTCCCTTAGTGTTCCTCTTCCCACCCCCTTGCCTGTCTCTTAGTGCCCCCCACTCGCCTTAATGTTCCTTTCACCCCCCATCTTAGTGTTCCTCTTCCTTCTCTTTTAGTGGTTCCCCCATTACCACAGTGTTTATTTTCCCTTCCCCCTAGTGTTCTTCCCCCCTCCTGTCCATATAGTGTTTTCCCCTCCCTGTCCATAGTGTTCTTCCCCTCCTGTCCCATAGTGTTCTTTCCACCCTCCCTGTCCCATAGTGTTCTTTCCTCACCTCCTGTCCATAGTGTTCTTTCCTCTCCTCCCCCGTCCCATGGTGTTCTTCCTCTCCCTCCCATAGTGTTCTTTCCACCCTCCCTCCCATAGCATTTTCCCCCCCTCCCACAATATTCCTACGTCCCCCCCATAGTTTTCCTCTCTCCTTGCCCCCTCCCCAGTTGGTGTGTCTCCTACTTTTCTGTATAATGTGGCCGAGTGGACCGCTAGTGAGTTAGTGAGCACTTCCTTTCAGCCCAGCAGAGTACAGGAATCCAAAGTACAGGAATCCACCTCCTGCCGGTCACTCCATCCTAGCACCCCCCTGGCCGGTGCGCCCTAAGGCGGTCGCTTGTGCCGCCTTATGGACGCGCCTGCCCTACCCATAGACCAGAATGAGAGTTCCCTGATTAATTAAGCCTCTTCCATGGAGGCTGATGACGCATACAGGAACACTGTAGCCACAATAACAACTTCAACAGTTTGAAGTGGTTTTGGTGCCTGAAACCTGTAGGCGTTTACTCACCATTTAGCACAGATAGTCCCTGCTGCCTGGTCCTCATTTATAATATAACAGATCTAATCTCACACCATACCAATTCATACCAGGGATTGAGGCAGTGATTGGCTGACTGTGCACAACTGTCACTCTTATCCTGTCACTGCCTGTTACCCGCCATTTCATCATTGGGGACCAGCCTACAGGGGAACAAGCATCTATTCTAAACAGTGAGTAAACAGTGGGACCTTGCTCCTATAGACTTCATGCACCTTTAAGGAACACTCAGAGCACCATAACAACTTCATCTAAATAAAATTGTTATGGTTGCCAGAAGGCCCCTGGGCACACTCTTACCTACAGGGTTTAAACCCCAAAGTGTGCCTCCAGTGCAGATCTCAACTCCATCTGGATCTGAAATCCCGATTCACAAAACTGGCTTGAAAAGTAATGTACCTTTTACTGTTTTGAATGGGGAGTCACTGATTGATTGACAGCGCCAGCCGCTCCCCGATGGCACTCCGCACTTCCTGAAACTGGGATTTAGAGATCGGAAGCTGGACGGCGTCTGGAGGACGCGAGAATCGGCGATGGAGGCTGACTTGGGGATACACTGATCACTTAGATGAAGTTGTTATGGTGCCTTAGCCAAACTGTCCCTTTAACCATACTGGTCTGCTGAAGTGGTTATGGTAGCTATAGAGTCCCTTTAAACGCATTTGTTGAATCATCAAGCAATCATTGGCTATCATATTTCCATTCATTCCATGCATTATGATTACACGGTCATTTCCAGCACCGAATGTCCCTTTAAAATCACAACACCCGACTCCTAGAGAGCGGAGCACCGGCACGGCCGCCTCCTATTGGCTGTGCGCATGCGCCGAGCTGATCCTCTGCAGTGCCTGGCCGGACTCCGATTGGAGGGGCGGCTGGTCGGCGGATCAGGCTTGACCTGTGGGCGGGGCTTCGAACTACTGGGCAGTGGGCGTGTATCTGGAATTATTTCCACAGAGTTCCATAAGGGCGGTGCTACATGTTCTGTGAACTAATAGGATGCTGGGGGTTCCGGTGGGGGCGGGGCTGTGCGCTATGAATGACAGAGGGGGCGGAGCTGCTACTTGGTGAGCGGCGGGGGGGAGGGATTGAGTGTAGAAAGAGGAGGGGTTACGGAGATAGCAGCAGCAGCGGCGGCTGTGGGGGCGGCGCAGTGTCCGGAGCTGAGTGCTCGGTTTAGCCGTGTCCCCGGTATGGCAGCGGAGCGCAGAGCACAGGTGAGCCGAGGCGGCATTACAGCAGGGTCCATGTCCATCCCAGTGCCAGCCTAGTACAGCACGGTGACCGGCTTCTACCACACTGACAGTGATATCTGCACAGAGTACACAGCATTGTGCTGCCAGCCTAGTTATTATTATAGCACTGCCAGCCTAGTTACTATTATTATAGCACTGCCAGCCTAGTTATTATTATAGCACTGCCAGCCTAGTTATTATTATAGCACTGCCAGGCTGGTTATTATTATAGCACTGCCAGCCTAGTTACTATTATTATAGCACTGCCAGCCTAGATACTATTATTATAGCACTGCCAGCCTAGATACTATTATAGCACTGCCAGCCTAGTTATTATTATAGCACTGCCAGGCTGGCACTGCCAGCCTAGTTATTTATAGCACTGCCAGCCTAGTTTATTATAGCACTGCCAGCCTAGCACTGCCAGCCTAGTTATTATTATAGCACTGCCAGCCTAGTTACTATTATTATAGCACTGCCAGCCTAGTTACTATTATAGCACTGCCAGCCTAGCACTGCCAGCCTAGTTTATTATAGCACTGCCAGCCTGGTTATTATTATAGCACTGCCAGCCTAGTTACTATTATTATAGCACTGCCAGCCTAGTTACTATTATTATAGCACTGCCAGCCTAGTTACTATTATCATAGCACTGCCAGCCTATACTATTATAGCACTGCCAGCCTAGTTATTATTATAGCACTGCCAGGCTGGTTATTATTATAGCACTGCCAGCCTAGTTATTATTATAGCACTGCCAGCCTAGTTATTATTATAGCACTGCCAGCCTAGTTACTATTATTATAGCACTGCCAGCCTAGTTACTATTATAGCACTGCCAGCCTAGTTACCTAGTGCCAGCCTAGTTTATTATAGCACTGCCAGGCTGGTTATTATTATAGCACTGCCAGCCTAGTTACTATTATAGCACTGCCAGCCTAGTTACTATTATTATACTGCCAGCCTAGATACTATTATAGCACAGTGCCAGCCTAGTTATTATTATAGCACTGCCAGGCTGGTTATTATTATAGCACTGCCAGCCTAGTTATTATTATAGCACTAGCCTACTTACTATTATAGCACTGCCAGCCTAGTTATTATTATAGCACTGCCAGGCTGGTTACTATTATAGCACTGCCAGCCTAGTTACTATTATAGCACTGCCAGCCTACTTACTATTATAGCACTACCAGACAACTTATTATAATAGCACTGCCAGGCTGGTTATTATAGCACTGCCAGACTACTTATTATAGCTCTGCCAGGCTGGTTATTATAGCTCTGCCAGGCTGGTTATTATAGCTCTGCCAGGCTGGTTATTATAGCACTGCCAGGCTAGTTATTATAGCACGGCCAGCCTAGTTATTATAGCAATGCCAGACTAGTTATTATAGCACTGGCTGACTAGTTATAATAGCAATGCCAGCCATGCCAGTTCCCATACAGTGCTAGTTTTATCATCTCTGTCCCCATACAGTGCTAGTTATATCATTAGTTCCCATACAGTGCTAGTTTATCTCTGTTCCCATACAGTGCTAGTTATATTATCCCATACAGTGCTAGTTATATCTCTGTTCCCATACAGTGCTAGTTATATCATCATCTCTGTTCCCATACAGTGCTATTTACATTATAATCTCTGTTCTCAGACAGTGCTAGTTATATCATCATCCCTGTACTCATACAGGGCTAGTTACATCATCTACTGTGTTCTAATACAGTGCTAGTTACATCATCTCTGTTCTCATACAGTGCTAGTTATATCATCGTCATCTGTTCTAATACAGTGCTAGTTACTACATCATCATCATCTTTGTTCTAATACAGTGCTGGTTAGATCATCATCATCTGTCTTCTAATACAGTGCTAGTTGATAATCATCTGTGTTCTAAATGCACTGCTGTCTGTTTTACTATTGCATTGCCAGTTATGTCACAGTTCTCTTTACAACTGCACTGTAGGTTAACCTTGGCCTGCGCAGTACAACTGCATTGCTAGTTACCATATTATATATTTGTCATAGGACTGTCATGCTAGATCCCATCCTAAATTACACAGATGAGGGCCGAGATGGCATTGTGTTATACAGATACATTGCTAGTTCTCACCTTTCTGTAAATTTGCCATTTGATATATATGTGTGCAATTTTAGATCGCAATTCACTTATGTTTTATCTGTGACCTTTTAGTTTTGTCACCTTCTGCTAGTGCTTTACAATTGTGACGCTAGTTATCCTCTCCTGCTTGGGCTAGGCAGACTGGATTTACATGTCAAATGTCTATAGGCACACAATTCAGCTCTTTAGCAAATGGAAAGACGAGGGAACAGAAAGATCCTTGCTAGATCACAGACTTTGAGGTTAAACCGTTAACTTAAAGGGACACTCCAATGCCAGGAAAACAATCCGTTTTCCTGGCACTGCAGGTTCCCTCTCCCTCCCACCTCCCACCTCCCATCCCCGGTTGCTGAAGGGGTTAAAACCCCTTCAGGCACTTACCAGAGTCAGCGACATGTCCCAAGTCGCTGCTTCTTCCTCTGCCCCCACTCCTCCCCTTCATTATGTCAGCTGGCGGGGGAGACTGATCCTGCCCGGCGGCTGGGGAGACCTAATGCGCATGCAGAGATTTTAGCGACGCTGGAGGTCCTCACAAAACCTGTGCTATGGACTAGAAAGTGCCCTCTAGTGTCTGTCTAGTAGACAGCCACTAGAGGAGGAGTTAACCCTGCAATGTAAATATTGCAGTTAATGAAAACTGCAATAATTACAGTTGCAGGGTTAAGGGTAGTGGGAGTTGGCACCCAGACCACTCCAATGGGCAGAAGTGGTCTGGGTGCCTGGAGTGTCCCTTTAAAAGTTGATCCAGGGACCTCCTGGCATCAAAACAATGTAGTTTAGATGAAGTTGTTATGGTGCACAGAGTGTTCCTTTAAGCTCCAGAAATGACATGGCAATGGGGAATGAAGCCCAGGTGCTATGCATTAAAGCCACCGTATTCTTTGCCTGAATATTATACTATTACACACTAAGTTACCACTATGTCTACTTGTTTTCCCTCTGCAGTCTGTTATCTAATCTCCTGCTTTCATATCTTGCACTTTCACTACCTTATCTCTCAGTTAATAATTTTATCTTGTTTACATGTGCCCTGTCATACTTCTGACTCCTTTTATTTTTATTTATTTATTAAATTAATGAGCATTTTTCAGAATTTTAAAAACTGTAATCTAGCCACAATAGGTATTTTGCCTTCCCCGGTGTTTGACAACATGGTGTTTGCTTTTGGGGCCTGTTGCAGCAGAGGTTGTGTTAAAGGTTTGGGCCGTAATGCCTGTCTTAAAAACTTGCATTGGCATCACAACAAATTTTCCGTGTAATTACCTTTTTTTTTTTTTTTTTCTCTTCAAAACACAAGGAGAAATAGTTTTAACATTTTATTTTATGACACCTCTGCATGCTCTGCAGGCTGGGACAAGTGTTACATTCAGTGTATACCTGTCTGTACTGCTCTGCATGCTAGGACTGTTATAGTGTATGCTGACAGGTCCTGACAATAGTAGTGTTTGTACAGCTCAGTAAATTTCCTACATTCTTTAAAGAATAACCTGCCAGGTAAGCTGCTGTTTTTCACAAAACACACGCCTCGGAATTGCACTACACTGCACAAGCCGAAGACACTTGTGAGTATAGATCTACGTATTCATGTTTTTTTGTTTGTGTTTTTGCTAATTAATATGTGACACTGGGGAAGATATATTTTAAAAAAAATGTCGTGGACAGTTTTACAATTTATTAATTATGCTGAATTTTTTTAACCGTGTTCCTTTTCTTGTTTCCTAAATGCCATTTTTTATTTTTTGAATGTGCATCTGTTTTGGACAAAACTAAGGATTTATCACTATTTCAGTTACATTTTACCCTGAACTCTTTTCTGATAACTTGACAGCTGTTTTGGAAATTATTCTGTCTTGGTACACAAGGGGGGAATTAGGTGGAGAAAAGTCAACCCCTCTTAGAACATTTTTAGAACAATTTTCATGAGTACCGTACATTTGTGTGGGGAAGAGAGGGGTGGCAGAGGTAGTTTTGCTTTGTTTTGTTTTTTTGTTTGTTTTTTACCATCTTACAAAAAAGAAAATGGTGGGAGGAGGGTAGTGTTTGTTTGCCAAGTGGCTGAGCCTCATGAGCCTTATATTCCATAACAAAAAGGGTGCCACCGTTTTTCTGTCTCTCCAGTCTTGTTCTGTCTGTGTTTTAACTGAGAATATACTCACAACCTCAGCTTGTGTGGGGTTGTTTTTATTTTTATTTTTTGTGTTTTTTTTTTTTTACTTAGTAAACATGTTTTTGACTTCCCTTTAAATAACACAGGGCTTATAAAGGTTTCTTACCAGACTAGTTTAGCTAGCAACACATTGACACAGATCTAAGTTGCTCCTTTACCTAATATAGCTCATATGATCTTATACATGTTAATATTTAATTTGCTACATATTTCTGTTTTGTGTGTGTGTGTGGTTTTTTTTTGGTTTTTTTTTTTTCTAGTTTGTGTTTAAAAGTCAATCAAGAGCAAGTATGGGTATATTTCTAAGTCATGCCCTTTGCACACCGAATCTGTTCTTGTTTCTTTTCTTAAAGGAATAATTTAGTTTTAGGAATACAAACATGCATTCCTAACACTGTAGTGCTGGACTATCTATTTAGGTGACCAACTCCCCCACAGAATGAAGTAAAAAGGTATTTTACTTACCTTTTCTCCATCACAACACTGGACTTGCCACAGCTGACCTGTCTCCATGGCTGCGATCATCAGTCTTGATGATCTCAACCAATCCAATGCTTTCCTGTAGGGTGGATATTGCGCATGTGCAGCAAAATATCACACTACACAAATCAACATCTCCCCATAGAGTGAATAAGGAGCTTTCAGCATCTCCATGCAGAGCGTGGAGATACTAAACATAGGTCCTGTAATCATGAAGTCCCTCTAATGATTTCCACTAGAGGTGTTACTAGGCAGCAATGTAAAAACATTGCATTTTCTCTGACAAGGCAGTGTTCCCAATGCCGAGACTGCAGGGACAGGCTATAGACACCATAACAACTACATTAAGCTCTAGTGGTTCTGGTGACTATAATGTCCCTTGAAGATACATAAGGCAAAGTGAGGACTACATTTGCTTATGTATTTTTATCTGATTGACAAAACTTGAAAAGCTCCTCTTCCTTTAAGTCCAAATTTCATTGTTTTGCACATAAAACTTAACATTTAAAACCAGGGGTGTGAGACTTCAGCCCCCCAAAATTATTGGACTGCAATTTCCATAGCACTCTGTCAGACTATAGCTGCAAGAGAATAAGAGCTTCTAGTTTAAAAAAAAAAAAAAAAAAGATAATGTGATGGGATTTCAGCTAGGCCAAAATTTTTGTATGGATAGACCTGTATCCCGACTCTCTGTGCGTAGCTTCTTCCCAGTTCCCCTGTAACATATCTAGTGCATTGGCCGAGAAGTCATCGCAGAGACCGCCGAGACGGTAACATTTTTTACCCACCTGTCCACGGCAACAACCCTGGACCGATTACTGCGTGGACCTCCTTTCGTCTCGGCACCATTGGGCCTTCTTTGTCCATAGGCTTCTGCTCAGTGGGTATTGGGGTGTCCCGTCAATGAATTCCAATCCCGGGTCTAGGAACTGAAGGTAAACCAAATAGGGATTAAATCTGTATCTGACCTTTTCCCACTGGAAAGAAGAGGTGGCTGATCACCTAATTAAGCTAAAAGCTCTGTAGCTAGCCCATTTAGCATAGGGTCTGTTTGTCCGGCTGAATTCTGGTGTATATATGTTCAGTCGGTTTCTGGACTAGTTGAACTTTGTTGTAAATTCCGTTCACTAGATCGCAGGTTCTGGAGCAAGTAGACTAGCCGAATTCTGTTGTAAATTCCGTTTGCTAGATCTCGAAGTATGTTCTTATTCTGGTTTCTGGACCATGCTGGTCATGTGTAGGTTGGGCAACCTGGGGAAAAACAGTAGAACAAGACCTGATAATTCAGAGGTTACCTACTACTTCTCATCGTAAATCAATAGAGTGTAATCTTGTACACATGACAATATCTAACCCCCAGCAATTCATTAATAAGTTTGGGAATCTTTTCGGTTTCCAAATATATGGTACAGGGACAGACCCAGGAGCCATTATATAAAATATACCTTGAAACCAAGACCCTGAATGCCCAAACTCATCAGGTATTCCATTCCTTGTATGAGAAGATGAGTGTTGAAGATGAAGTTCCCCCACACTGTTAAAAACCTGTTAATTGATCTGGCTGAGAGTATTGCAAGTAGTCTTAATATAACTAACTGCTTTGTATGTGGAGATGCAAATATGGGAGACCAATGGCCATTGGAAGCGAGAGAAGTATGGTACCCTGGTTTTGAGACAAATGAGCAACAGATGCCTTCCCACCCCAGTAATCAAGCAACCATACGGGAAAAATCTCTCCACTACACACACACATATTCTTGAAAACCTAAAAAATTCTGTCTGGCATGTATATTTTGTGCATTTACTTTAATAAAAAAAAAAATATAATAATGATAAACATGTTCAGTTGACGGTAGATTTGTGTAGAAATTTTCTTTGTACAAAACGGTAAATGTACAGAATATCGGTATCTGTAAATTATCAGCTAACGGCCTGAAAGTTCACAGATTATCGGTATCTGTATTGGCTCTAAAAAATCAATATCGGTCGATCCCTAATATAGATATGTATTAGTATGCAGAACAGAAAAATGCTGGGCCCAATCCCTCACTGGAATGTACACCAACCGCTTTTAGCAGACTAAAATATTGCTCAGCATATTTGTGTATTAGTAAAACTAGGGCAACAGTGAATAAATTAAGTAAAGTAACGAAAGGACTTTATTTTTTATAATTTTTAAATTAAATACCTGTAAATAAGTGTGTGTGTGTGTGTGTGTGTGTGTGTGTGTGTGTGTGTGTGTGTATGTATGTATGTATGTATATAATATAATATCTCTCTCTCTCAAGGACTCATCTAAACATGCATACATCATAGGGTGCGGGCAGTGGGCTGCTAGAGTAGGACCTAGGTTACATTGACACTGTGGCAGGCTTAAGCAATGTAGAATCATATACTGTAACTAAACCCCCATTTTTTTTTTTGCCTAGGTGAGGTGTTTTTAAATAAAACGATTACATTCTGTGAGCCTTAAAATCATTGTTTAGTGAATGAGTGCGTGTGCTGGGTTGTGTATTTTGAACGTTTATATCTATATTTATTTTTTACGTTTTATCTTTTCAAGTAATAGTGGCACATTTTGAAAAAAACATGTACATTCTGTACTTTAAAGGACCACTATAGTGCCAGGAAAACATACTCGTTTTCCTGGCACTATAATGCCCTGAGGGTGCCCCCACCCTCAGGGTCCCCCTCCCGCCGGGCTCTAGGGGGAGGAAGGGGTTAAATTTACCTCTTTCTCCAGTGCCGGGCGGGGACGCTCCTCCTCCTTGGCTGAAGCCGCACGCACATTCAGCCGGTCCATAGGAAAGCATTCACAATGCTTTCCTATGGACGCTGGCGTCTTCTCGCTGTGAAAATCAGTGAGAAGCGCCTCTAGCGGCTGTCAATGAGACAGCCACTAGAGGCTGGATTAACCATATTATAAACATAGCAGTTTCTCTGAAACTGCTATGTTTATAGAAAAAAGGGTTAAACCTAACTGGACCTGGCACCCATACCACTTCATTAAGCTAAAGTGGTCTGGGTGCCTATAGTGGTCCTTTTAAAAACTAAAATCAAATTGGTCAAATACCCTAATGATGAATATATTTGTGAAAAAATTGAATGCATGATATTTGTGCGTGCACAGGATATAGACGGCTTTGACATTTATCTTTGGTCTTGGAATTATGTTATCACCAACATATGGACTTGGCTTGGTGTGTTTAGACCGCATCAGGGGTGCACGCTGTCAGCTGGACAAATCAGGATTTATAACACTTTCACTTTGCGACTACATTTAAATTTGTCTCCATCCATCATGACGGTGGTAAATGTATATGTTTTGTAGGTTCATCAAAGAGCTTATGGGAGAAATAGAAATTATTTACATTTAAAGGGACACTATAGTCGCCAGAACAACTACAGCTTATTGCATTTGTTCTGGTGAGTAGAATCATTACCTTCAGGCTTTTTGCTGTAAACATGGTCTCTTCAGAGAAAATGCAGCGTTTACATTACAGCCTAGTGATAACTTCACTGGCTACTCCTCAGATGGCTGTTAGAGATCCTTCCTGGGTCATGGCTGCCTAAAATGCATCCAAACATTCAGTATCTCTTCCCTCTGAATGCAGACACTGAACTTTCCTCATAGAGATTCATTGATTCAATTCATCTCTATGAAGAGATGCTGATTGGCCAGGGCTGTGTTTGAATCATGCTGGCTCTGCCCCTGATCTGCCTCTTTGTCAGTCTCAGTCAATCCTATGGGGAAGCATTGTGATTGGATCAGGCTACCACTTCTGATGATGTCAGTGGGCAGGTCTAAAGGAAACAGAGCCAGAGCTAGCAGCTCCAGACTTGAATACAAGTAAGATTTTGCTATTTTAGGGAGGCATGAGGGGACTAGGGGGGACTAGATGGTGGTTTTAACCCTTTAGGGTCAGGAATACATGTTTGTGTTCCTGACCCTATAGTGCTCCTTTAACCCCTTAAGGACCAAACTTCTGGAATAAAAGGGAATCATGACATGTCACACATGTCATGTGTCCTTAAGGGGTTAATAATATATAAAAAGAAAAAAAATCTTTCAATTTTTTTTTTTTTTTTTTTCAGTTTTGGCAATAAGAACATGCATAATTAGAAAAGTAATTCAAAATAAATATGATGTACTCTGTAAATCAGGACAACTAAGCACATGTCTAAGATTTCAGTTTATTTTTGGCAATTGCAGGTCACAAAATACAAGTAAACAAAAATGTGTTTGTCTTCTAAGATTAAAAGCCATCACAGAAAACAAAATTGCCACACAAAAGTATATTTTTATATAAAGCAGACATCATAAACTATTTATTTAAAGGGACACTGCAACTACAGCTTAATGTAGTTGTTCTGGTAGTATAGTCAGTCCTGTAGGATTTTTGCAGTAAACACTGCCTTTTCAGAGAAAGCCTAGGGACACTTCCAGTGGCTACTCCTTAGATGGCTACTAGAGGTGCTTCCTGGGGCAGTGCTGCACAATGTGCACAGACGTGTGCATTCAGTGCATCTCTATAAAGGAGATGTTGTTTGGCCCTGCCTCCTTGGCAATCTCAGCCAATTCAATGCTTTCCCTGTGGGTGGTAAGTGTTAACCCTTTCTAAGAAGGCAATGGGGGGCAAGCCTAAATGGTTTTAAGACTATAGGGTCAGGAATACATGTTTGATGTAGATATAGGCATTTAAATGTCTCTAAGGAGCTACATTCTGTGCTGACTCCCAGCACTGCATGCAGCTCATCAAAATGTATGTGGCTGCTAAAAATAGTGCCACCTGATAGAGGTGAGACCCAGATGTCCATTGATACCTGGGACTACCTGGTGTGAGCAGGAATTTAACCCTGCTCGCACCGCATTGTAACAATGGGGATTAAAATGCCTGTTTGCAACGCTCATTTTGAGCTTTGCAAAGAGAGCATTGGTCAGTCTAGGTCTACTCATTCTGATCCCAGGTGAGAGAGAGGTGAACCCCAGGGATCAAATGATAACTGTCCCTGCTGAAAAATACTACATGATTGAAATTTTAAAGAAGTCGGCACTTTTTTTAGTGCCATAATACCCTTCTTTAGAACAGGTACCCAAAATTGCATGCAAAAGTTCACATTCATGGTGAGGTCTTGCCATTAATTTATAAAGAGGCATAATTATATTTTTGTCCCAGGTAATAATGTCCTTTTGTATACATGACAATACCTTACTGACCTTAACAACTGCTGATTGACATTGCACATTGTTGTCTAGTTAGAGGTGCATAACTGTTACCAAATCCTTTTCATGTGTTACTCCCTAAATTTGTAGTAAATCTCTCCCCCCTCTCTTAGATAAATGTCACCAAATGTAATGTAAAATATATATAATCTCTCTCTCAATCATTTCATCTGGTGTTCGGGTGCCCAGTCTCCTTATTTATATTAATCTCTCTGAAGGAAACTAATATCCTGCTCACATTGTATTGCCTTACCTAGTTCCATGTCGTATTGCAAACACGAGCACCTGACTTTCATTTCCTCTTTCAAGATCATTTATAAATAGATTGAATAGAAGTTGTCCCAGAACAGACCCCCGAGGGACAACACTTAACACTGTGTCCAGCTTGAAAATGCACAATTATTGACAACTCTTTGTACTCTTATCTGTAAGCCAATATTTTATCCATAAATAAAGATTTTCACCTAGACCAATTTCTTTTAATTTGACTACTAACTTTATTGTGGAATCGTTTTTAAACGCCTGGGGAAAATCCAAGTAGATCACATCCACTGCAGCACTCTGATTTACACTATTACCGTATATACTCGAGTATAAGCCGAGTTTTTCAGCACATTTTTTGTGCTGAAAAACCCCAACTCGGCTTATACTCGAGTCAGTCTGTATTATGGCAATTTACATTACTTATATGTAATACGGAAACAAGCTATTGAAGTATTTACTTACACCTCTACCTGCAGCTCCTGCCAGCTCTCTCTCTCAGCGTTATGCAGCTTCTCTCAGCTCACTGTAGTCGCGGTACGCATGTTGCTTGGCTCAACTTACACTGGGGGCGGCAATGCTGCCGGACAGCTTGTGGGGCGGCACGAGAGCACGGGAAGCCTTCCACTGTTTGCCAGCGTACTGCTGGACCTGCAGGGAGGCCCCTCCTGCCACATCAAGCAGGAGGGGACAAATAATAATATAGCGTATTAAAATATGTAAATAAAATAATAACAAAATATTAATAAACAAAAAGTATTAAAAAATAATTAAAATAATAATATGCATACTTTTAAGGCTCTGCAACACACAAACACACATACTCTAAGCACACACGCAGTGCATTATACACACTGTAAATAAATATTTAATTAATACATAATTTTTTTAGGATCTAATTTTATTTAGAAATTTTGTGCATTTACACCCTAGTCTTATACTTTCAGTCAACTAAGTTTTGATTTTTTTGGGGAGTGGAAATTAGGAGCCTAAAACCTCAGGATTCGTATACTTTTCGGTATATCATTTTCCATTTTAATTTAGTGATCCATGTTTCATAAAATCATGCTGATATCTGTTAATTATGTTGTTATTCCAAAGGAATTCCTGACTATCCTTTAATAGCCATTCAATTATTTTCCACAACCACCAAAGTTAAGCTCATATGAGTATACTTTTCAGGGAAAGATTTTGAACTATTTTTGAATATTGGAAACACATCTGCAAACTTCCAAAAAAGTTAGGTTATTTGCATACTTGGCTCCCTAAGTACTCATGAGTGAATACCATCAAGCCATGGGGCTTTATTTAGTTTTAACTTTCTTTGTTGATGCAGAATCTTGTCTTGAATAAACCAATCACAATTGATAAAAAAAATAAAAAAAAGTCACAATTGTGTTTTTCTTATTTGCTCATTGTATCTTTCCTATAATACATATGACAACATAATGGCGGGGACTAAAGCAATAAAGTGACACATGAATATGATCAGAAAAGTATTATGTTTTATATACCACGTTTCTGATAAACGTCTATTAATGTCAAATGTTAATCCCTTTTCTATTTTTTTTAGTACATTATATTAATTGAAACCGAATTCTGACCATAATCTTTTATCCAAAGAGACACAATTAAACTATGGATTAAACTATTAATTATGAAAAATCTGTTATTCATAATTCCTGGAATATTTATTTTTGTGTGTGTGTGTGTTTTTGTGCTTGTTTTTAAGTCACTGTATTGTAACCAATTATCCTGGAGTATGTCCAGTAGAGGACAATGATACCCATTCAAATCCTAGCAGTAACTTTGAACAAAGACGGTTTTATCATGGGGCTTTTTCTCCCACAGTCCCCAGTTTGAGGAGCAGCGACGGATCTGCATGTTTTCAAAAACTATTTCTAAAGAAAGGTTTTTGTTTTACTATTTAGGTTTGCTGAATTTGCTTGGATTTCCCATTTTGTTTGGTTATTTGAAAAAAAAAAAAGAGAGAGAAGAAATTGACTATGATAACGATCTGTGTGTAATTGGCACCTTGATGAAATGTACAGCACAACAAGCAGATGAAGGCTGGCTTGCTGCTTGGTTACAAGTTAAATTTTTTTTTTTTTTTTCTGGCATTGTTTCCTTTCTGTAAGTGGGAGGCTGTGTATCACCATGCATGGTAATCTGTATGTTAAGTGTCACGCCGCAGGTGGGAAGATGGTACAGAAACAAAAGCAAAATGTGTCCTCGAATTGCTTGGTGTACTATATCCACGTTGACCTATTATTAGAAATGTGACATTTTATTATGAACTCTTTTGAATTTGAGCATATTAGTTAATTGGGCTAGTGAATATAAGGCAAACCAGTTCTATATTGTCTGTATCTGTGAGTGTGTACAAACGTATTACTATATTGAGCACTAAATAATTAATTATTTTGATGCGTCTGTTTTTGTTTCTTCTTAGCCATTGTTCTGTAGTTTTTTAGTGATTTAGAACTTTAATGAATTGTCAGTCACTGTGAAGTTTAGAATGATCACAGCTGTCGGAAATCTGGCAGCACAGTCCGGATTTGCCAACACTTTCCCTCCTTTTTGAATTCTCTTGCCTGGTGTCCTGCTTTTTGGGAATTTGGTGAAAAGATTTCAAAAAGTAAAACAGCTGTGTACCATTAATACGTTTCAACCAATGCATGATATTTCTGTCCACATAGCAGCAATTTATACCCTGACCAGTCCTGGCTGCCGTGTTTGCAAGGAATAGCTAACTATCAAAGCCAAGAGTGCTAAGGTTCAATGCTCCTATTCAGTCTGCCTCTTGTCAATAGGGATGTTCCCACACTCCAGCTCTGACCCACCTGTAATGATCTCATACCCTTTTTTGTTTGTTTGTTTGTTTGTTTTTTTGTTTTTCTAACCCCTTAAGGACCAAACTTCTGGAATAAAAGGGAATCATGACATGTCCTGTGTCCTTAAGGGGTTAAATATTTATATCGGCTCTAAAGCAGTGGTTACACAATTTGGGAAACCTAGATTCGACTTTCAGTCAGACCACTTTACCAGTAAGTGTCCTTGGTCAAGACACCAAACAATGTATATTCACCTACCTTCATAAATTGTAAGCTCATTTGAACAGGGCCTTCTTTACGTCTAAATTTTCCATAAAAGTGTTGCGGAAAATGTTGGTGCTATATAAATGCTAATAATGATAAAATTTTATTCTCTCCGCTGAATATATAATGCTCTAAATCAAGGTCCTTTTGTAAAGTCTAGCTTCATGGCCGTAGAATGAGCTAAATATGATGTGGCGAAACCGACCTTGCCACTGAGCTTTGGAGAAGCCTGTTTGCCTGCCTGCTGACTATGGCCCCTGGGAGATTTGGCCCTTTAAATACAGTATTTGGGCATATTGTATTTTATTATGCTGCTCGTGGCCCTTTAAGAACCATTTGGGGACCTACTGTGACTTTTGGGAACAATGCCCCTTTAAGACTGTGTCTCCTGCCCCCCTAATATACTTTGTTTGTGCCCTTTTCCCACTTGGTTCAGTAAATGGGGCTTACTGAATCAAGTACCACACAGGCGGACTACCCAGAACTGGAAGCGTGCAGGCAATTTACCTCCCAGGCTGGGAATCTGCTGTAGGTAAATTGCAGACCGCTGGGTGGCCACCGTTCGCACAAACGAACGCGTGGCGGCGCCATCATTTTTTTTTTTTTTTTTTTTCATTCAAATGCGGTCAGCGGTGTGTGGAGCCAAATTCATGGAACTGAAATCGGCTACACAGTTCCACGAACACCGCTGACCCTTCCCTTCTCTTACACTGAATTTTTTCAGTGTGAAATAGACCGACCGCATAGCCCAAATCTATGGAATTGTTTTGGACATGAAAATGTGCTTGCGGTCATAAAAGGACATCCAGCTAACTTTTTAACCCCTGGATGGAATTGGCTGAATTTTGACTGTTTATAATTAAAGTGTGCTGAATAATATTTAATTTATGAAGATTGAATGAATATTTTTAAAGTTATAGTACATGTGTAAAAACTGTGTTTCTCTGCCTGTGATAATTACACTAACCCATTGTGTAAGGTAATTGTATCACAGGCAGAGGGGAGGATTTTGTGTGGGAGTGTCTGAGTGCATTGTACGTATTGATTGGTTGAACTTCAAAACCCCGTGGGCGGTACTATGGTTGTAGAATGGGCATAAAAGCAGAGTGTTTGAATAAAAGTTCAGTTCTACTTCACCATCAATTTTGAGTGCCGTCTCTTATTGGGGGAACCTGCTACAAGGGATTGCTATGCTAGTCATACTCTCTTGCTATATCACTACTAAGCTCTTGTAAGAGCTTGTTCCTGTTTTTGCTCTCTGAAGGAGTCTACGGTGGTTATTGTGTCAGCTGCAGTGCTTGGAGCCCTCAGGAAGCGCTAGGAGCATCCTTCAACAGAGGTACCCAGTCGGAGTGCCAGTTGATCCATTACATTGGTGGGATGGCGTCCTAGGGCGAGGACCAGCAGCTTGGAGACACCGGTAACGTGTGAAGTTATGGATTTATAATTGAGGGCAACACTAGCACTTGTGCAGTGCCCCTGTCTATAGAGGAACTCAAGAGAATGGAGTGACCTAGCGACCAAGCAGCATCCCCGTGTGAAGAAGAGTTTCTCTGGAGATTGCAGCAACACTTGGCGAACAGTGGTTCCAGGTACTGGTGGCCCTGCAGTCACCTTTCCTAGGGGAGCAACCCCTGGATTAGTGGGTAATGGAACTGTGGGACCTGATTTGGAAGGAGTTGTGGCTGGATGGAGCTTACCGGGCACTAAAGTGGTACGCCAGCCAGCGCAACCCCTGGATTACTAACCACTATCTGTCAGAAGGAGAGGATTATAATGGCCCGGGCTTACTGTGGGAGGCCTTTGAGGAGGGCAATGACTGGATGCCCTGCAGAATGTCGGCTCTGGGACATCCACGACATCAGGGAAACTCTGCTGGATCTTCCCCAAGTGGACGACCTGGGGCCAGACCTGAGTCACCTGGTCACAATGGAGTGGGAGCTAGAGCAGAGCTACCAACATCTGTTCAGCTTAGCACAGCAACCATATACTACCAGGAGTAGGGACAGTCGGTCCTGCTCCCCAGCGGCAGTATACCTTGCAGGGAGAGGAGACAACCGGTCTCCCTCCCCAGCGGCGGCCTGAGTTCCAGGAGGAGGTGATGGTCGATCCCTCCACCTTACAGCAACCAGCGTCCTGGGCAGTGGGGGCAACCGGCCTCCCCCTCCAACAGCAGCCGGAGATACCGGGAGAGGGGGAAGACAATCTTAACCACACTGGTGCAGATGGGACCGCGGTCTCTGTGCCAGTCCTACATGCTGGACGGGCTGTCCAGATCCCCAACCAACCCCACAAGGATGCCAGGAGGAGAAGGTAAGCGAAACTTCCCCTCCCCAGCTACATCCCAACCGGGTCCTGGGGGCAGTGGATGAGCCTGCGATACCATTGACCCCTTCCCAGCAGCAGAGCTGGCATCTGGGCAGAGCGCTGTTAGCCTTTGCCCTCCCTTTTCCCCTGGTCCAGAGCCTGACTTACCACGGGTTACCCCAGCGGAAGAGGCTGCTGGCCTCTGCCCCCCAAGCAACACCAGCAGTTTGCCTAGCTGCACCAGAGAGACCGAAAGTGCTGCACTGTCCCACTATAAACTTGAACCTACAGGCCAGTACCATAACCTAGGTACTGACCGGCAGAAGGTCAGGTACCTGTTTAGTCTCTCCCCCCCCCCCCAGGGAAGATGTGTGACGAAGTACCCTTCGCCACTTGTGCCTGGAGGGGACTACTGGCTAGCCTCCTGCCTTCCGACTATGGTCCCTGTGCTGATAGCTGTATTTTACCCTGCAGAAAGGTTTATGTGTGTTTTTCTGCTGGGGCGTTCAGGACTTTCAGTATGTGAGTAGTGCTACCCCAAATAGCTATGCCATGTTTGTATTGTCTGTGATTGGCTAATATCCAATATGTGTCCCATTGTTCCATCAGGTCCCCTAGGGGAGTGTCCACCTAGTGTACACTTGCATAAATACAGGGCAGGTAGCCCTCAATAAACCAGACCAACTTGCACCTTTCTTGAAGCCTTGGCTCATGCTTGGGGGAAGGGATACCTACACTCTGGGGATTGCTATAATCACTTACTCCCCAGAGTAAGCTCTTGTAAGAGCTTGATTTGTTCCTGCTACGCTCTCTGGATTTAGGAGAGGTTCACCCACTGGGAGCTGGATCATGGTCGTGGATCCAGGGTGGGTGAGAGACGGCGAGACCCCAGCGCAGCTGCCTCGCTGGAAGTGGGGTCCACTGTGCTGATGGTGTCGGTCGGAGTACTTGGAGTCCTCGGCAAGCGCTAGGAGCATCGATTGGCGGAGGCACTCGTCAGAGTGCCAGCGGTCCGTCACATGTGAAAACCAATAAAGTCCTGGCACGATCAAAATGGAGAATAAAGAAATCAGATTGACCATGTAATCTGCCCCTGCTGTCAGTGAAAGATAATCTATTTGGGAATAGTTCTAAAATAAAAATGATTTTTGAGCTTGCTAAATTTGGTGTGGTTTTCCACAAAACGTCATACTTATAGAAACTCCTCGCGTAAAATCTGTAAGAAGTTTATATATTAAAAACTTGCAGCTACTTGAAGCTGAACTCCAACGGGTCAGTTAAGGACATACTGTATGTTTCAGTAGAAAATAGTTTCCAGATAGGTGGCATGTCTTTCAAGGAATTGCTTGGATCATCCTTAAGTGATCTGTAAACTCCTTCTTCCCCACTTCCTACCTCTTATGCCAGTCTTGTGAAGGGTTATGCAATTAGGGACCCTATGGTTCCAGAATTTCGACTAAGACTGGAGCAGTCAGTTTTTCTCCATGTTGTAGGATTTGCGCTATTTTTAACTATACAAGTTTTCCCTAACACTCAAATAGCAGCTGCTGCTAGTGATATAACCTATAATATTAACGCCAAGGAGAGCAGCTTTTTAACATATTTGTATTTAAAGCAGTAATTAAATCCGATGTGTATCCTTGACTACATGCAGTGTAACTTTCCCTGAATCCCAAGTTGTCCATGTTGGTTTATGTGCTGTAGGAAAATCTGAAATACTTTGCCTTCCTTTTAGATCAATAACACCCTCTTAAATAGTCCCACATGGGTAAGCAGATGGGATCATGACTAATTTGCACCAATCTGAAACAGGCGTGTATTTTCTGGCTGTGCCATAAGTGATTTCATTTGATCTTTTTAGTTTACACGATGTGGTACATGTGGCATCTCACTCAGGAGTAAACCTATTTTCATTCAATTTAAATTTCTTTTTTTTTTTTACTATTTTGTTACTAAGCTAGTATTTATTCAAGTATCCTTTGGCAGCAGGGGCTTCATAAATTTAACTGACTCAATGTATCTTTCCTGGTAAAATATTTTATAAAATAATAATATAGATACATTCCAAATGATACCAGCTAGAACAGGCAGTGTTTGGTTGAGAGAATAACTGATTAATCACCTGACGTGGTTATGGTGCATAGTGTCCCTTTAACATTTAGCAATTTGCACCCACAAAAACACCTGTCCCACCTTGACAGATGTCCCTAAATATGTTTGGGTTTTTTCCCCTGAAGGATGTATGGAGAGATTACAGATATTAACTTGACATTTCCAACTTCCAACTAACCAAGGCAAATTTTAATTTTGTTAAGATAACAGCAGCTGGTAAAATTCAGTGTGCAGCCAATTCTCCTATTATTCTCTATGGGAGATGTTAAACGCTTAGTTTGCATTGTTGTTGGTAAGAATTGCAGTTGTAAAAGATTTTTGAGTTGAGAGGAGATGGGTCGAGTTCAGGTCCCTGATGGTGGGCTCTGACATGCCCCAGTTCGTAATGTGGGTCCCTAGAGAACACAGACCTGAGATACGGGCGACCTGCCCAGCGATTTTCTCAACTCTCTACGTATTTGGGACGCGACTAATGCGAAGTACGGGCTGGCCTCGTCGCCCTCCCCCTTGACTCCGCTCTTTCGAAACAGTGAATTCGCCCCCTGGCAAATCCTCTGTAGGCCGTAACATAGAGAGAACCGGCCTACAGAGGATTTGCCACTTGTACCAGAACGGAGCAGTAGTGAGTTTTGAGGAGCTTAAACAAGGTCAACATTTAAAGCTGGCCGACTTTTTCCAATATATCCAGCTTCGGGATTTTGAACGGCAGTGCTCGGTGGACGCGGCACCCAGGGGACTAATAACAATACTGTACTCCCACCTCTGTGCTGAGCATACGGAATGGGGTAGGCTGAGATATATGGACCAGTGGGAAGCAGACCTCGGTGAGGTGCTGGAAGGCATCGAATGGCCGGAAATATGGGAAGCAAACAAAAACGCTTTGATATGTGTAACACTTCAGGAGCAGACGTGGAAGACCATGTTTAGTTGGTATACTACGCCTGTGAAGCTGTTTAGGATGCGAAAAACAGATATGGATAACTGCTGGAGGGGATACGGAGCTAGAGGAACATATCTTCACATGTGGTGGGAATGCCCGACTATAGTCGGCTTCTGGAAATCAGTAGAGAATTTAATGAAACAGATTTTTGACAGGCCCCTTGACTTAGACCCATGGGTGTACCTCCTAAACAGATCGCTGGAGGGATGGACCAGAAGAGAACAGAAATTGGTGCATAAAATTACTTTAAGCGCAAGACGAATAATTGCGGCCAAATGGCTGCAGCCGGAAGGCCCAAGGTTTTCAGGAGTGATCTCTAAGATTAGAGAAAGCAAACTAATGGATGATCCGACAGCCAGAGTACAGGGGACCATAGTATCTTTTCAGAGAATATGGGAACCATGGGACAATAGCATAATGTGTACGGGAGGAATCTGAGGGCGACCTTTAAGAGATGAGACAATTTGACAGAACCATTGATTGTTCCTTGTGGAGCCTGCTGGTAGAGGGTGATGGCGGGGCTCACTATCTGCTTTCCCCCCCCCCCACACCCTTCTTGCTTCTTCTTTTTTCTCCTATATTTTTCCTCTTCTTTCTTCCTTCTCTCTCTCTCTCTCTCTCTTATTCTACCCTTGCTATCCAAG
Source organism: Pelobates cultripes (assembly GCA_933207985.1). Lineage (NCBI taxonomy): Eukaryota > Metazoa > Chordata > Amphibia > Anura > Pelobatidae > Pelobates > Pelobates cultripes. The sequence continues at coordinate 98,067,598 of OW240917.1, forward strand.
GGAATAGTTTATATTCAGGACGGTTATGATCAAAATGGGAAGGCTGTGTCCATAGAGATTCTGGATGAAACGTATTTTGAGTTATGGTTTTCTACATGTTACTTGGCGCCTGACCAAAATGTAAAAATACCCTGTGGACAACAGGGATTAATATTCTGCCAAAAGCAAGTTGGTAATATCCGATTATTTCATCACTACAGAAGGTTTTGATATGTGATTTGTACTGATGGCTTCTGCGCAAGCCAGCTTGTCATATGTATCCTGCTGTACAAGCCGTGTGAAAAAATTTAAGAATTAAAAAAAATAATAATTAAATAATAAAAAAGGATTTTCAAGTACGGACAGGATTGCTAGTCGCTAATGTTCGCAACACCAATTTTAACAATTAGTTAGCTTGTTGGTAAATTTTACAGACCGCACTGGAAACAAGTCTTTCGCAAGCACCATCATGCATAAATTAAAAATATACCTACCTGAAGGTGACCTTGTCATGCACACATTTTGTGTATGACACCTGTACAAATTTTCAGTCTAAAGGAAACAAGAATATATATAAAATGTTTAACAAATTAGCAGTAGCCACCATTCCGCTTAAAGTTGCATAGCTGCATATGGTTATTGTGCACAGACTGGAGATAATTTCACATTACCCAGAACCTTCTGTGTATTACTTGAAGTTTCCTGTAGCATTGCCTCTCCTCCTGTTTATGTGCAAGAGTACGCTCACAGAGGGCTTTTTACACTGCTCATTTCCATGGCCAATGGTATTTTTGGAACATAAAGTTTGTTTATTTTTAAATCCTCTTGGCGTAGATGTGTTTCTAAACTTTTCCACAGAACTTTTGTTTCTAAGTAGATTAAGATATATTTTATGAGGGTAATACATGCACTCTTTTTAATAGCTATGCATCTTGTTTCCGTTACTTTACCCTTTGTGTGCGTTTTTAATACTGCAGTCATATTTCCATAATACTGAATAGGTTCAGTTTTTGTGTAAATACTTTCAGTAATTCTTAAATACTCTAGTCATAAATTACTAAACTGGAATTGCAAAGAGTTACAAATACATTGTTTAAGGATCATTATAGTGTCCCCCCCACCCTCAGCACCCCCTCCATTGGTACTGAAGAGGTTAAAACCCCTTCAGCTACTTTAATCCAGCGCCGGGCTCCCTCGGTGCTGGTGACCTCTCCTACCCCGCCGACTTCAGCTCCCTAGTGGAGCGGAATGCGCATGCGCGACAAGAGCCACACACGCATTCAAACAGTCCATAGGAAAGCATTTCTCAATGCTTTCTTATGGACTTTCTGCAGGCTGAATGTGTCATGAAGACATTCACTAGAGGCTGGATTAACCCTGCAATGTAAACATAGCAGCAGTTTCTCTGAAACTGCTATGTTTACATCTGAAGTGTTAAAACCTGGGGGAACTGGCACCCAGACCACTTTATTGAGCTGAAGTGGTCTGGGTGACTATAGTGTCCCTTTAAGTAGTGTATCCTAAAGATTTTATTTTTTCATTTATTATTATTTAAAAAAAACAAATCAAATAGAGAGGAGTGGTGCTAGCTAACGGAAAAGCGCACACACATACACTTGTAATTTTAAAGGACCACTCTAGGCACCCAGACCACTTCAGCTTAATGAGGTGGTCTGAGTGCCTGGTCCATCTAGGATTAACCCTTTTTTCTATAAACGTAGCAGTTTCAGAGAAACTGCTATGTTTATGTTGGGGTTAATCCAGCCTATAGTTGCTGTCTCATTGACAGCCGCTAGAGGGCTTCCGCGTTTCTCTCACCAGCATTATGAATGCTTTCCTATGGACTGGCTGCGCGCGGCTCCTGCCGCGCATGCGCATTCAACCGAAGAGGAGAAGGAGAGCTCCCCGCCCGGCGCTGGAGAAAGAGGCAAGTTTAACTCCTTCCTCCTCCCAGAGCCCGGCGGGAGGGGTTCCCTGAGGGTGGGGGCACCCTCAGGGCACTATAGTGCCAGGAAAAAAGAGTATGTTTTCCTGGCACTGTAGTGGTCCTTTAAACATTTTTATACCCAAACCCAACTATTTTATATATATGTTTTATATAATCGGACCAAGAATTCCATGTATTTGTCTTTGTTGCAAACATGTACTCGGTCAACTCAAAATCAAGAAGTTTGATTACCAATGCAATAGTTAGCAGACTTACATTTGTTTTGCTTGTTGGTGCTTTCACTGCCTGGAAAATCACAGCTGTTTCCTCTTCTTTTTTTTTTTTTTTTTATTTATTTTATTTTTAGGTTTAATATCCGGAACTGGGATAACATCAGCCTGCAATGCTAAATCTTTAAACAGACGGGTGAGGGGATACAAGATCATCATGGCAGACTGTAAAACCTTTTGGCTTTTGCCACTAGCGTTCTTGCTTATCTGTTCCCGCGTAACGACACACTCAGAAGATCTTTCAAACCATACCTCGAACTCAACAGAGGCAATGTTGGAATGTTTACCTGTGATCACATTGAGAGTAGATCACATCATTGTAAAGGAGGGGAGCAGCGTGGTAATCCAGTGCAATATCCAGGGTCATCCAGATCCTCATTTTCAATGGTACAACTCTAATGGACATTTGCTTAAAGAAGAAACTGGTAAGCTATATTATTATGATCATGGAGTCTTAAAATACTAGTACTTACAGCTGGGAATATAGATGTTAAAATACTGTGGTTAAACTTAAATTCGTTAAAGTCTAATCTGAACTAAATTGCGCTTTGCGTTTTCTAGAAAGAAGATTCAGTAGTTAATGAAAACACTTTTTCTTTGTGTGTACCTTTTTGTTTCTTTAATCAGCGCAATGGTTGAAAAAGATTACACTTGAATAAAGGAGCTTGTATTTTATAAGATAAAGATATATGGGGATTTTTTTTATCACCACCAGACACATGCTATTACCAGCAGCTAGATACTGCTTTGTCAGATGTGGAGAGGATTCCAACTGTATATTCATTAAATGTTTTCATTGAAGTGGGAGTTGCTACCAAACTTATAAATGAGAATGTTTAACGAAAGGGAAAACATGTTGATTTCACCAGTACAGCAGGTGGTATGACAGTTTGTATAAAATACGTGAAAAAGTACACTTTAGCTCACGGGCCTTGTTGCATAGAGTAGAAATGAAACAAAGTATCTATTTTGCTCTTTTTATTTATTTGTTAGATCTATGTTTTACCTTTGTCTGTATTGGGTTTGTTTTTTTTATACACACTGAACAAAATTATAAATACAACACTCTTGTTTTTGCCCCTATTTTTCATGAGCTGAACTCAAAGATCTAAGACTTTTTTTTTTTTTTCTTTGTACACAAAAGGCCTATTTCTCTCAAATATTGTTCACAATTCTGTCTAAATCTGTGTTAGTGAGCACTTCTCCTTTGCCAAGATAATTCATCCACCTCACAGGTGTGGCATATCAAGATGCTGATTAGACAGCATGATTATTGCACAGGTGTGCCTTAGGCTGGCCACAATAAAATGTGCAGTTTTACTGTATTGGGGGGATCCAAAGAAGACAGTCAGTAGCTGGTGTGACCACCATTTGCCTCACGCAGTGCAACACTTCTCCTCCACATAGACTTGATCAGGTTGTTGATTGTGGTCTGTGGAATGTTGGTCCATTCCTCTTCAATAGTTGTGTGCAGTTGCTGGATATTGGCAGGACCTGGAACATGCTGTCGTATCCGCCGATCCAGAGCATCTCAAACATGCTCAATGGGTTACATGTCCGGTGACTATGCTGGCCATGCAATAACTGGGATGTTTTCAGCTTCGAGGAATTGTGTACAGATCCCTGCAACATGGGGCCGTGCATTATCATGCTGCAACATGAGGTGATGGTCGTGGATGAATGGTACATTGGGCCATCAATAAAATGCACCTGTGTTCGTTGTCCATAACATATGCCTGCCCATACCATAACCCCACCGCCACCATGGGCCACTCGATCCACTACGTTGACATCAGCAAACCGCTCACCCACACAACGCCATACACGCTGTCTGCCATCTGCCCTGTACAGTGAAAACCGGGATTTATCCGTGAAGAGAACACCTCTCCAGAGTGCCAGACACTCAAGTCAGTTACAATGACGAACTGCAGTCAGGTCGAGACCCTGATGAGGACGACAAGCCTGCAGATGAGCTTCCCTGAAAACTGCTTATGGTAGAGAAATGAATATTCAATTCACAGGCAACAGCTCTGGTGGACATTCCTGCAGTCAGCATGCCAATTGCAAGCTCCCTCAAAACTTGCGACATCTATGGCATTGTGCTTTGTGGTAAAACTGCACATTTTATTGTGGCCATCCTAAGGCACACCTGTGCAATAACCATGCTGTCTAATCCGCATCTTGATATGCCACACCTGTGAGGTGGATGGATTATCTCAGCAAAGGAGAAGTGCTCACTAACAGATTTAGACAGATTTGTGAACAATATTTGAGATAAATAAGCCTTTTGTGTACAAAGAAAAAGTCTTAGATCTTTGAGTTCAGCTCATGAAAAATGGGGGCAAAAACAAAAGTGTTGCATTTATAATTTTGTTTAGTGTAATTTGCTAAATCTTTAATATGCATTTAAAAGAAAATGAGCTCTTATGAAAGAATGGTTTGCACAAGTGATAGATGTTTTATAATGGTTTAGTCATTGCTGTAATTTATGAAGTGACAGGTCCTCTTTAAATATAACATAAGCCCAGCCTAAACTCAACTGTTAGATTTGAAAATCCTTGAACCACCGACACATCCAAAGTCTCACTACTTCCAAGAGAGTAGAGCAAAGTTCTCATTCTATTATACATGCACCAGACTGGCAATGAACCCCTTCCAACCCTGTTCTATTGACACCTACAACCCTGCATTAAAAATGTCTATGCCAATATGTGCAAGGTGAAAACCATCTCTCCCGTTTGGCACATTTTAGCTCTCAATGTTTGAACACCATGATCTCTTCCTTTTGAAAAATCTGATATTGTAAAATGCAGGCACCTTTCACTAGCTCTACTGCTTTTACCACTGCACAACTGGGCCTTGGGTATAAGCTTAGATTAGTGTGTGATGAGGTTTGGGTCATGGTTTCTTTTAAAATGGTCCTGAGAAGTTGTATGGTAGAGACCATGCCAAGATCTTCGCTTCCTGATGGAATTTCAACTTGCAAATGCCTTAGCAAATTCAGGCCTATAGGAACCATTTGCGACCAACGCAGGCTGGTTATACCTAACCAACAAAATCCAAACTGTGTCAGGAGGAAAATTTATTTCCATGTGGCCTTACCTTGTCTAATACATAGACCAACAGTCGGTACTGGAATAGCAGGACAGTCTGTATTAAATAACATGTTAATAATGAAAGTACACATCTCAATGATATATGAAATGGGGCAATAAATTAAAGCAGCAAATGCAGTTGAATGTAGCCATTATTTTGTTCGATTTCTCTTCTCCCCCAAATGCTGCATTCTCATTGGTGGCAAACCAATAAGAGATGCCTTGGTAATTGCAGCTACTCGTACGGAATAAGTTGCTAACCCAGCTGGATCAGCACTTTTTCGTGTTTTCAAGTTTGTTTGGTTTTCCATTTGTAGAAGCATGTACCATTAGAGGGTTACTCCAAGCACCATGACCACTTCAGTGATCTCTCTAGTATATCTGTATTTGTTTTGTTCATCTTACGGGGACACTCCACTGCCCAAATAAATACTTTCAATATATATATATAATTGTTAAATGGATGCATGTTTTCATTGCTGTTGTCAGGGCCGACTATAATATGAATAGGACCCTGGGCAATGCATTTTCTTGGGGCCCCTGGGCCCTGCCCCAATTACACCCCAATTACGCCCAATCCGCAATCACACTGACAGACATACTGACACATACACACACAGACAGACATATTAAAACATTTGCAGATACATACTGACACACAAATATATACAGGCAGACATATTGACACACATTCAGACATACTGACACATACACAGACATACATACACACAGACACACTGACAGACATACTGACACACACAGACATACTGACACACACACACACACACACACTGACATACTGGCTTAGACATACAGACATGCACGCACACACACACACAGAGACCTACTCACACGAACATACACACACATACTGACATACATTTAGCCATCCTCCAGGTTCTTACCTTTCTCTGGAGGGTAGTTTCCCTGGGGTCCAGTGGCAGGCTGAGGAAGTTGGGAGTTCTCTTCTGGAATTCCCCTTCCTCCTTCCGCACGGCTCTGATCTCCGGTGGGAGGAAGTGATGCTCGGCACTCACTTTCTCCCAGCCGGCTGCCGAACAGGAAGGGGCCCGGTCGCGCTGTTTAAGCGTCACAGCGCCCGACCGGGCCCCTGCTGACACTTGCCCACCTGGTGGCCCTTAGTGCATGGGACCTCCTTAGTGTGCGAGTCCTTGGGGACTGCACAAATCGCGGTGCCCATGGGGCAGCTGCTCTGGGGCCCTCCAGGAGCAACTGGGCCCGGGGCAGCTGCCCCGTTTGCCCCGCGTTAAAGACAGCCCTGGCTGTTGTATAAATCTTCTAACCCACCCCAGACTTTCTATTGCTGTCCAATCACAGACTTCCCAAAGGAGAAGTCTTTCCACAGCAGGTGCACTGAGCAACCTGGTTGGTGAGCACCACTGAGCTAAACAGCCAGGAAGTAGTAGTGACTGTTGTTTCACAGACAGGGGATGTAACAAAGTTAATTTAATTTATGATATATACTAAAATATTGCAATCTGCACTTTTTTTGTAAAACAAAGAAAACACACGCTTCACACACAAAGCATTTCAGCCAGCTGAAGTGCTTTAGTTGACCGAAGAGTCTCCTTTAACATTGTTACTCTAACACAGTCACTGTTTGTGCTTGTAACTGTCTCTGAAGTATAATAATGGCACGAAGTAGCCTGGAAAACGCTTCACACATAAAGCAATTCAGCATTTCAGCCAGCTGAAGTGCTTTAGTTGACCGAAGAGTCTCCTTTAACATTGTTACTCTAACACAGTCACTGTTTGTGCTTGTAACTGTCTCTGAGGGGTATAATAATGGCACGAAGTAGCCTGGAAAACTAATATAAGGTTTTATTGTGGAGTGTGAGCATTTTGAGAATATTGTGTGTCATTATTCTTTGTGGTTTATAAATATCATAAAGCAGGAATGTGAAATTCATGTAGCCCAAGCCAGCACACAACACACACACACACATGCAACCCTGCATACACACACACACTACACACAGCCATCATATTCAAATTACACACAGCCAGCAAATACTATGCACATTACACACATACACTACAAGGGGCAGGAAGTGAGACCCTCAGAGTTATTCACTAACCTCTTAATTTTCCTCAATTAAATCTCCGTGTAAAAAATCTGGCATGACAGAAATGTAATGTGCCATGAGATAAGTAGATTGTTATATATGCTACTGCTACGTGCTTTTAGTACTAAATAAAGTCCTACACAATGTACTTCAAATCTACTAGCACCTCTTATTGGTATATAATGAATGGCACCAAACCGGGAAACGTGCACTGGTACTTTTGGTATGCTATTTGATTTGAGCAACTGGCAATGTAACACTGGAAACCGTTACAAACGCTGCATTTTCTAGGCTTACTTTTACTGGTCCATGGTGAAATTGCTTAAAATATGTTTTTAATTTTTTTGCACCTATCTCATACTCTAGACTTAAAGCTTTTCTCTCTATTTCTCTCTGTGTCTCTCTCTATGCAAGCGATTATAACTAATGTACATACAGTAAATTCTAATAAATATGTGCACCAGCTGTACTCTGACCAGTGAAATTTAATTAACATTGTAACTGGTGGCTGTGTCTTATCTGTGATATCGTGAAGATCTGTTGTAACAGAACTCACATACTCCCAGACCTTCATTAAAATTCTGCATCCCCTTCAGTGATATTGTGGTATCATAGACTGTGTTATTTCCTGATTCCTATATCATATATTCTCCCTCTGGATATTGCACTATTAATATATAAATATATATATATATATCTCCATACAAGTAAACTCTGTCATTGCTGACTGTTATAGACCAGGATACTCAGAGGTAAGAGACACTAGCTGTAGTCAAAAGCATTTTTCCCTAGCATATAGCAGTAGTACAGGTGGAACATTCTACTTTCAGTTGGACAAGTAGCCCCTGTAATAAAATATTCAAATTATTTGACAAAACCTTCTCCATCGTACCTTAAACAACGGAACCTGCCCAACAGTAGTCAATTCTTACTTGTCCCGCATGTGGGGCCTCTCCAGCAGGTCCAGTTTGGTGAAGACCACTGGCTGTTATTTCTGTTTCCCCAGATAAGATGGACAAATCAGACAAGCTTATTATTCCTACTATAAAGCTAATTGCATCCTACAAAACTAAAGCCTATATTGAATGTGCAACCCCTCTGCCTGACAGTTGTAAAAAGAAGATATATAAAACATGATCAGCAAAATACTTCGGGAAAACTAAGGAGAAGGAGATTCAAACTTTTCTTAATTGGTTTCAGGAGAATCTCTCCCAAAACTGCGAAATTTAAAGAAACCGCTGTTAAATCCAGAGATTCTACATCTGCCAGGACAGATCTACTAAAGGAAAGACTACAGGCTTTCTTTTTTTTTTTTGTCATTCTCTTTTTATTGTTGTTTCACGTAGCATGTACATGACATCAAACAAATGCGATATACATTGAGGAAACAGAGAAATATGAGAAGAAAAGGCATCATTCCCCTTACAGCGTTTTGTTTGGAAATTTGTCCCTTTTTCTCCTTCCCCTTACAGCGGTCTTCCCGTCTGACCCTTTCCCTCCCACCCCTATCCGTCCCACGTCTACAAGCACTATGCTATCCTTGCTTGCAGACTCAGTACCTACATTATTCGCCTGTCGAATAGAGTTGTTTAATGTATAGGGGCATAAGACTACCATTCGCCCATGTTATCTGGACCCATTCTAGGGCTATAAACGTTTCTCTCGCCTTACCTCCCGGGGTTTAGTTCGCCTTACTGCGAAGACTATAGGGCTCACTCAACACCCTATCGGAAACAGGTATAACCCCGTATGACCCCTCACTCGGTATGGGTCCCATCTAGGAGGCCGATGCTGGATTAGATTCCCACATCTCCACCTCCAGTGGTGGTACCCCCGGGGTGGGGGGCTCACGCCCGTGTTCCCGACAGGAGTCAGCCTGTGTCGACAGGTGCCTATATTGTTTTTCTCGTAGCATGTGGGAGGTTGTCTACCATATAGTCCTGTCGCCCTACTACCATTTTTTGTATTTATTGGTCAGGAGTGGACTCGAATTCTCTCCGTTGGGTGGAATCAAAAGTTGAGCTGGCGTCCGTCGAAGGTTATGGGTGATCAACCCGACTTAATGTGTAGTACGTCCTATGTCTGCGTGACCTCAGTCTTACCGCTAATCATGCTGCACCCTTCTCGAGGTAGGAGCTCCAGGGGTACCATTTGAGGGCGCACTTGTCCGAGCGCTCCTGCAGGGAGGCCGTCATGAGTTCCATTTCGTGAATGGCTTCTACCTTATCCACCCATTGGCGATATGTGGGGATTGTCTGGGCCTTCCAGTGTAGGGGTATGAGTGTTTTGGCTGCGGTGAGCAATTGTATGGTGAGCGAGTTTTTGTATTTGCTCAGGGGTGTGTTTGTATGGTTCAGGAGCATCTGCAGGGGTTGGAGGGGGAGGTCTGTGTCTGTAATCTCCCTGATCTTATTATTAATCATCCGCCAAAATGGAACTATGTGGGGGCAGGACCACCAAATGTGCAGGTATGAGCCTAGTTCTACCCCACATCGCCAACATTCCCCCACGTCCGCCTGTGTCAGGTGTCTAAGAGTGTCAGGTGTGCGGTACCACCGTGTCAAAAGTTTGTAACTAGTTTCTTGAAATTTGGAACTTATCGAGCACTTGTGGGTCAGGAGAAAGATTTTTTTTTTTTCCCATTCTATATCTGTCAACTGGGTTCCAGTCTCCTGTTCCCATTTATTGGTGAAGCCCAAGGGACGCGAATCCGCCGTCCGCATGAGGGACCCATACATACGCGAGACGCCGTGTTCTATATGTTTCCTATCGGTACACATTTGTTCAAACTCTGTAAGCTGCCTATGTATATGGGCCTTCCCTGGCAGGTGGGCATGGTATGCCTTTATCTGGTGATAGTGAAAGGAGTCCAACGGCGTAGGGAGTCGATCTCCCATTAGGTCTTGTAGGCTTCTGATCCGGCCACCCTCACTCCATTGATGTAGATAATTCCAGTCCGAGGCTTGGAGGCGTATAAGAGCCGCCGGATGTAGTCCTCCAGCCAGGTCTGGGTTATACGTGATGGGAGTCAGGGGGTTCGGGGAAGTCGTCAGCTGCCGGGCATAGCGCAGTTTGCACCAGACTCTCAATGTGGCGTCTATGATAGGATTAGTAGTCTGAAGGTCCCTATAGGTGGCACTCCCCAGCCAGAGTCTGGATGGGATGCCACCTCGCGTTTGTTCCTTCTCCAGCGTCACCCATCGTTTTGGTCCCGGGAGGGCGTGCCAGTCGATTATCCTGTGCAGGTGCGCGGCTTGATAGTACATGAGCAAAGAAGGCAACCCAACTCCTCCTTCCATCTTGGGGCGCTCCAGGGTCGCCCGGCGGATACGCGTCTGTCTTTGGTTCCATACAAACTTGCGTATGACCGTGGTTGCCGACCTAAAGAATTCCTGTGTCATCTGCGTGGGCAGGGTTGCAAACAGAGCAGTCTCGGGAGTATATTCATCTGATGCGACCGAACCAGGTAAGATACAGTCCTGACCATCGTGTCAGGTCCTGCTGTATAGTGGTGAGCATGGGAAGGAAGTTGAGTTGGTACAGGAGGGAGAGGTCCTTCGGCAGCCAGGTGCCCAGGTAGCGGAGTTTTGATTCCCGCCAGGCAAAGGGGAATTGGGAGCGAAGGTGGTCTGCGAGGCCCCTCTCGCGTGTTATCAGCATGGCTTCCGACTTATCTAGATTCAGTTTTAGGTTGGACACTTTGCCATACGCGGTAAACGCTCGTAATAAGTTTGGTATGGAGACTAAGGGCTGCTCCAGGAAGAAGAGCATGTCATCCGCGTAGGCTGCCACTCTGTGTTCTTCGCTCCCTATCTTGACTCCCGTTATTCCCCCATCCCGTCTGACCGCCTCCAGGAATGGTTCCAGGGTGAGGGCAAACAGGAGGGGGGACAGGGGGCAGCCCTGTCGGGTCCCATTGCCGATGGAAAAGGCTTCTGTCAGGGCCCCGTTGACGCGGATCCTTGCTGTTGGTGTGGAGTATAGGGCCGAAACCCAACCACGCAGGTAGGGCCCGAAGCCCATATGTCGCAGCGTCTCAGCCAAAAGACCAAGTCGACCCGATCAAACGCCTTTTCGGCGTCGGTCGATAGGAGGACCGTAGTTTTATGGGTCTTACCAGCCACGTGTATAATGTTAAGCGCTCTTATGGTGTCATCCCTCGCCTCCCTACCCGGAATGAAGCCCACCTGGTCCGGGTGGATAAGATCCGGCATGATCCTCATTAGCCTCATGGATAGGGCCTTAGTGAAAAGCTTCAAGTCCGCATTTAATAGCGAGATAGGCCGATAACTCGCACAATTCACTGGGTCCTTGCCTTCTTTGGGGATGACCGTGATTGTCGCCACCAGGGAGTCCGCGGGGAAGCTCCCCGTGTCCCGTAAGGAGTTCAGACCTGTCAAAAGTCGCGGTAGGAGCGTATCCTGGAACGTTCGGAGATAGGCGAGCGGAAGGCCGTCTGGTCCTGGGGCCTTATGTGGTTTGGACCGTTTCAAGGCTGCCTTGAGCTCCTCCAGCGTCAGGGGGCACTCCATTTCCTCGGCAAGCTCCGGTGACAGTCTGCAGGTTACTTTGGTCTCTAGATATTCGGTGATTCCCCTCCGTCTGTGCTGTTCTGAGGCTTCTCGGGCCCCTGTCCGTGAGTTGTAGAGGTCCGAGTAGTAGGCCCGAAAGGCTCCCATGATTCCAGTCGGCATGCTGTGGATCCTACCCTCTTGGGTACATATCTTATGGATGTGAGATGACCTCCTCTGTTTCCGGATCATTCTGGCCAAGAGCTTGCCGCACTTATTAGAGTACTCATAAAAGAAACGGGCCGACTTCCTCAAGGTGAGTAAGTGTCCCTGGGAGAGGTGATCCCGGAGTGCCTTACGAGCGTTCGTCAATTGGAGGTATGTATCATCGTCTACATTCTGTTTGTGCGTGTCCTCCAGCGTCACTACCGTCTTCAGGAGTTCTGCTATGCGGCGCGCCTTCTCCTTATTACGCTTGGTACCTATAGAGATAAAGTGTCCTCTCAAGACACATTTGTGTGCCTCCCATACCATTAGTGATGTCACGTCCGGGGTATCATTGTTAGCGAAATATTGGGTAAGAAGTTGTTGGGCTGTGGAACGCGCCTCGAGGTCTGATAGTAACGTCTCATTGAGCCTCCATTGACGGTCTACTGGTTTGAATAGAGGCGAGCGCATCTGCACCGTGACCGGGGCATGGTCCGAATGGCACATGGTCCCTATTGCGGCTCCCTGGAGGTGTGTCAGGAATTCCTGGGGCAGAAAAATGTAGTCAATACGGCTATACTGCTTATGTGTAGGGGAATAATAGGTATAATCTCTCTCGTCGGGGTGAGTAACCCTCCAACTGTCAACCAGCCCCACCGAGTTAAGGGCCTGTCTGGCCCTGTGGAGGCAGTGTGTGGGTATGGCACTAGAGCCCTTTGAGGAATCCACCCGCGGTTCCAACGGCAGGTTCAGGTCTCCCGCCAGAACCAAAAATCCCTCCCTAAATCGTTCTAGTTTTGCTAACGTTTTGGCTAAGAAAGAGTGTTGTGCTCGGTTCGGGCTATAGACACAGGCGAACGTGTAGGCGTGTTCCGCTATGGTACCCTTGAGGAATAGGTATCTCCCACCTGGGTCTGTGAGTAATTCTTTGTGTTGGTACGGGATCAAATGTGAGAAAAGGATTGCGACACCTGTCTTCTTGGCATCTGGGTGACATGCATAGTATCCCTGTGGAAATCGGTTGTTTCCGAGCTTGGGGTGGGCCCCACTCACAAAGTGCGTCTCCTGCAGGAACGCCACGGACACCCTCTCCGCCCAGAGCTGGCGCATCAACTGGGAGCGTTTCTCCGGGACATTAAGGCCCCTGGCATTGTGCGACCAGAGCTTCAGCTGCGCCGGACGCACCCGAGGCCCGGCCCACCACCGGGACCGCCATGAGCACTAGTGACCACCCGTGACCCGGGGGAGAGGCGGGGAAGAGGGCGCGGGAGGCAGAGCCGAGCCCTGCCCTCAGATGCAGCAAGGAAATGCAACGTCCGACCTTGGTCCGGGTTATCGTCTAGTAGTCCCCTACCTACTGACCATCTAGACTCCGACCTTTATATACAACTAAGGTCTGTTGCGTGGGGTGTGGTACAAACCACGTGTGTCACCTGTCACTCGTATATGTAGTGTCCGTCTGTGACCGTCCTCCCAGTCTCCCCCAACCCGCTGGTGGGAGTGTCTGTCGCCTGAAATCCCAGGAGAAAAGGCGTCTCTGCCCCGGTGTCCCAGCCGTCCCACATTAGGGGATCCCCCCCTTCCGATTGCATTGCTGCCCCTGGATTAGGCCTGACTGGTTTCCTCCCCCCTCCCCCCCAGAGGTCCCCCGGCCTCTGGCACCGCTTGTGACCTATAGGTTACTTAAGTTGCGTCTTAACGGCTAAGCTTCGTCGCCGTCCTATGACCCTAAATGGGCCCCCCGCTAATCCTCAATTTGGCACCCCAACATCTGGCCTCTATATGTAGTCTCATTCAAAAACATGAACCTCTAACAACTGAACGTAACCTACTCTAAGACACCATTTTCGATCTGCCCCGGCATCCTGTCTCTGGACCCCCTTTATGAGCTCCCGTGTCCCTGGCCCTTGGAGACTTGTAAGTTGTGGTGTAATATCTATAGATTTTTTTCCCTTCCTTCTTGTCCGTTTCCCGCGCTCCGCCAAGAATCTGCGGGGTGGCAAGGTATTCGTCCATGGGGCCCGGGGTATAATGCGTCGGGGCATGGGATGGCCTCGGGGTCACCCCTCGCTTAGTTTTCCCCATAAGTGCAATGATTTTGCTTCGTTAACAGGGCGCTTAGCGGGTTGGGGCCTAGGAGCACCCGTCAACTGCGTCCTACTCCATGTACAGTTCGGCCACGCCCCCCGACTACAGGCTTTCTTCACCTTCTGATTTGTCATCAGGTGAATTAAACAAGTTTATTAAAGAAGTTCTGGCTGTCATGGATAAAGGAAAGACTCTGGAGGAAAAAGAGAGAGGCTTCCCTGTGCATCCAAGATCCTTGAGTCTCATCAACCGAGAATTAATAACCCAGAGGGGAAAAAAGCTTTTATTTCAAAGTGTTTCAAACTAATTTTCAAATTACAAGATTCTGAAAACTGGAAAGAACTGCCAAAAGTGTGTGTGCAAGGAGCACAGTTATCTAAAAAAAAATCCAAACACCATTCCCATTGAGACAGTGGCAGTCTCAAGGATCACATGGACAAATGAGCAGAGACCTCTTGCAGGAGAATATCCCAAGCTGCAGCCTTCCACTTATTGCTGGAGCATCAGTAGCAAGAGCTCAGTGTCTAGTTACAATCTCCTGAAAATTGTCTCCTAGATGGATCAGTCAAAGAATTATCATATGCTTAGGAACAGCAGACATGACAGACCAGAAATTGTCAGCTCAGAACATAGGTTTATCATCGGTGGCCAGGCGGGAGATCTGGCTGAAATCTTGGACTGCAGATACAGCTTCCAAAGTCGCTTTGTGCGTACTTCCCTTTGAAAGGTAAAAACTTTTTATTGTTCTCCTCTGTAAGAACTATAGCAGATGTCCAACACTAAAAAAGTTTTCACTCATGGTAAGATATGTAAATGAAACAGAAAGTTCTTGCCCCATAGCCAAAGATCATACATATAATTATTTTTGCAACTTCAGAAAACAACCACAGTACTCTAGGCTCAGTGAAAAGCAGTCTCACAACAGACAAGACAAAAAGGACTCTATGACATCAGATCAAATGTGGGAGGAATATTACAAGCAATGGGAGCTGACCATTCAAAATCCTTGCATGTTAAACCCTATCCGAAATGGGTACAAGACAAAATATCTAGAAGTTCCTTCTTCCAAATTCCTTAGTTCGACCTACTTTCCTAAAATAAAGGTTACTTTGCTGGCCAAATCCCTTGTTCTTCTGTGAAAAGGTGTCATAGAAAAGGTTCCAAAAGGAGAACAATTTCAAGGAGTCTATTCAAGACCTTTAGTCTTATTAAAACAAGACAATTCCTTCCATCCAGTCATAGATTTTTTTTTTTTCAAATTTGACAATTTTTATTGTTTTGTCATTTCTTGAGAGGATGGGGATACAGAAAAAAGAAAGGGAGGGGTGGGGAAGGGGGAAGTTGCAATTCCATAAAGAATGTGTACAAGTTAGTTGTCACAAACAATCTCTGTAATCACAGTTGCTGGAGTACATATAATAATTGTTAAACAGTGCAAGGTAGTGGTATTCGTGCTTTGACCGTTGGTGTATATACCTTTCCCGTTCCCTTGGAGTAGATGAGAGGGAGAGAGCTAGGGCCTGACCTTATGCTTCAGTGGTAATGTTTGCCATAATTTCCCATGGGGGCTTGATGTGTGCTTGAGGTTGTTTGAGGGTTATTCAGGTTACTATTCGGGTTCACCTTATGACCTCTAGTGGTGTTTGGAGTGGTCGTACTCCTTGTGATCAGTTACTTTGACATTCCTGTATGGTGGAGTATGCTTTGATAAGTATTCTGGCCCTGTGTGGGTTGAGGTCAGTCATGACGTCAGCTCACGACGGGAGGTTCCCTGTTGTGCCACTTTTGTATGTTTCCCACTTATCCCATGCTATTTCCCAGTATCTTCGGTACTGTTTGTGTGGTTTGTTGGGAGGAGTGGTTTGCCTTCTCATTGTGGTTTCAAAATGGCCCGCGTGGCTTATTTGTTGTATGCACATGGGGATGGAGGGTATAGTTTGTGATAGCCAGTTTTGTGCTAGGGCGCCCAGGGCTACTATATTTATATGGAAGATGAGATACCTATCTGGTTTAGGTAGCGACTCTGGGATGTTGAAGAGCACGTAGTGTTCTAAATTATGAGGTAGGGTGCATCCTGTACTGTGTGTGATGATTTTGGATATGTCTTTCCAGTATTGTTGCAGGTATGGGCAGGTCCACCATATGTGTGCCATCGTTCCTGTGCTTGATTTGCATCTCCAGCAGTGTGTTGGAAGAGATTGGTTATATTTGTGTAGTCTTATGGGCGTGAGGTACCATCTATATAGGAGTTTTTTGGCAAGCTCTATATGTCTTGAGCATAACGTGAAGGTTTTGGGGGTTAGGATCATACGTTTCCATTCCGGTTCAGTAAATTTTGTGTGGGTCTCTGTTTCCCACGCTTTGATAAATCTGTGTTCGTGCAGTTTGCATTTTGTGGGTAGTGTTGTATAGATAGAGGATATGACTTTCTGGGGCGGTGTGGGGCTAATATACATTTCCTCGAATGCTGTCATCTTTTGTGTCTGAGTGCTGATAGTTTTCTCCTGAATTTGTATGCGCAACCATGAGTCTAATTGGCGGTATGAATAATGTGCTACTATTGGGAGCTTATGTGAGTTCTGTAATGAGGCGAAGGTTGCTAGTCCCGTGTTGGTGATTATCTGGTGTAGAAATTGTATGCCGTGTCTTTCCCATATTCTGTAGTTAAAATCCGGGATAATGTGCGCTATAGATTTGAGTGGCATGGCTTTGGAGATGATTGAATTATTTGTTAGGAGGGGACGGGCCCCATCCCATATTTTTAGTGATAATGTTGTGGTTGGTAGGCAATCTTGCAGTTGCGGCCGGTTAAGTTTCGGTATCCACACCAAGTTGTCAGTACTAGTATTATTGGCCCATTCTGCTTCTAGGTGCTTCCATTGAGGTGCTTGTGCGCCTGGTCGTGTTTGGATAATACTGCTAAGTACGGTTGCATGGTAGTACTGTTTAAGGTTTGGCAAGTTCATACCCCCTTCTTTGAGCGGTAACTGCAGTACCTTTAGGGCTATACGTGCCCTTTTGTCATTCCAAACAAATCTGGTTATCCAGCGTTGGATTGTGGTAAAGTAAGTGGCGGGTATATGAATCATAAGTGATCTGAAAAGGTATAACAACTTGGGGAGGATTATCATCTTGATCGCTACCATGCGTCCCGACCAGGATATGAATGATGTTTTCCATTCTTGTAGTTGTTTTTTTATTTCTATACTGAGTTTGCCATAATTGGCGTTAAATAATGCGGTGTGTAATTTTGTGAACCGTATACCTAGAAATGTAATGTAGTCAGTTCTCCAGTCGTATGTGTAGGTGTTTTTTAGTTTATGAGTGACCTCTGGGGGGAGTCCTTTGCAGAGAGCTTGCGTCTTAGAAATATTTAGTTTGTAATAGGACATTTTACTGTAGTTTTCTAGTATGGAGTTGAAATGTGGTAGAGAGGCTTCCGGGTCTTGTATCGTCAGTAGTACATCGTCCGCGAATAGTGTGAGTTTGTGTTCTTTGCTTTTTGTTTTGACGCCTAGGATTAATGGGTGTTGTCTAATGAGGGTCGTGAGAGGTTCTAACGCCAGGACGTATAACAGGGGTGAAAGGGGGCATCCCTGTCTGGTCCCGTTCGTGATCGCGAACGGATCCGAAAGGAACCCTGCGTTGATGAGTCTAGCGGTGGGGTTGCTATATAAAGCCTGTATTGTGTTCATGAACTCTGGTGGAAATTCGAACTTCGCTAAGGTCGCTCTGAGAAAGTCCCAATTCAGCCTATCAAAAGCCTTTTCGGCATCAAGCGACAAGAATAGGCATCCCATTTTCCGTTTGTGTATGCTGTATAGTATGTCTAAAACTTTCCTAGTGCCGTCAGTGCCTTGTCTTCCTTTTATAAAGCCAACTTGGTCTTCATGGACTAAGTCTGGAAGCATTGCAGCTAGTCTATTTGAGTATATTTTCGCCAGCAATTTAACATCTGTGTTAAGAAGTGAAATGGGGCGCAAGTTCTGTCCTTTGTCTGGCGGTTTCCCTGGTTTGGGCAATGTGGCTACATGGGCTATGAGCATTTCCTGTGGGATTGTCCCTGTGTGTATTATGGATTGAAAGGTTTGTTTCATGTAAGGAATGAGTGTAGGTGCGAAAGTTTTGTAGTATTGATTTGTGAATCCGTCTGGGCCCGGGGATTTCCCTGTAGGTAGTCTGGTAATTGCGTCCGTCAGTTCAGTTATCGAGATCTGTTCCGACAATTTGTGTTTTTGTTCTTCTGTCAATGTTGGCAGCGGTATCTGTTGTAGGTATCCCTCAATGTCTGTGACAGTTGGTTGATATAGGGTTTTATCTGCTTTTAGATTATAGAGGGCGTTATAAAAGGTCACTAGTTCCCTATTCATGTCTTGCGGGTTCCATAGTTTTTGGTTACCTTTTGAGAGAATGTATGGAATCTTAGAATTAGATTGCTTTTTGCATAACATGTTGGCCAGCAATTTGCTAGCCTTGTTCCCTTTCGCATAATGATTCATCTTAAATTTTTTCAGAATGTATGCCGTTTTTTGGAATTGGTGGTCATTAATTTTGGTGGTGATGTTTTGGATTTCCGATAGGAGATCCTGTTTTTTTGTTTGGTAATATGTTTGGATAATATCTCTTAGCTGTATGAGCAGTTTCATAAGTGTTGCTCGTCTTTGCTTATTGAGATATGATGCTCTGCGGATCATCAGTCCTCGTACGACTGATTTGTGTGCTTGCCACAGGATTGGGGCCGTGGTCTGGGGGTTCTCATTAGTAGTGAAGTAGTGTTTAAGTTCTTGTTCTAGTGTGAGGGTGAAGTCTTGGTCGTGAAGCAGTGAGTTGTTTAGTCTCCATGAGCCTTTGCCTTTGTATGTGAATGCATCAGTGAGTGTCAGTATCACTGGGGCGTGGTCCGACCATGTAATATCTCCATGTATACATTGATGCGTGTGCGGTAATCCTGTGCTGGTCATGAAAAAATGATCTATCCTAGAGTGGGTCTTGTGCACTTGGGAGTAGTAGGTGTAGTCCTTATCTCCTGGATGTAGTGTGCGCCACACATCGTATAAGTTAAATTGAATTAGCAGTTTATTAAGTTTGGCGCAGACCGGTCTAAGGGATGTCAATCTGGTTTTTTTTGCGTCTAGTGTAGTGTCCATTTCCGGGTCTAGGGTATGGTTTAGGTCTCCGCAGTATATTACTATGCCTTGTTGTACGTTGCTCACTTTAGTCAGTATTTTATGTAGGAAGTGCCATTGATTGTCGTTTGGTGCGTAGATATTAACTATGGTGTATGTGACATCATTAAGGTTGCATATTAGGATGAGGTATCTCCCATTGGTGTCTTTAACTATTTTGAGTGGTTCGAATGCCACTGATTTGTGTATTAGAATGCTAACTCCTCTAGATTTGTGGCTATGTGTGGAGTGGTATTGGTTTGGGAATTGTTTAAGGTCCAAAGAAGGAGATGTCTGCCTTTTGAAGTGAGTTTCTTGGAGGCAGATCACATCCGCGTTATGGTTTTTCAGTTCCGTGCGCAGTGTTTGGCGTTTTTGGGGGGTATTTAGACCCCTTACATTATGTGAGTATATTTTCATTATGGGGTTGGGCAGGTTGGAATTCTTCGTCTGTTGTTGAGTAGTTTAGTATAATGTTTAGTGATAGTCTGCCTCGGTATGCCAGCCATGATGTGTGCCTGGTGATGAGCGATGTGCGGACTGTTTGCTTGATATGCATAGTTTTGGGTATAGTGGGTTCTTGATCCTTCTCATGGTTTGCAACTAGGGGTAAGGATAGGTGGGGTAGAAACCTGAGTCTCGTGGAGAGCTCAACTATGTACAACAATGCCCAGATGTAGGGCTCGGTACTCCTTGGTAGTACCTGGGGTGTGGTGAGCATGTACTTTCTGCTCACGAAGGAGGCTACCTGGGCTCCTTCATTGGTTAGGTATTATCATATGCCCCGAAATTAATGCCAAACTAGTATCTTTTTTTTTTGTTTGTTTGTTTTTTTTGTTTCTAATGTGCTCTTGTGGTATGGGTATGTTCTTCTAGCAGACATCTGATTATGGGTTTGGTGCCTTATCGTACCGAGGCAAGAGGGAGTGCAAGCACCGGTTTTTCTTTTTTGTTGTTGGTTTTTTTTTGTTTTTTTTCATTTCGTAGCGCCCCGGCGTTTGCTACAGTGTGGTGGGGAAAGCTGCCACAGCTTCTTGTACTGAAAATGCTAGTACGCCTGTGCTGTGTTTAGTTTCGGGGTACTTTGGTTGGCGTGTCCCCACCCTCCCCCCGACCTCGTGCTCCGTTTGGCTCTAATATACAGTAGTAGAGTAATAATATTATTAACTTTTTTTTTTTTTCAGTTTTACAATCCTAGATAGTCACTCAGGTTGTGGTGTAGCCAGCTTTGCGTCTGCAATTTAGCTTCACATCAATTCCTGCAGGTTAGGGTCAGTAGGTTATCCATAACCCTTTTGTCTTAGGTGTGGGTTGGTGGGTGTGCTTACTCAATTAGATAGAGAAGAAATCTAAGCCAGATGTGGTCTACTTTTGGCATTCGGGGTTCAAGTATGCGTTGGCGTGCGTGTAGGTGTTGTCTGTGCAGGTGAATTTTGCGGGTTGAGGTGTCACAAAGTTAACAAAATTAACATAAACAAACATAAACAATTGGTTCATTATATACATTACCAGCCTCTACTTGTTATATCTTATTAGCAGTCCAGATTGGCTGGTAAAAGTCTATTGATATTATACTTTGCGCCGTTCGCGATGCAGCATGGCAGATTCTCTTGTCGGCTTGCTTGGTGTGGGTAAGTTCCATTCCTTGAGGAGCTTTTCACCATCTTCTGGCGAGGTTAATATCTTCGTCGCGCCATCTTTGGAGATGAGAAGCTTGAGGGGGTAACCCCACCGGTAGGCTATTTGGTGCTGCCTGAGGATGGTAGTGATGGGTTGGAAGGCTTTCCTCCTTCTCAGCGTCGCCGCGGATAGGTCCGGGAATATCTTTATATCAGCGTATTTGCCAGGTGCGTTTTTGTTGGTTCTGCTCTGTTTTAAGATTATTTCTTTAATATGGTGGTAGTGAGCGCACAGGATGACATCCCTAGGGACTGAGGGTGGTAGGTGTGAAGGTTTGGGTATCCTGTGTACCCTATCCAAGAGGAGCATATCTGGCGGTGTGTCTGGCGAGAGCACATGGAAGAATTCGTGCACGTAGGCCTGGAGGTCCGCAGGGGCCACCGTTTCTGGTATGCCCCGCAGTCGTAGATTATTCCTCCTCGCCCTATCTTCAATATCCATGAGCTTGTTCTCCATTGTGGATACTGTGGCTTGCAGTGCGTTCACCTGGTCTATTAGGTGATTATGTGCCTCTTGTGTTTCCTCTATCCTCTCCTCCATGCGGGAGGTTCTCACTCCCAGCTCCCCTATGTCTTTCTTCAGGCTTGATAGGCCTTTTTCCCAGCCAGCCATCATTTTGCTGGAGAATGCTGCCAGCTGTTCCAAAAGGAATTGCTTGGTGACCGGCTCCTCCATAGTCTGGTCGGCAGGGTCTGTGAAGAGGTTGCCGTCGTGTGTTTCCTCCCCGCCATCTTGTTGGTGCTGCTGGCTCGTATGTTTGTTCTGCGCTGCAGTTTGACCAAAAAAATTTTGTTTTTCGGTTTTGGAGGCTTGCCTTTTCTGTTTGGGTTGTGACATATTAGTTTTCTGCTTGCCAGGGTCGTCTATTGCGGGTATTGAGACGCCTTTATCGGAGCCCATGTGCAGGAGCTAAAGATTACACGTCCATCTTCCTCCGCCGGTAGCCACGCCCCCCCCATCCAGTCATAGATTTAAAGAATGTGAACACATACATCTAATATCAAAGATTCCGGATAGAGATGATCTTATCAATTACCCATATATTACACAGAGGGGACTATTTGGCATTAACCCCTTAAGGACACATGACATGTGTGACATGTCATGATTCCCTTTTATTCCAGAAGTTTGGTCCTTAAGGGTTTAAGCTCAACAAAATATCTGAGATTTGCAATGAAAGTGTAAAATCCTTCTTACTAATTTGAAGTCACCAAGCTTCTACTTCCTCTGCCAGCTGATATTCGCGATAAGGGTTTTTCAGTCTTCCTTTATCTAGACAATTGGTTTCTAAATGCCAATTTGAGCTTACTACTTAAAAAACAAAAAATTATAATAATTTAAATCAAAACAGGAGGGGCTGGTGAACAGGGAAAATTTTGCATATTGCTCCCTCCGCTAGAATTCAGTATCCATGTCTAAAAGTGGACTCAATGTCTCTTTTCCTCAAGCTTCCTTATTTAAAAAAAAAAAAAAAGAGATCAGGAAATAGGTTACCTCTTTCAATGGGCAATGAGCAGATTGGAAATTTTCACTTCATGTATTCCAGCAGTGTAGTGGACAAGGGCACGAATAAGACCTCTCCAATGGGAAATTCTTCAATCTTTAAAAACTAGATGGACTGCACAATAGGCAGAACATTCCTCCAACTTTAGTGAAATGAAAAGGGTTCTGTATGTTTTGCTTACCTTCGAGCATTGTATTATAGGAAAGCCTGTAAGAATTTAAACAGACAATGTCACAACAGTCACTTACCTAAAGGAAACAAGGAGGAACAAAAGTAGAAGCGCTATCCTGCCATTGTACACAGATCATGTTGTGGTCAGAAAAAAGACTGGAAGCTACTTGCATCATAGTATGTGATAGCAGACAACCTGAGCTGAGCACAGTGGAATCAAACAGCATGGTCTCTAGATCCTAAGATTTCTTTTCAATAATCACAAAGAAATTTGGTCAGCAATTGATAGATCTCAATGCAACAAGACTAAATGGGAAATTACCAACATTTGCTTCTCTATCCTGGACAGGTCAGCCAGATTGTTTAGACAGTCTCTCTCTAATCCGGGATAACAGCCTGGCCTATATTTTTCTTCCATTAGCTTTGATTCCTTGTATCTTACAGAAAGTAAGATCAGACAAAGCAACAGTGATGGCCATCATTCCTTACTGGACAAATCAAAGTTGGCTCTCTTAACTGAAACAGATGGCTGAGCAAGATGGGTCTTTCCGCTTGTGGAACCGATGGTGGGAAAATTAGGAACATCCAATGGAAACACAGTGAAGGCATAGCTACTGCAAGGTTAATCCTCTGGAATCAATGGGTAGAGGAACGTATGCTGGATCTCCTGCTCAATTCAACCATAAGGTCTTCTAAGATTTACTTGAGGATCTGGAACTCTAGTATGGTGTAAAGACCATAACTGCTTCCGTTTATCACCTTTTATTTAAGTTTATTCTTGGTTTTCTTCAAGACGGTTTCTCTGCAGATTTCAGGCTGGCTACCTTGAAAGTGTAAGTATCCGCTCTTTTCTCATTTTGGATTTTGCCGCTCACATTCTGCTTAGATATTATTTTTTAAAGCCATATTGCTTCAGAAGCCACCAAGGAAGTCCCTTTTTTTTTTTTTTTCGACATGGGATATTTCTCTGGTGCTCCACTCCCTTTGTGATTCTCCTTTTGAACCACTGAATGATGTCTCCTCAAGAGATTATCTTTGAAGACTGCTTTCCTGGTGGCGATTACGTCTTCTAGAAGAGTTGATGAGCTTCAAGCGTTTTCCTGCTCTTTGGATTTTACTATTTTCCATCAAGATAAAGTAGTGCTTCATCACAAACCATGCTTTTTAATTAAAGTGCTTTCTAAAACCAACATTTGGGCCTGGAGATTAAATGTTGAGGTAAGTATCGGATAATTTTTTTGCCCATTTTCAGGGTACTTATAAGGGTAAAGAAGCTCCCATGACAACAATTGCTAGATGGTTGACAGAGGCCGTCAAGATGGCCTATGAAGCTACTTGTCAATATACCAGCACATATAAAGGCTCATTCCACTAGAGCTATTGCCACCTCTCAGTCAGCAAAGGCATTATTACAGATGATATTCTACCACTTAAAAGAAGAATATCCCTCCTGTAATGCCGCTATACAAAAGAAAAAAGTATTTACTGTAAGTAAAATTTCTGGTTTTGTGCCCCTTACTGCTGATGGCTGTTTAATAATTAATCCCACAGTTGCCATTCAAGTATTTTACCTGTAATTAGAGCTGACCTCTTGGAATTGTCAAGGTCAGCATTGTTGATCTGGAATTCCCCATCTTTTATTGTATTGTAGTAAAATGCCAATAATTCTCTGCCAGATTAGGACTGTAAGAAAATTTGTAGAATTATGATCTTGCTGCAGCTGGAAAACAACCAGAGCAGAAGTCTGGGCACACTGAGGTTGTTCAAAAGCAGTCTTAAATTGAAGCAACCACAAAAGAAAAAGCCAGCTGTTGCTTCAGAAAACTTTTTGGACAACCTCAATGTGCCTGGTGTTCTGTTCTTGTTGCACCGGTATTAAAGCGGCACTGTCATGCCGAATCCCGTTTTTTTTTTAACCCCCCTCCCGCCTCCACTACATCCAATTGACCCACTAGTCACCCCCAAATGCCCCTA
>OW240917.1:98104505-98141265 GCA_933207985.1 Pelobates cultripes
GTGTGTGCGTGGTGCTGGATGACGTAGGTGCGCGCGGTGCTGGATGACATGTGTGTGCGTGCTGGATGGTGTGTGTGTGTGTGTGTGCGCGTGGTGTTGATGGTGTGTGTGTGTGCTGGATGGTGTGTGTGTGTGTGCTGGATGATGGGTGTGTGTGTGCTGGATGACGGGTGTGTGTGTGTGCTGGATGACGGTGTGTGTGTGTGTGCTGGATGATGGGTGTGTGTGTGCTGGTGGATGATGGGTGGGGGGGGAAGCATTTTTTTCTTACTTTATGTGTTTACATTTGTTTATTTTATTCCCCCCTCCCTGCTTCTTACCTTGTCAGGGAGGGGGGAGATCGCCTGGTGGTCCGGTGGAGGGAGCCAGCCGCTGCACAGAGGGGCCATCACACGCTGTGTTCCCTCTCCAGCTCTAACTCTCGCGAGACTCGCCTGTGCGGAGCGTTGCCATGGTAACAGCCGCGGGTCTCGCGAGAGTTAGAGCTGGAGAGGGAACACAGCGTGTGATGGCCCCTCTGTGCAGGTAGCAGGGCCGGTCCTGCAGGACTGGTAACGGCAACGGCGTTCCTGCTTTGGAAAAAGTGCAGGAACGCCGTTCCCATGCGTTCCTGCAGGACTCGAGCCCTGCTTAAAAGGAACGCTGAAAGCACAATAATCACTTAAAGGGTCACTATAGTGTCAGGAACACGTGTATTCATGAAACTATAGTTCTAAAACCACCTTTTAGGTGGTCAGCCAGGGCACCCATAGCCCCACCACTCTTCGAGGTATAGTTAATGCGCAATGTTTCTTAAGTCTTGCTATGCAATATCAGTCAAATTGAGCTGCCCAATCAGAGCTCTCTGAGCTTGCATAGCATGGGAAAGCCATTATAAAGGGGTTTGATGCTTCGCAAGCGCATTCTGAGCCAAGCACCCGCAGGGTTCACATGAATTATTTCTATTACACAATTTTATTTTATTTACAGTAGTGTCGTGACTATACAGATTTTTATTTGGCCTTTTTGGGCTAAGAAAAAACATTAAGAAGACATCTGATGGCAAGTATGATTTATTTTATTATTATTGTTTTTACTACAGGTATTTAGACCTATTGACCCCCTTCACTATTACTATGATGAGTAGTTTATTTTTAATGAGGTATGAGTGGCTAGGAGCTTGAGGAGCTTTTAAACACACAGGGGACACTTGATTACAGTTCGGGGGTGGATAAAGGCAAGTCCACACCCCCTTTCTATATTTTTTTAGAGCTCCCACCAACGTGTCCTGGTTCCGCTAATGCTTTCACCAGCAGTGCTAGGTCCTTCCACTTATCAAGGGTTACCAACCAACAGCTCATGGGTAGGGGCTGGGGAGGATACAAATATTATTATTTAATTGGAGCCTGACGTTTTATCTGCCTAGTCGCTAGTCTTTTGTTAATGTGCAGCCACTGGGTGCTTGCTTTTTAGCAGACATGCCCTTACTTGTAGCATGAAAAATGAGGGGTGGAATAAAACATTTTAGCTAGCAACTGAGTAGGAAAGGGCTAATGCAATAGAATCAAGTCAGGAGCCTCAGGTCAGGACATCGCTATGGTGTAAGTTTGAGAGTCAAAGAACAAAAAGGGACTCCATGTAACCAGCCTGCATAAAAGTCCAAGGTTTGTATTACAGGAACATGCATTACTTGCCAATTTTTATATTAGTATTTTTTTTAAATGGCTAGGAAACACTTTGAAACAAATATACAAACTAAAATAAAGCAAGAAAGGTATTGAAATATTATAAATGTTTACAAACTTACTATAAATTTGTCCAGATTGAATTATTTCGTACACCTCTGAACTAGGGCAGTTTCTTCTCTGTAACCTGGACACATTGAAAGTGCAATGTGAGATTGATATTAACACGTTGAAATAAGTAAATCAGGAGATGGTAAATTGAAGGAACATACACACTATATTGTTAAAGTAATAAAGTCCCACCAATATTAGACATGACACCAAAGCTATGAGGGATATTTCCCGCACATCCCCTTGCATGTAAAAATAAAGTGTTTGGGAGGCAGATCTGCTGCAGGTAAAAATTGACTTCTGGACTCATGGAGCCTGCAACACCAGCTGATCTGCCATAGCACAAAATAAGATTTATAAAAAATTACATCCTCTCAAATGTTTTTTATAATATATATATATGAAATCACTGGTTATATATGTGTACTTGGGCCTCCATGGTTCGCAGTTTCCAAGCCACAAATCAAATCCTCAATAGTGAAATAAACAGACCTGTGAGCTTACAATCTAAGGGTAGATTGGGATATATTTTGCACACAAAAAAGTCCACTACTATGTAATTCCTTACTTTCAGCTTTCTTTTCTTTCTTATAAATCTCTTCTGACATCCCTGTCCTTTTTTTTGCCTGCCTAACCACTTTCAGTTATCTTGGATCAGAACCAACCATTAACGGACCCAAGATCACTCAGCTGCTTCACAGAGCAATGCACAGCCAGACTTCACAAGAGACTTCACTTCTCAGTGAACCTGAGCGACCACAAGCTAACAAGTATAGAAGGTTCTAGTGAAAGATGCCCGTATATGCAATGGTCACAGGGCAGTGTCATTCTTATTAGGACGTGCTTATTGTTTAACTGTCACAGAATTAAGCATGTCTAAAATTGGTGACTGTCCACTGCCACTTGACGGTCATCATGGGGAACATAGAAATTGCTTATACTGAGCTGCTCAGAAACGTTTAATCTGACGTTAATGAATCTTTTCCGGATCTGGCTGTTGTGTGCTACTTTCATGTAGCCCAGAGTGGGAGTAATGACTGTGTCACAGTTATTAAGTTATTATTGATCACTCATGAGAAACTCGTGAAGGAAAGCAATATAGCACAATAAATATATAAACCACTTGTATAATTGCAATGAGCATTACACCTCAACTGTCTTCGATGGAAGCCTGTTTGTTTTAGGGCTGATAAACAAACAAAAAAAACTGTTCTGTTTATGCTACCTAACTCTTATTAATTACAATTATGTATATAGAGCATACATATTCGGCAGCGCTGTCCAATAGTTTAAAAAGACAAAGAATGAGTTCTAACAAAACATGTTTGACATAAGATAGCCGTAAGAGAAGAGGGTTATACCCAAATGATTAGTATTTTTGAATTGTTGCTTATTCATTAAACAGGAATATTAAAGCAGTCTTCAGTGCCCATAATCTTACAAGTGTTTAACCCCTTAAGGACACATGACATGTGTGACATGTCATTATTCCCTTTTATTCCCGAAGTTTGGTTCTTAAGGGGTTAAAGCAACACTATCACTGCCTGGGAACTTTGCAAAATTTGCAAAGACCAGGCTGTGACATCGCAGCTTGGGGTCCGGTGGCCGGGGGTCAGATAAAAGTGAGTTCATTTTCAGCACACGGAAGGACAGGGAGAAAGAGATCCAGTGCTGGAGCACATACTTTGGGATCAACCCAACAGTGAGCCACCGCCTGGCACCATAACTTCATTTTGATTAAGTTGTTATGGTGCCCAGACTGGTTCCTTCAGAGGGATCAGTAGAGGAGTTCTAAGTGAAGATCACTAACACAGCAGAGTAACTTGGAACAGGTATACTTGCAAATTAGGATTGAATTGTGGTTTGGAGTAAGCCCATAGAGAACTTGGTTTATGACGATCAGAATTTTACATTTAATATCAAAGAATCCAGGAAAGCAGAGTAAGGATTTACAAAACAGATGACTTGTGCAGAGAGTGTCTCCTAAGGAAGATATGCCTAGAAACTCTACTCGTTGCAGATTGTAGTGAGAGGGGATAATGGCATGGTTTTCAGCAATTAAGATGGGAAATAATGAAGTGCCTTGTTTTAATCGTGTGCTACAAGCTATTGTCTTTCGCAATTTCCCAGTCTAAGTGATATTCTCTTGGCAATTTTCCCAACAATCCTGGTTCAGTGAATAAACTCCTAAAATGTAATTTTCATTTGAAAATATTGTGTCTGATTTCCTTTCAAGGAAGTCACGCTTTCCTGGAATGTGAGCTGCCACTTTGTACAATCTGTGCTAGTTGTCCTGTATATGGGAAATGAGCTCAGCTCAATGCAGGCAATTTGAGATCAGAGGCAATCGCACTCTTATCTTGTGTGTGCAGCTCTCTGTATAATGTCCTATGGAGAGCTGTCAGCAAAATATTCCACAAGCAAACAATGCTTATTAGGGAAGAGCAAATCTTCCTACACATACCCAGGAGAATTTATTTTATTTTTTACCCCTGCCTGGGCTATAGCTTTATCTTTAGTGTGGGGTATGACTGTCAAACATGCCTTTAATGATGGCAACTGGTAGTGTAACTCTTGCTAATCTCACTTACTTTCATAAATATATATGTTGTAGTTCATACCGAGATTAAGACCCCCAAAACTGTACGTTTATAATCTGGAATTATTGTACAAATGACATCACAAGGTCTGTCAGGTAGAGATGGAAAATATGATCTGCCATTTGAAATAATCAGCAGATGATGTAATATATGTGTGTATGTGTGCGGAAGTGTAAACTGTTGCATGAAACCACTGGTGATAGAACCAACTGCAAAGTTACTTTAGGCCTCCGTATGTAACTCACTCACTCGATCTGGTGCATTGGTCAAAATCCTAATATAACTACATTTCCAATAATGAGAGGGACTATTCCAGCTGAACACATTGCTGCATAAAGTAAAGGTCACACAAAAAGTTCACTGATGGTACCTAAAGTTTTTTGGTAAAAAGAAAATCATAGATGAAGCTGTTCTCTGCATTTCCAACAATTAGGTTGGTATCTAAAAATGTCACCCTGACTCCTAAACATAATTGACAATAGTTTCACCCTACATGCCTCATATATTCAGTTGTGTGGTTTAATTCTCTGTTCCTAGCTAAATTTAATTTCTCAGCTACATTCTTTATCTAAACCACACCATTTCTACAGCTTGGGGACTATGCGTAAAGCATTTATGAAGATGGTGATTTCTTGGAACGGTGGAAAATGGGGTTATTCACTAAAGTATTACTTGTGAATTTATAATTTTAGGCCATAATAGCTAAACTATAAAACATGGGCGATTTATATATAACCCTGTAGGTTTCGCAATAGGTGTGTGTAAGGCTTGTCCCATGTCTGTTGCAGAGCAACACATTTTTAGTTTGCTAATGATCTTTGAATTATTGAAAGTAGTGTCTCGATTACTGCAGGTGGTACTAAATTATGTAAGATAAGCTCATAGTAGGATATTTATTCTTTACATAACAAGTATGACAGAAGGTTGACATTGTAGATATATTGTAATGTAGCTCAAACGTTTACATACAAACTATATGGAAATATATTTGTGCTAAAGGGGCCTAATATTAACCATTCATCCTAAATATTAAGCAAAACAAAAATTATTTTTCTCCGTACACAAATAACTACAAAAATCATTTGGTAATACACTGAACAAACTTATAAACTCAACACTTTTGTTTTTGCCCCCATTTATCATGAGCTGAACTCAAAGATCTAAGACTTTTTCTATGTACACAAAAGGCCTATTTCTCACAAATATTGGTCACAGATCTGTCTAAATCTGTGTTAGTGAGCACTTCTCCTTTGCTGAGATAATCCATCCACCTCACAGGTGTGGCATATCAAGATGCTGATGTCACGGTTCTCACCCAGATGCGGTCACCCCAGAAGTGCCCAATAAGGGATTTGAACTGTGGCCCTCATGTCCTGATCCTGCTGTCTTGCCTCTGAACCACACTTCAGCCCATGTTTCAGCTTAATGTTAAACCTTGCCTTGTTTTCAGCACTAGTGGGCTCGACTTCACCTGTGCCTCCTACCTGTCTATCAAAGTCCACCTGAGGCAGATTGATTATTACTCCAAGTATAAAGCAGGGTCAGTTCGTTACATCCTGTTTCATTTTTCCTGTTCCTTTAGACTGACTTGGCTTGTGAGCCCTAGTTCTGGATCTTTTTTATTGCCTGTTCACTGCCTGCCCTAACCTTTGCAACAGTGTCTGACTACTCTGCCCTGGTCTGTACTGCGAATTGGAACACCTTTCATGCACAGCCCCCGTGCACAGATTTACAATCCTGGTAGTTTCTAACCTTATCACCTTGGACTGTGTATATCTGCAAGGGTGAGCACAAATGTCTGCCTACCAGACTCCCATCTAAGGTAAGCCCTGACAGCTGATTAGACAGCATGATTATTGCATAGGTGTGCCTTTGGCTGGCCACAATAAAAGGCCACTCTAAAATGTGCAATTTTACTGTATTGAGGGACCCAGGGGGGTCCGAAAACCAGTCAGTATCTGGTGTGACCACCATTTGCCTCACACAGTGCAATTCATCTCCTTTACAGTTGATCAGGTTGTTGATTGTGGCCTGTGGAATGTTGGTCCACTACTCTTCAATGGCTGTGCAAAGATGCTGGATATTGGCAGGACCTGGAACACGCTGTCGTATGAGGTAAAGGTCGTGGATGAATAGCATAACAAAGGACCTCAGGATCTCCTCAAGGTATCTCTGTGCATTCAAAATGCCATCAATAAATTGAACCTGTGTTCGTTGTCCATAACATACGCCTGCCCATACCATAACCCCACCGCCACCATGGGCCACTTGATCCACAACTTTGATATCTGCACACCCACACAACGCCATAGACGCTGTCTGCCATCTGCCCTGTACAGTGAAAACCGGGCTTCATCCGTGAATAGAACACCTCTCCAAAGTGCCAAACGCCATCGGATGTGAGCATTTGCCCACTAAAGTCGGTTACGACGAACTGCAGTCAGGTCGAGACCCCAATGAGGACGACGAGATGATCTTCCCTGAGATGGTTTGTGACCGTTTGTGCAGAAATTCTTTGGTTATGCAAATCGATTGTTGCAGCAGCTGACTGGGTGGCTGGCCTCAGACAATCTTGGAGGTGAAGATGCTGGATGTGGAGGTCCTGGGCTGGTGTGGTTACACGTGGTCTGCGGTTGTGAGGCCGGTTGGATGTACTGCCAAATTCTCTGAAACGCCTTTGGAGACGGATTATGGTAGAGAAATGAACATTCAATTCACTGGCAATAGCTCTGGTGGACATTCCTGCAGTCAGCATGCCAATTGCACGCTCCCTCAAAACTTGTGACATCTGTGGCATTGTGCTGTGTGATAAAACTGCACATTTTAGAGTGGCCTTTTATTGTGGCCAACCTAAGGCACACCTGTGCAATAATCATGCTGCGTAATCAGCATCTTGATATGTCACAGGATTATCTCGACAAAGGAGAAGTGCTCACTAATACAGAGTTAGACAGATTTGTGAAAAATATTTGAGAGAAATAGGCCTTTTGTGTACATATAAAAGTCTTATATCTTTGAGTTCAGCTCATGAAAAATGGCGGCAAAACTATAAAACCATATGATTTAAATAGCCGAGTTTAACTTTCTGTAAAACATTGCTGCCTTTGCAGAGTTTGAATGCCTCTAGTGGCTGGCACTCTGAGACCCACTAGAGCAAGCATGTCAAACTCGCGGCCCACAAGGACCATTTTTGCGGCCTGGCGAGCCGCGAGTACATGCTCAGTGTTATAGCAGAGTAGGCACCTGCTTTCCCCATATTGCAGGTGTCTACTCTGCTAACATTTATCCAGCCGGGGAGGAGGACCGCAAGGGAGCTCACTGATCCTGCTCCTCACTGCTCCCTCGCGCAGACTGAAGTAAAGCCGGGCGCCGGAATATGACGTCATATTCCGGCACCCAGCCTCACTAAACCGCGCGAGGGAGCAGGAAGGACCCCAGGGAGATGCCCCCATCGGCTCTATAAGGTAAGAAGCAATAATGAAAAGTATGTGTGTAAGTGTGTGGGTGTCTGTCAGTGTCTGTCTGTCAGTCAGTGAGTATGTGTGTGTCTGTCAGCAAGTGTGTGTGTGTCTGTCAGTGTGTGTCTGTCAGCGAGTGTGTGTGTGTGTCAGTGTGACTGTGTGTGTCTTTCTGTCAGTGTGTGTGTGTCAGTGAGTGTGTGTGTGTGGCCCACATAAACATGAACCTTGTTTATGTGGCCCGTGCCATACTTTGAGTTTGACATGCTTGCACTAGAGGCATTTAAACTCTGTAATTAACTGCAATGGTTTACATTGATGGGTGAAAATGAGAGAGACATGGCACCCAGACCACTTCATCGAGATAAAGCGGTGTGTGTGCCTATAGTGTTCCTTTAAACTCAAAGTTGTCCACATACACAACACTTCCTCACTATCGCTTAAAATGTTTGTTTTCCTGCTACCTTACCATCACGCTGCTGCTTTGTACAATGCAGACATTGCTTGCTTTCTCTTGATATGGTGTTTTGTGTTAAGTCTCATGACACGATCTCCAACTATGCTGTTCGCCAGTTACAACTCAAAAATACTGTCCAATTCCTTCTCATAGGACACTGGGCGTGTGTAAAATCTGCTGAAACAGGACAGATTTCTCAAACGTCTTTTTATTCTTTGTACAGCGATACGGAATTTGTAAAATAATTGTCCCCAAAAAGTGCAGCTTAAGCACATCATTAGATTTGCATCAATGGACCGCCCCTTTTAACCACTCCCACCTGTTTCCTTATTTGCAGGACGCCGATGCTGGAACCTATGCAACAAAGTTTTCAGTCCAAAGAAAGGGAGCCTGCAGAACTCTAACCATTACAAAGACAGTTTATTATTTGTGTTACCTATTTTATCTTCTCACTTCCTAGCTGCACAATCAGCTTTTCAAATATATATATATTACCATTAATTTCAGGATCTCAATAAACCTGTGTTATGTGCCCTTTTCATTGCAAAGTACTTGGTACGGAGCAATTTAAAAGGAATGGGTTTTCAAAAGGCTTTGTTGCCATAGTAGCTGAAAAAAAGGCATATATTTCTGCATGCTTTCCTTCTGTTTATTTCTATGGAGTAAAGAATAATAGGAGCTGTTCAAACTTTTTATTAATGTATGCGTTGCAGTACAGAGCAAACTAATACAAGCAGACCTCTCATTTAAGATAAGCATTCACATCTGATTTAAATCTTTATGTAACCATGGTAAGTACAATGATTCTGTCTTTAAAAACAATGTCTTTTATATAGTCCCTTAATTGATTTCACAGAAAGTGCAGTTTGCAGAACGTTTCTACAAAACTGAGAAAGGGGTTCACTGTCTTGTCACAATCTGTATAATGCGTTATTGTTGACTCCTATAGTTAACATGCACAGCCTGTGTGAAAGGCTTAAATTCCATTTTCACTTCCTTCAGAAGTCTTGTTCTCGAAATGAATAGTTTCATCACTCCCAAGAAAACACTGTCTGTTGTCTGTAAAACAAGTTGTTGGAACTCTGGCAAACTAATGAGGTATTTTTCCATCACATGCCAAGACCATATTTGGCACATGAGCTGAATCAATGGATTGAGCAAAGAAATGAAGATGTTTTATGTGCACTTTGGTTTTAAGTATCCTTCGGAGAAAGCAGACAAAACGTATTGCATTAACATCAGTTTCCTGAATATTAAAATAATGTGTTAACATTAACGGCTGGAGATACAGAAATGTATATAAGAAATTCTCCGATATTTTCTTTGAGAGAGAATTTTCCAATTCACATTTTTTCACTGGCGGACTGCAAACTGTCTTTACTGACATAGCACTATAAAAGGCT
The DNA here is from genome assembly GCA_933207985.1 of Pelobates cultripes. NCBI lineage: Eukaryota > Metazoa > Chordata > Amphibia > Anura > Pelobatidae > Pelobates > Pelobates cultripes. The sequence continues at coordinate 98,114,199 of OW240917.1, forward strand.
TAGTTGTCCACCAAAGTGCCAAACGTTAAATAATATCTAGTCCACACTGAGGTTGCTCTTCGGGACCACTTTGTGCTTCAGCACAAAGAAAAGAAAAAAATGCTTCTCATAAATGGTGTCACATAACCACTACTGAGTAATGGAAAGAAGCCAAGAAGGTCAACACTTATTGAGAAGAAAATATTGGGCAGAAAGATAGGTGTTAGGGGTACAGTAATTGATCATTATGGTGAGTTGTCCAGAATGGTTATTACTAAAGTGGCTAAAGAAACATCTGCTTTAACAATATAGATAAAGGGGCAATGGATCCGGAGTCATTTAAAAATGGCTTTACTCCTTAGTACAGGACAGTGCTAGGACATTCCTGGCACCATAACCACTACAGTGAACAGTACTGTATATGGTTATTTGAGGCTTTTAGCGTTCCCTTTTAACTTTAGATTTTATTCTATTCATACATAGAACCAGCAATCTCCAAATGTAAACCATTCTCAAAACTTAATTTTAAACTTAAAATTAACCCTTAAAAAATTACTCAGAATCTGAGTATTTTGAGGGTACTGGAAAGTAATAATTAAAGTGACACTCCAGAACCCCTAAAGCACTTTAGCTAGGTGAAATTCTTTACGTGTGAAGAGTATGGTTTTTTTTTTTTTTTTAAGGGACCACTATAGTGCCAGGAAAGCATACTAGTTTTCCTGACACTATAGTCTCTTTTTTTGTCCAGATTTCCATGCATTGCAGATCTTTCATTTTATTTTTCTAAACCCCATCCTGCTCATCTTTTCTACAGTGGAGAGGAAGGGGAGCTCTGATATTTATTCCCTGGTAATCCGCTGGGCAACTGGCTGAATGCCCCCTTCCGTTATCTGACCAGGAAAATGCTGCTGGTAGACAGAGGTACTGTCTGCACACACAGCAGCACAAGGCCGTGCTGTGAGCTCTGTAAATTGATCATGGAAGAGGCACTGCTGTCTGGGCAGCTATAAACAAGTTGCATTTGCAAGTCAAAATTTGCAGGGTATAGCTGCATACCCTGGCATTCAAACATAGAGCACTGGAACATGGTTATGCAATACAAAAACACATGCAAACATACAAAATTGAGCCTTGCACTCAAACCCCCACTACTACTGGGCAGCAGCAATGACTATAGTACACAGCCCAAATACCTAGAACAAACCCTCCAGTTATTTCAATGTGCATAGATATATGGGATAATGGTTTTTATTGCCTGGCAAGTGGTAGTGTGCTGCAATGCACTCCCCAACCCGAAATCCTTATCTTTAGTCACTGTTTGTGTATGGGTCGAGGGAGTCAGGGGTTGTGAGCATTGATAAGTTCTGAGGGAATCCAACTTTTGACAGAGATACTAAAACAGAAAGACTGTGCCTGCCATGTAAACAAAAAGGGTGGGTGGGGGAGGGGGAATCAACATTCTCCCGGTGCTCCACAAAATGGAATGGCCAAATTCCTACAAACATGCAATCCTTTGATATTCTTTTCCCTTATATCTTATGTAACCCCACAACTCATGGCAAATCACCTGCAACTTGGGACTCCAACCAAGGAGAACAGACTCCAAACACCATGACCATTTCAAATCATTTAACATGTTTTGCACCACACAAGGTGCTTATTCATCAGCAATGAATAGACCTCAGAAGGCTAGTGTCTATGAAAAGAAGCTACCTTACTGTGAGACCAAATGCAGATTAGCTAGAAAACCATTAACCCTTAAATGAGGGGATAGCCAAGCACAAACAGCATTAAAAAAAATTCAGCAAAGAAATGTTGAAATACCTACCTGAGAAGTGAACAAAACTTCATAAACCAATACAGAAAATAATAAATAAAATTATGCAATAGCATTAAAATATTCATATATGGCAATTACAATGAATACCAGCTAAATTGCAACATCACTGAATCATTTAGTGCCTATTTACTACAGTTAAATCCATTTTTTTTACAAAAAACGAACCCTCATAAAGAATCTAAGCAACATGAAGATAAGGATTGTCTCAACTCTAAGGGGTGTATTCACTAAATAACTACAATGACATAAAAAGGTAGAGTGCAGGGGGTGGGGCCGGACCGCCGAGCTGGGTGGCCACATGCACACTGAGCTCCTGCAAGCCACCAAACTAAGCATAGAAACTATGATTTTCGAGACTAATAGCAACCACCAGTGGTGGTCCACGGAGCAAGGGCTATACTGGATCCAGGGTGAGGCTGGTTTGACGAGCTGCAGTCCCCTGGAGAAAGGGCATCAATGCCCCAATCGGGGGCCTACTCTGGTGGTGAGTGGGGCGGACGGCCGCTGCCCCACTATCCTGCCTAACAGAAGCCAGCCTGGGGCCCAAACGAATGTGAACAAGGCCCTGTCCCCCCCCCCCGGGCCGGTGGGGGTGATCTCTGTCCTCACCCTGGGGCCGAGAACACTGTGACAGAACCCGAGCCCAGCAACACTGGCCCCCCTAAACGGAGCTCGGACACTCCAGTCAAGATGGCGGACACCACGTGCGCTGAAGCCAGAGGGTGTGAAAAGCTCTCTCCCTGAGCATACAACAAGCAAAGTGGCAACCAGGCGCAAGTTGACTCAACGCCTGCTACAGCAGCATACACAAATACGCCACGACACCCAGGCGAGACATCCACCCCACAGGGGCAACGCAAGACTGCCACTCCGGAGCAGGGGAAGGCCCAAAATGGAAAGAAAAGGCGGAGCGGAGTGCCGGAGAACGCAACACTTTGCAAGCAATGGACACTCGACAACCAACGACTTACCTTCCAAACACATCGGGGAGTGGGACCCCCAGGCAAGGTACCGTGCTGCACTCCTAGACAGCCGAGCAGCGCCTCACAGCCAGCTCCGACGAGCCCACGACACACAGGGCCAACCAACCGCCAACCGGACCGCCCGGCGCTTAATGAGGACACCAACGAAGCAGAGACCAAAGCGGGATACCCACCGCCAAGTAAAAATGGTTTCACATATGGACACCACCCAGCATATAAGGGCTGATTAATGTTTAGCATGTAACCCGCTCTGTCTTTCTCGGTCTTTCATAGGCTCAATGGAGGGAAATGTCACTGATAATGCTTTACCTTAAACTAAAGCAGGGGAGGGCAATGCTGACTTGTCCAGATCACCTTTTAGCTAGGTGTACCTGGCTAAAAGGTTGCTTTTTTCTTTTTTTTAGATGTCCCCTATCTGAATTATTTAAATGTCCTCACAGCGGTCAGCCCGACCCCAGTGGTGAACGCAGTGAGTTTGTCAACAAAACCAGGATACACCACTGCTAATACCCATATAAGCAAATGCAGGAGTGCCATGACTAGCATATGGCTTAACGTTTAAATTAAACACAGGCAGCCCAAACGTTACCAAGCATGAATAATCATACAAAACACATATTAATTATAAAATTGTGCATGCTTCAACATACCCCTTACTGTTACAAATGTTTATACAAAGCGTGAGGATTGTTGTTGGGGTACCCCATGCATGTTGTATCTCATATGCACTGCAAAAAATAAAGAATTTTAAAAAAAAGGTAAGAGTGCAAATAACTGAATTCATTTATCTAAGTTAATTATCATAATTGTACTCCTAGTTAATTCCAATCATTTACCAAATGATTATGACGCAAGTCATCGTACAGGGTCAAAATAATATGGGGAAATGAATTGTCCTGATTCAACTGAACACATAAGAAGCATACAAATGATTTTATTTATTTTTTGCAGGTGAGGAATATCATGACATATGAAATATGCAATAGTAGAATAGTAACATGCAGAAATGTAACCCATTTTTAAATATATATCAACCTGACTTTCATTAGCATTTAAGGGAGTGTAGAGCAGAGAAAGGGGATCCTTGTGTTTACCCTTATTTAACATAAGGAACAGAACTCGAAACATGTTAAGTAGGCCAAAAAGGAGCACTCCTACACACTGCTAGAACCGTAACCTATTGAGTTATGGTGGGCTGAGATATGTTTTTAGCATAAAAGACATTTCTGTATAATAGTTTAAAAATAGGAAAACTATGCATAAAATCAACTACAGTGTAATCTACAGCTCGTTAGTGCTATCGGTATCAGCACTGACCCTACTCAGCCCCAAAGTGGAGCAGCAGGAAACAGGTTACAACATACATTTAAAATAAATAAAACTAGATACAAAACCAAACAAAGAATGTACAGTCATGTCTCTGCCTGTCCCCTTCTAAAGACAAAAGGCACCCCTCTAATGATTTCCCAGAAGTGGATAGGAGAAGGTCCAGAAGGACTTGGTGTTAGATTGGACAGGATCAGGCCTTAAAGGACCACTATAGTGCCAGGAAAACATACTTGTTTTCCTGGCACTATAGTGCCCTGAGGGTGCCCCCACCCTCAGGGTCCCCCTCCCGCCCGGCTCTGGAAGGGGGAAAGGGTTAAAAACTTACCTTTTTCCAGCGCTGGGCGGAGAGCTCTCCTCCTTCTCTCCTCCTCCGTTCCTCTTCCTGGGCTAAATGCGCACGCGCGTCAAGAGGCGCGCGCATTCAGCCCGTCGCATAGGAAAGCATTTACAATGCTTTCCTATGGACGCTGTGTTCTCACTGTGAAAATCACAGTGAGAAGCACGCAAGCGCCTCTAGTGGCTGTCAATGAGACAGCCACTAGAGAATTAGGGGGAAGGCTTAACCCATTCATAAACATAGCAGTTTCTCTGAAACTGCTATGTTTATTAAAAAAATGGGTTAACCCTAGAAGGACCTGGCACCCAGACCACTTCATTAAGCTGAAGTGGTCTGGGTGCCTAGAGTGGTCCTTTAAGAAAATAGTTTGCATCTGCCTGATGTCATCATGAGGTCCTGAAGGACTGCCCACTAATATGTGAGGCCCGTTCTTGGAGTGATCTGTTGATAGATTGCATGGATTATCTCCTCACTAGTATAGATCTACTCAGATCATTGTTGAAAGTTATTTGAACTCGTAAGATACTTTATCCTGCAATGCGGACATGAGACAAAGCTTATTAATGAGCATTTCACATCTCAAGATACTGTCCAAATAGGCATTGTTGGATGGTTGAGGGAATTTAGCAACCACATCAAAAGTCAATTGCCTAGCTTGCTTTGCATGCAGCACCAATTTTATTGGGCAATGCATAAAATTAACATCTCCTATTGGGTAAGAGTCCACAACTCCTCTGATTTTAATGTTCTGTTGTCTCGTCAAGGTGGTCCACACTGAGTGAGATGCTTGCAATTTGTGCACCATTACCTCCAGTACCTTTAGTGTGTGCATAATATCAGGGTTGGGTATTGTCTCATAGTCGCTGTCCGAATGAAGGACCAGTGGTTACGGAACCTTTCACGTAAGTCATTCCTAGTTTTGCCTATGTAGGCTAGTTTACATGGGCATGTGATCCGGTAGATCACATAGTCTGCTGTGCAGGTAATCCACTGCCTAATATAATATTGTTTCCCCATATGGTGATGGCAGAACACTTTACCACGGGTCATATGACTACATGTAGCGCACCTTGGGCATCTGTAACAGACAATATTTAACCCCTTAAGGACACATGACATGTGTGACATGTCATTATTCCCTTTTATTCCAGAAGTTTGGTCCTTAAGGGGTTAAGCAAGTGTCCCCCTGAATGGAAGAATTGTATTGGTCAATGTGGACAAGTAAGTCTCGTAAGCTAGCAGCTTGTCTATAACATATTAGGAGATGCTGATTGAATACTGGGGGAAAGCTCATGTGCATCTGGACTATTTACAAATTCCTTCTAGGCACCCAAGCCAATACAATTGATTTAGTGGAAAATGTCTGAGTAAATACAATCCGTGCCACCTATAGACCAGAGGGTTGATGGAGACAATGTATTATTGCACAAGTAGGCATATTTGATCCACCTCCTAGCCACGGTGGTCCAGAGGGGTCTTAATGAGATTAACCCCCTTTTGTGCTTCCATCCCAAAAGATAACCTCTTAAAAAGACTGTGGACCTCCTATGAGCACATTCAACATATACACAATAGGTGAATGTATATTGTATTTATTGTACTGAAATTTGTGATGTTTCCTTATACGTTTTGTGGTTTCATATACTTCAGATAGATATAATGTTATATAAGTAGGAACCATTGAGTTACTAATTAACCGCTGCTCTCCTTTTAAATAATAATGAATAAGAATTAGCAAGTAAACAGATAAAAAATTATAAGAAAAACAAACATTTTAAAAAATATTAACATTAATGAGTAGTGATGTCACGAACGGTTCGCCGAACGGTTCGCCGCGGATGGCGAACATATGCGCTGTTCGGTCCGCCCCCATGTCATCATTGAGTAAACTTTGACCCTGTACCTCACAGTCAGCAGACACATTCCAGCCAATCAGCAGCAGACCCTCCCTCCCACCTCCTGGACAGCATCCATTTTACATTCATTGTGAAGCTGCATTCTTAGTGAGCTGTCCAGGAGGTGGGAGGGTCTGCTGCTTCTTCTCTTTTAAAAAAGTTACAAGTCAGGTAAGAAACGATGTTTCTGATTAGTATATTTCAGATTTCATTAAGATGGTGTGGATACATGTTGCATATCTACTTATCCTGGCATGGCCGTGTTCGATGCTCTCAATTTAGTTTTCCATGTGCACAAACCTTTTCACTTTATCTGTCAACACGTTGGTGAATTTTGTGTCCTACCTTTAAGAATTTATGCCCACTGACTAGATCACCATTTAGTAGAAATGAGTCAGCTATACACCACAGAGTGATTCCAGGATTTGGTTTCTGTCAAAATAATTCTTGTTTTGATTGTGGATATTATGTTTCTTTCTTTCAATTTTGTAAATAGAGGTTAAGCCCCAGACACCACTGGAGTGTCTTTTTGGTGATTATATTCAGGGCAGGAGGCCATGCACTAGCAGACCACCTTTAACTGAATATCCCTATACTTATCCCTTTCTTCTAACCACCACACATTCTCACCTGTTCTGAGTCTATTTAAAGGGACACTCCAGGCACCCAGACCACATCTGCCCATTGGAGTGGTCTGGGTGCCAACTCCCACTACCCTTAACCCTGCAACTGTAAATATTGCAGTTTTCATAAACTGCAATAATTTCATTGCAGGGTTAACTCCTCCTCTGTCTACAGCCATTAGAGGGCACTTCCTGGTCTATAGCACAGGTTTTCTGTGCTATAGCGTCGCTGGACGTCCTCACGCTCTGTGAGGACCACCAGCGTCGCTAAAATCCCCATAGGAAAGCATTGAAAGCATTTTCAATGCTTTCCTATGGGGAGGACTAATGCGCGTTAGGTCTCATCCCGCCGCCGGCCGCGCATGCGCAATTGGTCTCACCCGCCGGTTGACGTCAGCGGGGGAGGAGCGTGGGCGGACCCTGAACCAGCACCGAGGGACATCGGCGGTGGTCTCAGGTAGGTCACTGTAGGGGTTTTCACCCCTTCAGCAACATGGGATGGGGGATGAGAAAGAGAGGGGACCTGGAGTGTCCCTTTAAGGCGGTTTGTTTGGTTGAACACTTGTCTTGAAAGAGTCCAGATGGTTGACTGATACATTGACTACTGTGTTTATTACTACCATGGAGAAATAAAGGCAGCCCTGCATGCAATTGAAAATAATCACGTTACCCCTATTAAAGACATATTGCAAGGCTTTAACCGTAGAGACAAATAATTCCCTGTGTTCAGTGAATTTTGCCTAGACTGAGGGGCACACACTGTTGTTTTATATTGCATTTGTATTTACTTCATTTAATTAGAATTTCGATTTCTGTTGTTTTTTTTGTTGTGTTTTTACACAGATCATGACCAGACTATTCCCTTGGGATATAGTATTGCTTAAAAATTGCAAGGAACACTCCTGCTTTTTTTTTTTTTTCTCAAGACTGTTTATTCAGTACTCAAGCATTTGCTATCAGGTCAATTTTTGCAGCAATTGTGATTTTTTTTTTTCCCCTGCACTTACATTAGATAGAAATGTGGTTACCATGGTGAACATATTATCATTAAGGTAATGTTAAGGTAGCAGAAAGACCTAGCATTAAATGGAGCGAGAACAATGCAGATATTTTTATAACACATTACCTTTCACCAGAGAGACAACTGTGATCATATTTATATTCCAACTTCAACCATTCAGATCAACGTTCTGCGTCAAAATGATCCAGTGTTGTGACAAATTTAGTAACCCTCGTATACAGACAGGACAAGTCACATGGGCAGTGTAAAAAAAAGGCAATTTCTTGTCTTGACATATGCTCTTGTGATGCCCTTTTACACTGCCTGTGTGCCCTGTGTTGTCTGTATACTTTTGGTGTGGAATTTGTTCAAATAAGCACAGGAAAAAAAATGACTGTAAATTGAAAATTTGGGGTGACAGTAAGACCACTTTTTAGATCTATAATTAGAGATTATTCTAGCGTCAGTGACCTAATAATCTAAATTTTATTAAAGACAGGAGGCAAATATTTGCTTTACTTCCTTTACTGTTCCTCCCAGCAGCAAAGAAACAGTTAAAGGACCACTCTAGGCACCCAGACCACTTCAGCTTAATGAAGTGGTCTGGGTGCCAGGTCCAGCTAGGCTTAGCCTATTCTTTTATAAACATAGCAGTTTCAGAGAAACCGCTATGTTTATGAATGGGTTAAGCCTTCCCCCATTCCCTCTAGCGGCTGTCTCATTGACAGCCGCTAGAGGCGCTTGCGTGCTTCTCACTGTGAAAATCACAGTGAGAGCACGCAAGCGTCCACATATTTCCTATGTGACCGGCTGAATGCGCGCGCAAGCGGTCACATATTTCCTATGTGACTGGCTGAATGCGCGCGCATTCAGCCGACGGGGAGGAGAAGAGGAGGATCGGAGGCAGAGAGCTCTCCGCCCAGCGCTGGAAAAAGGTAAGTTTTTACCTCTTTCCCCCTTCCAGAGCCGGGCGGGAGGGGGACCCTGAGGGTGGGGGCACCCATAGGGCACTATAGTGCCAGGAAAACGAGTATGTTTTCCTGGCACTATAGTGGTCCTTTAACAGATTGAAAAAAGAAACAACCAATCAGAACACATCTAGTCAGTAATAAGTGGCTGTGAAACACCTCCCAATTCCTCTTTCTTGATGCAGCTGGAGTAATGTCAACCATGTAAACTGGAACGCATAATCTTCAAACAAGCAAGATTAACCCTGTAAACGAAACTGGAAGTTGGGACAACAGATCCTCAATGATGTCGTCATGCAGAGGGGTGAAGGCTATTTCACACTAGAAAAGAAGAGAAACTTGTGAAAGTATGGTGTGATTGGCAAGGTGCCTACATACAAATGCCTAGTTTGAAAATATCTTAATGAAAAGCTTCTGGAGTATTACACATTTACATAGTCATATCTATGTGGATGAAAGAATAAGCTTATGAACAAAACTAAAGCAGTATGAACACCCTATCTGCGTATCCCATTCTGGAAGAAAAAGGGAAGGGGACGTGCGAAAAAACCCGAGCACACGTAGGGTGGGAAATATTCGCCTCCTGTCTTTAATAAAATTTTGATTATTAGGTCACTGACGCTAGAATAATCTCTAATTTTATGGCAAGACGGGAGGCTTCATATTTGCTGTTTTAACGCCCAGAGAGTAAATGAAAACCCGGATGAGCTTGAGGCCGGAAATAAAACGTACGAAAGGTAGATTCCCTTGACCAATCTGCCGAGGTCAAAATATCCGAAAGTGAATTCCCAGAGATAAATGCAGAGGATGCAGCCGCGCCCCGTACTGAATGAGCGCCAAAGGGCTTCTCTATGACCGCAAGGCCGAGGAGCCACCTGATCCACCGAGCAATGGTGGGACAAGACACCGGACGGTGAGGACGAACGTAGGACACAAAAAGAGGTCCCAACGGGGGCCGAAGCAGCGTGGTAAGAGTAACGTACCATTGTAAACAACGGGCAACACACAGAGAAGGCCTGTCTGGGAAGTATGGATAAAAGACGGAGGATGCTGGGACCTTAGTGCGACGTACAATGGGAGAAGCGTACTCCCTCAGGAGTGAAAGTAATTGCATGAAGGTCAAAGGCTTTGATGTCGGAGACCCGACATAGAGAAACCAAGCAAAGTAGCAGGGCTAACTTGGCAGAGAGTTGCCGTAGGGATAGCTCTGAGTTGGGAGGCCAGGCCTCCAGAAAGGATAAGACTTGTGCCACATCCCAAAGGTGGGTGTAACAGGGTGCTGGAGGTCTGGACAGACGGATACCCCATAGGAGCCTGCACACTGAAGGGTGTTGTCCGACAGGGAGTGTATTTATCGGACTATGAGCTGCTGAGATGGCAGAGTGGAAAAGGTTTATAGTACGATAAGATTTGCCACTGTCAAAGAGAGAGAGGACAGAAAATTCATGATATTCACCAGAGTCGTTGAAAAGGGATCAATATCCCTTTCCAAACACCAGCGAGCCCAGGCTGACCACGCCGAAAGGTATGATTTTTGGGTGCCTGGGGCCCATGAATCCCAGAGGAGGTTGCGAGCTGAGCCTGAAAGGCCCGGGACAAACCAGGATCCCCTGAAACGGTCCAGGCCACCAGCAGGGGATGATATGCTCCGAATGGATCTCGGAGAAGGTCTGGGGTGAGGGGTAAAAGCAGAGGGTAGTCTGCGGACATCTCTAAGAGGTTGGGGTACCAGGGTTGGGCTCTCCAGAGGGGAGTTATTAACAGGATCCAGACTCCCAGAACCCTGAGACAGTGTAGAGTGCGAGGGATCATGGAGAACGGTGGGAAAGCGTATGCTCCTGTCAATGGCCAGGGTTGTAGAAAAGCATCTATGGCTTGTGACAGCGGATCCGGTAGCCAGCTGAAGAACGCATCTGTCTGACGGTTCAGTCTGGAGGCAAAGAGGTCCCACGTGATGGGCCCGCGAAGGTGATGTAGCTGGTAGAAGACATTCAGATCCAGCTGCCAATCGCTGGCGTCCCTCCAGTGACAGGAGAACCAGTCCGCCACGAGGTTGTCTGACCCGGGAAGGTATTCTGCTTGAAGGGAGATATTTCTCCCTAGACAGAACTGGTAGAGTTCCCTGGTAAGGTCTGATATGAGCTTGGAGCGGGAACCTCCAAGACGATTGACATAACGGACAGCGGAAACATTGTCCATTCTCAGAATTAGAGAGCAGTCGTAAATGTCTTTGGCGAAACTGCGAATCGCAAAAGCGCCAGCCATCAGCTCCAAGCAATTGATGTGCATGGATCGTTCTGACCGAGTCCAGAGACCCCCGAGGAAAGGCTGGAGCAAGTGGCTCCCCAACCTAGGAGGCTGGCATCGGACTCTAGGACAAAGTCCGGTTGGCGACCGAAGATCGCTTTCCCATTCCAAGCTTCCATATTCTGGAGCCACCGATCCAACTATAGACGAACTTCTTCTGTAAGGAGTATAGGTTGGTCTAAGGAATGGGATCTGCACAGATACCTCGTCTTGAGACGCTGCATCGCCCTGTAGTGTAAGGGGCCGGGGAAGATGGCCTGAATGGATGCGGACAGGAGTCCTATTATCTGTGCCAGGTCACGAAGGCATACCTGATGAGAGGACAATAGTTTCCGAATGTCTTTCTTTTTTTTTTTTATTCTTTATTTTAGTTGTGCATGTGATTATAACAGTCGCTTGTGAGGTACTCTAGGCAGTCCTCTAGCGCATGAGAAACAGTTTAAACACTGGGGTAGACGTTGGGTCTAGCACATTTTTTTAAAGTTAGTAATGTTATGAACAGTACATATTTACGTTGCTTAAGCATTTCAAAACATAACACGGAACAGTATCGCTTGTATCTTTCTAGATAGTAGGGTTTTACGCTATGTCATAGGCTAGTCAAACAGAGAATAATTATGCTAAACTTACATGAGCGAGATTAAAGTAATACAGCATATAACCAGAAGTTTGCAGGCCATAATCACATAAGTATTTGGTCACTAATAGTTACGGACCTAGTTCACTGACTTAACATGAGTAGATCAAATAAGGTAGCTAAAACCTGGGGGAACTGCTTGTATCTTAATTAGATGCTGAGCTACATGCTAGATAGGGTTCATTTGCAAATGTTTGTGTATTTACTGCTCGACTGCCTGTCAAGTATATCACAGTGGGCATAGTTTATTTACCAGCTGTGTGGTTGCAGGCTAGATAAACCAGCTTATTATGTAAGCCGCTAGGGTCGAGCTCGCCGCTTTGCCGACATACAACTAATTCAAATGCACAGCTAAGTCAAATAGGAGGCATTTAAAACAAAATAAAATAAGTGGACAACAGGCCTAAAATGAAGCTTAGCTGGTGGCATATCGGGTATTGTGTGGAAGTTGGCATCTAGGCCGATTGCAGGAGGGTCTGTGACAATGTCCCTTTGGGTGCGTATTGTAGAGGCCAGAGTCCAGCACCACTCGCTTTTTAGGACGTCCCTTTCAGCCTATGCCCACCGGGTGTATAGAATTGTCCAGCTTGGGGGAGTCTTGCCCGGCGGCGGCCCGCTTGCTCGGAAAGGTAATGGCGACTTTGCTGTTGCGGCATGGCAGTTGCCCCCTCCGCGCTCTGGTGGAAAGGCTCTCCGTTGGATACATCCGTCGGTCCCTGACCCTGCTGCAGTGCGCTTAATGTTGCTGTGGGCCCCGCCAGTACCTCCATGTTGTGATGTGCTTTGCAGAGCGACAGATGCTGGGACTGCTGGACGGTGGGCAGGTCGGGCATTCCGGTAGATCCTGCTCTGGATCGTGAGGGCGTGTGAACTGTCGTCCGAGGTACTTTGCGCCTTCTCCCGCCTTTCTGCTCCCTGGCTTCGTTGCCGACGGGAGGCTGTCCTGGGGCCCCATGGGGGGCATCCCCGTAGGCAGTGCCGGACTGTCGGGCGGATCCACGCCATAACCGCCATCACCGCCAGTTTGAAGGGCTGTCTCCTGGCCCCACATTTTGTCCAGAGGTAGGCGCAAAGCTGGTCAAAGAACACCAGTGTGTTTTGAGGTGGCTTGGAAATAGTGCGCCTTTTTTTGTTCAGCGTCTGGCCCTGATGGTCCCGTTTGGACAGAGTTCGTGTTGCCTGGGCAGTTAGATTTGTGGGGCTATTCGTCCCCTGCGGGGACCGGGATATCCCCCGCCGGTCCAAAGGGGGGGGGGTAGCAGGGCTGTAGCTTGCTCTCGCTAGGGAGCTCGTCCTGTGCAGGGAAATCGGCCGCTTTCCCCGGGCCCCAGGCTTCACTCTGGTTTAGGCCACATGGCCGTAACAAGTTTTTCTGCGGCGCACCGGTGCCGGGCCGGTACCATTCAGTTGCTTATGTCGAACTGTACTTGTACTCGGACACCGTTTGCCGCTGGCCCTCTTGGATCGCTTGGTATCAGCTCTCTTGTGCCTGTCGTTGCAGGAGCTCCTAGAGTGTGCGACTGGCCATCTTGGCTGTCCGGCCCCGCCCCCCCCGAATGTCTTTCTTGATGGTTTTTATTTTCGCCATCGGGAGTTGAAGGATTGATCAAAGGGAGTCGATCTGCAAACCCAGGAAAAGGATGGACTGTGATGGTATTAGAGAGGATTTTTCCAAATTGATCACAAAACCAAGGTTTTGTAAGAGACATTTGGTCATATTTGTATGTTTCTGAAGCGTATGGGGGTCTTGTGCCATGATCAATATATCGTCTAGGTAGACGATGGACCGGACACCTTGGGACTGGAGAAGAGCCATAACTGGCTTCATTAACTTGGTGAAACACCAAGGGGCGGATGAGAGACCAAAGGGGAGGCAAGTGAACTGCCAAAGCCCTTGAAGCCATATGAACTGGAGGAAAGGGCAGTGACAGGGTGCAATCGGTACCATAAGGTAGGCATCCCTGAGGGCGAAATGGGAGAACCAATCTCCCTCGCAAAGTAGGTCTCGGAGTAAGTGTATGCCCTCCATTTTGAAGAGCCTGTACACAATGAATTGGTTTAGTCCTCTCAGATTGATGATGGGGCGAAAGTCGTTTGACTTTTTTCAAACCAGAAAGATGTTGCTGACAAATCTGAGGTGGGATGAAGAGGGTTTGATTGCACCCTTGTCTCTGAGTTTGCAGAGTTCTGCATGTAAGGCGGTGGTGTCCGGCTGGGACATCCGTATGGGAGGGGCAGCGAGTCCTGTATGGGGTCGGTGATGAAATCCATGAGAAAACCTGAAACAGTCTAAAGGATCCAAGGATCCTGAGTGAGAAGAGACCACTGTGGGAAAAAAAATGGCCTGCAATATGTACTAGAGAATAAGGTAGGTGCATTACCTTGAGCAGATCGACCCCGGAGAGAAGCAGAGCCACGTCCTCTGATTGATCCTCTGTTGGTAAACAGTTGTCTATGATAGGGACGGGCATCACCAGAGTCCCAAGGTTCACTTGGTCGAGGCCTGTAGCCGTTGAAGGCAGACCTGCCAGTAGCTCGGCCTCTATGGTGACCGGCTCTGCCAGAAAAACGGTTAGTTCGAAACACCCTGTGAAGGGAGGGCTGGGCCTTGTTCAGCAAGGTGTCTGAGGTCCCGCATGAACTGGTCCCCAAATAATAGGCCGTTGGCCTCTGGGCCGAGTTCTTTGGAACTCAAATCTGCCAATTTTGTGTCTATTTTATATAGCGCAGCTTTCCTTCTTTCAGTGGACATAGCCATGTTAGCATTCCCCAGGAGACACAGGGCTCTTTGGGCCCATTCGCGTACCAAGTGTGGGTCCAAGGTACCTTCAACAATGGCTTCATCTGCCAAGATAAAAATTTGGATAATGGGACCAGCAATATCCAATAATTTGTCCTGGACTGTTTTGAGGCCCTGTTCTAGGCCTTTGCGGAGGTCTTTTCCTGACTTGCTGAGGAAGGTAATGAGGAGGGGATCAAACTCGGGAGTCAGAGCGACCTTGTCCGGAATTGTAGGTGGGGAGCATTCAGCCAGTAATTTATTCCTGATATCCTTCTCTAGCGGTTTTCTGAGCCACATTCTGCAGAATTGAGCTATATGGTTATGCAGACCGGGGTTGTCTGATGATCCTAAGATCAAAAAGGGGTTGGCCATTACCATCCAGCACAATATCAGTTAAAGGATCCTTGTTTTGTGATGGATTAGTGGGCGTGGAGCTAACCACCAATGGTTTGGTGATGTAGGATTCCTTGACATACGTAGTATTACCTTGGTCTTCTTCGTCCGAGTACCCTGCACAGTACTCGTCTACGACCTGTAGGTGGTGTGCTGTGGAACCCTCTAAGGGATCCAATATGGGAAGGCTTGAAACTTAAAAAAGCCAGGATTTTAATTCAGCAGAAACAGTGTCCTGTTGTTCAGACATTATGGACAAAACTAGAAACACAAAATAATAAATTTAAATTTAAGGCAGAGGGTCACCCTGTGAGGATGTAGCAGGGGGTCACCCTGATAATAGCTGGGGGTCACCCAGTAATAAAAGGGGGGGTAACCCTTATAGTTAAGTTTGGGGGTCACCCAAACAGGCAAATGGGGGTTACCCAAGATGCAAAAGAAAAAGTGGGGTCACCCACTGTAATGTCACTGAGACGCAATTTAATGGAAAGCTAGTTAGCAGACGGAGCTCTTAAGGTACCGTTGTAACCACAAAACAGGGGTCACCCTTGTGGCAGATAGTGTTTGGCTTAGATGTGATGGCAGGAAAAAACACACTTTAAAGTTTGTGAACTGAACCTGTTGTGTAGTAAAATAGGGGATTTTTAGAATCAAATAAAAAATAAAACAAATAATATGTGTATATATGATAGAGAAATAAAGTACTTACCTTGGAACTGGTATGCAAAGAAAAGTTGGAGATACATCTTTAAATTCGAAAAAACAAGATCACTGTGTGAGAGCTGACAGGCAGAGAACCGTTAGTGAGGTAAACTGCCACACATTGAAAATGGCCGCCGGCTAGGGCGGAGGCGGAGCCAGCGTGCGTTGAAGAGAAAGCGCGGGAAACAGGTACAGAGAAAACGCTGTTGTGTGAGAGCTGACAGGCAGTAAACAAATCCGCGATTAGATCGCGGTCGGCGGAAAAAACTCAGTGGGTAGTGGAAGAGGGAAGCTGCTGACAGGCTAATACAAGCGGGGAAAATGTAGACAAAGCCGCGGCTAGGTCGCGGTCGACGGGAATATCGCTGTGGGTGGTGTAAAAGGGAAATAAGCCTTGGTGGGATCTCCCAAGGGGTATTGAGTGCCCCAGAGAGGGGCAAAAGGTCCTGTGGGCCGACCAAGGTCGGCCCCATGAGAAAGGTGGTATTGCTTTAATCCAAAAAAGCAAAGTATGACAAAACAATATATATAATGGACAGATATAAATGAATATAAATATGTGTAAAATATTCTTATACAGGGAGTGCCGAATTATTAGGCAAGTTGTATTTTTGAGGATTAATTTTATTATTGAACAACAACCATGTTCTCAATGAACCCAAAAAAACTCATTAATATCAAAGCTGAATATTTTTGGAAGTAGATTTTAGTTTGTTTTTAGTTATAGCTATGTTAGGGGGATATCTGTGTGTGCAGGTGACTATTACTGTGCATAATTATTAGGCAACTTAACAAAAAACAAATATATACCCATTTCAATTATTTATTATTACCAGTGAAACCAATATAACATCTCAACATTCACAAATATACATTTCTGACATTCAAAAACAAAACAAAAACAAATCAGTGACCAAAATAGCCACCTTTCTTTGCAAGGACACTCAAAAGCCTGCCATCCATGGATTCTGTCAGTGTTTTGATCTGTTCACCATCAACATTGCGTGCAGCAGCAACCACAGCCTCCCAGACACTGTTCAGAGAGGTGTACTGTTTTCCCTCCTTGTAAATCTCACATTTGATGATGGACCACAGGTTCTCAATGGGGTTCAGATCAGGTGAACAAGGAGGCCATGTCATTAGATTTTCTTCTTTTATACCCTTTCTTGCCAGCCACGCTGTGGAGTACTTGGACGCGTGTGATGGAGCATTGTCCTGCATGAAAATCATGTTTTTCTTGAAGGATGCAGACTTCTTCCTGTACCACTGCTTGAAGAAGGTGTCTTCCAGGAACTGGCAGTAGGACTGGGAGTTGAGCTTGACTCCATCCTCAACCCGAAAAGGCCCCACAAGCTCATCTTTGATGATACCAGCCCAAACCAGTACTCCACCTCCACCTTGCTGGCGTCTGAGTCGGACTGGAGCTCTCTGCCCTTTACCAATCCAGCCACGGGCCCATCCATCTGGCCCATCAAGACTCACTCTCATTTCATCAGTCCATAAAACCTTAGAAAAATCAGTCTTGAGATATTTCTTGGCCCAGTCTTGACGTTTCAGCTTGTGTGTCTTGTTCAGTGGTGGTCGTCTTTCAGCCTTTCTTACCTTGGCCATGTCTCTGAGTATTGCACACCTTGTGCTTTTGGGCACTCCAGTGATGTTGCAGCTCTGAAATATGGCCAAACTGGTGGCAAGTGGCATCGTGGCAGCTGCACGCTTGACTTTTCTCAGTTCATGGGCAGTTATTTTGCACCTTGGTTTTTCCACACGCTTCTTGCGACCCTGTTGACTATTATGAATGAAACGCTTGATTGTTCGATGATCACGCTTCAGAAGCTTTGCAATTTTAAGAGTGCTGCATCCCTCTGCAAGATCTCTCACTATTTTTGACTTTTCTGAGCCTGTCAAGTCCTTCTTTTGACCCATTTTGCCAAAGGAAAGGAAGTTGCCTAA
This sequence comes from Pelobates cultripes, assembly GCA_933207985.1. Lineage (NCBI taxonomy): Eukaryota > Metazoa > Chordata > Amphibia > Anura > Pelobatidae > Pelobates > Pelobates cultripes. The sequence goes on from OW240917.1 coordinate 98,131,924, forward strand.
TAATTATGCACACCTGATATAGGGTGTTGATGCCATTAGACCACACCCGTTCTCATTACAGAGATGCACATCACCTAATATGCTTAATTGGTAGTAGGCTTTCGAGCCTATACAGCTTGGAGTAAGACAACATGCATAAAGAGGATGATGTGGTCAAAATACTCATTTGCCTAATAATTCTGCACTCCCTGTAAAGGTCTGAAATCAGAATTGACTCACCTGGGAGGCAAGCAGCAAAGAAAGAGGAATTGGGAGGAGTTTCACAGCCACTTATTACTGTCTAGATGTGTTCTGATTGGTTGTTTCTTTTTTCAATCTCTTAACTGTTTCTTTGCTGCTGGGAGGAACAGTAAAGGAAGTAAAGCAAATATGAAGCCTCCTGTATTGCCATAAAATTAAATTAATTTTATAAATTAATTCCAAAAAGTATTTCTCTGAAGGCGTATCTGTTCTGCCATCCCTAATGACTATCATATTTGCTGATCCAGTGACCCTGAATCCTATCTAGAAGAGTTAGGTCAGTCTTTCTTACTTAAAAAAAAAATTCCCATGGACAATTAACCAGATAAATCACAAATTCTGCAGTACAAGAAATATCATTTTAAAAAAGGAATATTAAGGCGCAATGGCGCTAAACAAAAAACCCAGTGCTGCTTTAAAAAAAAAAAATCACCCAAGTGTCATGTAACTTTACCACTGAATGCATACGTAAGAATCAAAATAAAAGCAAGGTGATTGCGCACACAATGGTTAGTATCGCTTCACACTTGTCAATGGCAAGTAAAACCTGCGTGACATACATAAAAAACCATCATGGTATAGTATGTATGAACACTATGTAATAATAAAGTAATTGAAACATTCACAAATTTTAGAGCCACTATAAGTCGGCTCTAAACTATGCAGGCATTTCATAGGTTAATGCAGGATAAAGTGTTTCGGTATCCGATCCCCCAGATAAATTCTTCTGTATGGAAGTCAGGAACCGAAATAAAATATATTTAAAGTAAATAAAATAACAAGCCAAACAGCACAACACGTTTCGACCTAAATAAAAAGGTCTTCATGTATGGAGAAATGACAGAAATGTCAGTGCTATATTCACCTCAACCCCTACAACACTGGGGAGTAAAGATTACATTTCTGTTCAGGTATGGTGTAGCTCAGGGGTGCCCAAAAGGTAGATTCCCAGATGTTTTAAAACTGCAAGTTCCATGATGCTATGTCATTCTAAAGGCATGCAAAGCATCATTGGAGTTGAAGTTTTACAACATGTGGGTATCTACCTTTTGCGCACTCCTGGCCTAGCTCTTACTAGCAGACCATGTACTGGGCATCTTACCTGGATAGATGCTGTATAGCGATAGCCCAAGGTTATCATGGCACTCACACATAGAAGAAGGTGGAATTACTACTGTATTAAATAAAAAGTATACAAACATAGCCAGGATTCAGCTGTAAGCATTTGCAACACTTACAACAATCAAGTAATATACATTCATATAAAATGTAAGTTACTTAGCCAGTCAATATAATGACAGTAATGAATAAGTAGATAACTCCCTAATTCCCACGGTATTAGGGAGCTATCTACTAAAAGGCTGAAAGACCTAAATTGGTCTTTCAGCCAAATTTACTAATTTAAAGATTTACTAAAAGTAAAGATTACTTAGTATTAGTAAATTATGTGGGTGGGGCCCTAAATACTAAAAAGAGGGGGCCCTAAATTACAATAGGGGGGGCCTAATGTCCTCCAGCCTGGCGCCCACCCCTGAGCGGTGGGTGGGGGCCCTAAATACTAATAAGGGGGGGCCATAATGTCCATCCCCCTGGCCCACACCCCTGAGCGTCGGGTGGGGGCCCTAAATAAAAAAATACCCCCCCCAGGTGACTAGGGTCCCCAACCCCTAGTCACCCCCCCCCCAAAAAAAAAACTCACTACACAAATTTGCAACATCCTTCCGACAAGGTTTAATGGATGTCCAAAACAAGGTATATACTTAGCATATTTATTCAGGTTAACAATTCTTGCTTGCATACCCTTGTAGTGGCCAGACATGTTGCTTGCATAGTCGTAACTTTGTCCACGGCACTCTTGTATGGTAAGTCCAACACTATTAAGAAATGCTAGGAGTGCATCTGCCATTTCTTCTCCTTTATGCCCTGTTGAGGGTAAAAAAGTTACAAAATGCTCCACAGGTTGAGTTCATTCTAAGTATCAAAAAAAAAAAAAAAAATCACTGAGTTGGTCAGTATGAGAAGAATCTTCTGCTGAATCCACAGAAACCGAGTATTTTTCCATTTTAATATGGTTGATAACAACTTCTAAGATCTTATCCCCGATAATTTGTTTGAGTTCCTCACAGACATTTGCTGACAAATAACTTGTACATCCTTTGCCTTTGTTTGGATGTGTTGTGCCAGGAAAGCATCATACTCTGACAGTAATTCCAAAATACCGAGATAGTTGCCATTGTGTGGGGATCCAATAGTCTGATCATCACCTCTAAAAGCCAGGAACATGTTTAATTTTCTTCTGTTATTATTTCATGCAATACCTGTTTCTCGCCTCTAGTGGCCTCCCTAGCCACTAGTCTCCTCAGTCACCTAATCCTCCTCACCTACCTGGACTAATGAAGAGGCTTCATTAGGCTACACCATGCTCACAACAGGGCTTTTACATTGAGAAAGAGAAGTTGTTCTCTGCTCCTGGCTCATACTGTTTATTACCTGATACTGAGAAAGACCTGTTCCTCAATCCTGACAACCTCCACCACCTCTACTTACCTACAACCAACCTGATTCAGCCCAGCTTGCTTTATCCAATACAACCCTGCTTGATTTCTAAACGGACTTTGGTTTCATATTGTTTTCCTCCCAACGTGCCTGGATATTATGGACGTTATTATTTGCAAGTATCCTCAAACACCCTGAATCTACAGTTCTATTTATAATCCAAAGAGGCTGATCACCTAAATTGCTTTTCGTCAATGTGTCATACTTTATCCCTTTTATATTCCTGTTTAGTTTTTACTAATTGTTCTCCTATTTCCTGTAATCCTGTTTTGGGGCATATTGCCTAAACCTCTATTTCACCGTCTCCTTACTCACCTGTAATTCTGTTTCCCCTTTATCTTTATTATTCCTTTTATCTTGTTTCATATTGTTTCCATTGTCTGAACCATGCCTAATAATTCAAATAAAGAACCTGAAGTAAACCCTGGCATAAGTCTCCTGTCTGTGTCTGACCTGCGCAGAAGCATGACACCAATCCTCTCTCAGCAAGAAAAGTGATGATACTCAGCAAACGTTTTATTTGGTTTTGCCCATAGGTGATCACATCCACCTGACCTGTGAGTATGTGCATGGTGGCTGCGCAGGGATTTAAATCCAAGTTGCAGTACAGGCAAGGACAAGTAGATGAGTTGAAGAGATAAGCCAAAGTCAGGGAAAGCCAGAGGTCAGAGAAAACGATGAGAAGAGCCAAGGTCAGGAGCCGGGAACAAACTGGAGAACACACGATCTGGATACTCAGAAACAGGAACCAAAAACGTGAACCAGAGTCAATGAACTGACCAAGTTCCAAGGACGAGGCAGTGCTTATATACCCAGCTAATTAATGATCTGTTTCAGGTGGGCAAGATAGACAGGAGCAGCCACGGGTAAAGTCCAGCCCCCAGTGCTGGAGATAAGGCGAGGATAACCATTAGGCAGAAACAAGAACTGAAGTGTGGCCCAAAGTCAAGACAGCAGGACTAAGGCAGAAAGTGTCCACAGTTCAAGTTACCTGTTGGGCACTTCTGGGGCGACCACATCTGACTGTCTGGACGTCACAGAGAGAACCATGACAATTGAATAGAGATGTATTGAATAAATACACATCTATGAGTGTTAAACGTGAATGCTGTCTGATGAGTGGCCTCTAGAGGTAATACTAGGCAGCAGGGCCGCCATCAGGGCATGACAACCATAACGGTTGTCATGGGCCTGGGGGGCCCGGACTGCTCAGGTCATCCCTGGCCCCACATTAACTATGTGCACACATATATAGCGATTAACGCTATATATGTGTGCACTGTGGGCCCCACACTACCTGTATTCTGCAGGGGGCCCAGCACACTTGAAATATACTGCCCAGCTACTCTGCTCTGTTGAAGTCTCACGATCGTCAGAGCGTTGCCATGGCAACGCTCCGCACGGCTCGCAAGACTTCTACAGAGCAGAGTAGCTGGGGAGTATATTTCAACTGTGCTGGGCCACCTGCAGAATACAGGTAGCGGGGGCTGCACCATGCCTCAGAACCTCCGGCTGTGGTCTCCCCCCTCCATGGTAACATTACTATTAATGGATGGAAAAAAAAAAACCTGCAGGCTTTTCCCCATACATTTACACACACTAACATTTACACACACTATTCACTAACATATACACACACTACATCCTTACACAAACACACACTCTGGAGTCACTTCACAAACACACACTAGTTCCTAACACAAACACACACTCTGCAGTCACTACACACACTAGTTCCTAACACAAACACACACTCTGCAGACACTACATCCACTACACAAACACACACTCTGGAGTCACTACACACACTACATCCTTACACAAACACACAGTCTGCAGTCACTATACACACATTAAATACTTACACAAACACACTATGTATTCACTATACACACACTACATCGACTACACAAAGACACACTCTGCATCCACACACTGTATTCACTAAACACTACATCCACTACAGACACTCTGCATTCACTACATCCACTACACAAACACACACTCTGCATTCACTATACACATCGCATTTAATACACAAACACTACATCCACTACACATACACACGCTGCATTCACTATAAACACACACTACGCATCTAATATACACCTCATACATTACACAAATGTACAATCTGCATCCACTATACACACTGCATCCGTTAAACACACACCGCATCCACTTAACACATGAACTCTGCATCCACTACATACATTCTACATCCACCATACACACACCAGAATCAGTACACACACTGCAACCGTGTGGCTGGACTCGGGGAGGTGGGGGGGGGAAGGGCAGCACTTTGGGTGGACTCAGGTGCAGGATCTGGGGGGCCCAGACCTTGAGCTGTGTCAGGGGCCCCAAAATTTCTGATGGCAGCCCTGCTAGGCAGTAATGTAACCAATGTGTTTTCTTTGTGTGTTTACATTGAAAAGCCTGCAGAGACAAGCTATAGACACTAGAACTTCTACTGGTGTAGTGGTTCTGGTGACAATAGTGTCCCTTGAATATTCCTGTGTAGATAAGGTAAGATAAAGTAGATTTTATTAGCTGGGATCAGTATTTCTAACTCTACATGGCTCAGTTCTTAAAGGACCACTATAGTGCCAGGAAAACATACTCGTTTTCCTGGCACTATAGTGCCCTGAGGGTGCCCCCACCTTCAGGGACCCCTTCCTGTCCGGCTCTGGAAGGGGGAAAGGGGTAAAAACTTACCTTTTTCCAGCGCTGGGCGGAGAGCTCTCCTCCTTCTCTCCTCCTCTGTTCCGCCCCGTCGGCTGAATGCGCACGCGCGGCAAGAGCTGCGCGCGCATTCAGCCGGTCGCATAGGAAAGCATTTACAATGCTTTCCTATGGACGCTGGCGTGCTCTCACTGTGAAAATCACAGTGAGAAGCACGCAAGCGCCTCTAGTGGCTGTCAATGAGACAACCACTAGAGGATTAGGGGGAAGGCTTAACCCATTAATAAACATAGCAGTTTCTCTGAAACTGCTATGTTTATAAAAAAAATGGGTTAACCCTAGAAGGACCAGGCACTCAGACCACTTCATTAAGCTGAAGTGGTCTGGGTGCCTAGAGTGGTCCTTTTAGTTAAAAAAAAACAAAAAACAAATGTCACTTGCCAGAACATCCTTAAAATGATGGTGCTTAAAGGGAAAAAAAAAACAGCACAAATGTATGAAATAAAATGGCTGTATCATTATTCTAGACATGGAAAAAAAAGAAAAAAACTAAGCACATTCCTAGCCTGATTTTTAGCACAACTTATGACACATTTTTTTTATTTTGCAGATTACTTTTTATATATATATATATTTTTTTTTTTATAAATGCACAGATTGTGTACTAACCCTTTCCCCCCATCACCCTCCTCTCCAACCCCCCACTCCCCACACCCATTTAAACAAGTAATAGCTCCCCTTATTCCTTATTAATTAAATACTTAACGTTTTGAAGACCTGCAGGCTCAGGGCTCAGGAATCAGACGCCGCTTTGCTGTTTGTTGTGGGGGGGAGAGTCAGGAGACTGATGACAGCCACTGTGCTGCATGTGACTCCGGGCTCACCCTAGCATTGCCGTGACTCTGCCTCTGTGTGAAGGATTGGATGGATGAGGATCGCGGCGGCGTGCCAAAATAAATAGATAATAGCACATATCTATTTATTTAACAACTTGTTGTGGCAGCTACCCCTTTTGCCCCGCGTTAAAGACGGCCCTGCCCAGATGTATTACCTGAATAAAATAAGACCATCAGGATGTCTATTCAGTTAAACCTACATATATATATATATATATATATATATATATATATATACATACTTCCCCACCAATTATATGATCATCTGTGCTGACTCTAAAACTACACAGTACAGCCTGCTTTATGCTACCATTCCTATGGTAACTAAAAGTAGATCCAAGTTGAAATAAACATTTCAAACAATTGCTCCTCTAAATTTGTAACAGAAAGAATTTGTATTGAAGGGGTTAACTAAACTGTCTTTAATATTAAACTGGAAATATTATTTAAACCTACCGACATGACATGAGGATGTTTTGTATGTTTTCAGGCACCTTTGTCGTGTCTCTGATGAATATTTAATCAAACTATTATCAGTCCATTTCAGTAATTAGATCCATAAGGTCCTTTTTGTTTTGGCAGAGCTTTCAAATCTAGTTATACAGAAACAGAAAATTCCCAGTAGGAGACACAAACTATTTTTTAATTTCCCTTTACACATGGCTAATTCCCTGTATTAGTAATTGAATAAAACATTTCAATTGTAGATTAATAGGTATAGAGTACAGGAGAAAAACATTTATCGGATTGTGACCTTGCTTCTACCCTGTAGTTCTGAGCTGCTGCCCACAGAACCTCAGAACATTCTGACTGGTGTTATGCATTTTTATTCAGAGGCAAGTAAGATATTAATAGATTTAGGGAGGCAAGAGAGGGCCAGGGGGCTAGGTGGTGGTTTTAACAATATATGGTCAGAAATATATGTTTGTGTTCCTGACCCTATAGTGCTGCTTTAAAATTGCCTTGACAATGGTGTGACAGATAATACAATCCCTCAGGAGTGGCTAGAAAGGTAGCAGTATTTATTAGAAAAATGCTGCAACAATGGGCTTGTTCTGTTATTTTTCGTGTGAGATTGAAAATACAGTGCAATACCGTGCCAACCAGTACTGTGTATGGAGAGAGACAGGGACAGGAAGCTACATCATATCCCTGCTTCTCTCTCCTTACTAAACCTGCAGGGGAGCAGCACAGAGTGCAGCCAGTTATTCCCAGCCTGCAGATGAGGTAAGTGGAGGGGGGGGCAGTCTATAGATTAGGTAAGTTAGGGATGGGTGGGAGACAGCCTATAGATCAGGTAAGTGAGAGATGGGGGTGCAGCCTATAGATCAGGTAAGTGAGAGATGGGGGTGCAGCCTATAGATCAGGTAAGTGAGGGATGGGGGGTGCAGCCTACCGATCGGGTAAGTGAGAGATGGGGGATCCGCCTACACATCAGGTAACTGAAGAATGGGGAGGGAGACAGTCTATAGATAAGGTAAGTGAAGGATGGGGGGAAGCCTACAAATCAGGTGAGTGAGGTATGGGGGGGCAGCCTGTAGATTAGGTAAGTGAGAGATGGGGGCAGCCTATAGATCAGGTAAGTGAGAGATGGGGGGGGGAGACAGCCTACAGGATAAGTCAGCAAGGAGCAGGAAGGGAAAGTAAGAGAAGGAACAGGAATGAGCAGGAAGGGACAGCAAGGAGCAGAAAAGGGAAGCGAGGAGCTGGATGGGACAGCAAGGAGGACAGAGGTAAAGTAGGAGAAGGAGCACAAAGGAACAGAAATGAGCAGGAGTCGGCAAGGAGCAGGAACGGTCAGCAAGGAGCACGAACGGTCAGCAAGGAGAAAGAAGGGTCAGCAAGGAGCAGGAAGGGTCAGCAAGGAGCTGGAAGGTAAAGCAGCACACAGGTGAAGTAGAAGGAGCAGAAAGGGTCAGCAAGGAGCTGGAAATGGCAGCAAGGAGCAGGAAGGGACAGAAGGAGCACAAAGATAAAGTAGGAGAAGGAACAGAAATGAGCAGGAAGGGACATCAAGGAGCAGAAAGGGTAGGGAATGAGCTGGAAGGGGCAGAAGGAGCACAGATATAAAGTAGGAGAAGGAGCAGAAATTAGCAGGAAGTGGCAGCAAGGAGCAGGAAGGGTCTGCAAGGAGCAGAAAAGGACAGAAGGAGTACAAAGGTAAAGGAGCAGAAAGAATCAGAAGGAGCACAAAGGTAAAGTAGGAGAAGGAGCAGAAAGGGGCAGCAAGGAGCGCAAAGGTAAAGTAGGAGAAGGAGCAGAAAGGAATAGAAATGAGCAGTAAGGAGCAGGAAAGGTCTGCAAGGAACAGGAAGGGTCTACAGGGAGAAGGAATGGTCTGCAAGGAGCAGAAAGGGACAGAAGGAGCACAAAGAATCAGAAGGAGCACAAAGGTAAAGTAGGAGAAGGACAATGAGCAACAAGAAGCAAAAAGGAGCAGAAAGGGGCAGCAAGGAGCTGGAAGGGACAGCAATGAACAGGAAGGGACAGAAGAAGCACAAAGGTAAAGGAGCAGAAAGAATCAGAAGGAGCACAAAGGTAACGTAGAAGAAGGAGCAGAAAGGAGCAGCAAGGAGCTGGAAGAAGCAGGAAGGGGCAGGAAATGTCTGGAAGGAGCAGGAAATGTCTGGAAGGAGCAGGAAGGGTCTGCAAGGAGCAGGAATGGTCTGCAAAGAGAAGGAAGGGTCTTTAAAGAGAAGGAAGGGTCTGCAAAGAGAAGGAAGGGACAGAAGGAGCACAAAGGTAACGTAGAAGAAGGAGCAGCAAGGAACTGGAAGAAGCAGGAAGGGGCAGGAAATGTCTGGAAGGAGCAGGAAATATCTGGAAGGAGCAGGAAGGGTCTGCAAGGAGCAGGAAGGGTCTGCAAAGAGAAGGAAGGGTCTGCAAAGAGAAGGAAGGGACAGAAGGAGCACAAAGGTAAAGGAGCAGAAAGAATCAGAAGGAGCACAAAGGTAAAGTAGGAGAA